>VZTM01026683.1:639580-665840 GCA_013400555.1 Jacana jacana
GGAACAAATATAATGTGCAGATGGAGAGGAGGAAAGTGAGTAGCCAGCCCGGATCCCAAAGGAGCCGGGAGAAAGGACAAGGCTTGTCCAAGTCCTCAAGTCCTCTCATTTTCTAAAGGGGAAAAAAAAAATAGAAGAAGAAAAAGGAAAAGAAAAGCTATTGAGATATTTAAAGGTGCCTGCAGTTGGCCTTTTCCCTCTCTCTCAGCCTGGGGTGGCTCAGCCGGAGGGTCCCGCTCCCTCCCCGCCGGGCTGCAGCGGGCGGGGACGCCCTGCCAACAGCCGGGCCCGGTGCGGGGCTCCCGCCGCTCCGCTTCTCCCGGCGGGGTGGGAGGATGCTGCTCGCCCCCGGCCAGCCACGGGCGAGATGGGGGCAAAGAGGAGGAGGGGAGAAGGCTGAGTGGTCCTACCCTGCCTGCAGCAGCGTTCCCGAGCGGGCAGAGCAGCTTCGCAGCCCCCCGTGAGAAGCCCAGCGCTGGGCGTCGGGAGAGGAGCTCGGCCGGAGGGCGGTGTGAGGGGAGATTAAGGTCCAAAAGTTTTCCTTTCACTTATTTTTGGGGTTTGGTGGTGTGTATTTTTTTTTCCCGAACACGAGACGTCAGAGAAGCAGGTCCCTCCAAGAAATGCCATTTCAATGATTTTAATAAGCAAAATAGGAAACAATTTTAATAACCAAAAAACAGAAACCAGTCTGAATAAAACTACAATAGACCAGGTTTTTTAATATTTTTCATATCATAAGCAGGATTTGAAATTGATCCCTTCAGAACTTTACATGAAATAAAAACAATTTTTTTTCCGCTGCTGCAATGTTTTGATTTCAACACAGTTGAATCAGTAAAAACCAAAGATCGTTTTCTGATGCATGACTAATATCCACAATATTTAAAACTGCAAGCACCATGCTGTTCATTACAATCTTGTTATTACTGTTAATTTATAAACTAATACAAACTTAAAATGCATCCGGCCAGCAGTGCCAGCTATCCTAAAAGGAAACTAAAAAATAAGTTTTCATTTTGGTATTTTTGTCAGTGCAACGTAAATCCTTTTACTGACCTGCAGGAGGAAAAAAAAAAAAAGAAAAAAAAAAAAGTAATAAAACCACCCATAAGACTCCAAACTATCACTACTGCACAACTGCAAATAAATTTTGGCTAAAACTTTCACTCGCTGCATAGGGAAGCAGAGAAGCAGATTACAAATCATTGCAAAAGAATACACTTAAAAGTTGCGGTATGTCTTCTTAAAAAAAAAAATAATTAAAAAAAAAAGAATAAATTTGAGTTTTACATGTTTTTGCAGCCGCTCTCGCCATCGAGAAACCCAAGTTCTGTGGCCACACGGAGCCCTGGCTGTTAATGCAACTCGACTTGGAACGAGGAGGGGTTTTCCTTTCTTATTATTATTATTATTTTATTTATTTATTTGTTTGTGGAAAATCAAGGGGCAGTTGTTTCCTAAAAGGAACTGGTATCTCGTCCGTCCTTCGCTTCCTGAGTGTACAATCAGAAGGGAAACTTATACGGCCAAGCCTTAATCACCCCGGGCTGGGAATTGTCCTGAAGGGAAGAGCTTCGCTGCCACTTTAAAGCATGGAGTAGGCTCTAGCGACCGGTGAGAGTTGTTTTTCCCCTGGTAAATTTAGGTTTGTCAATGCCATTCAGGCGGTTTTGCTTCTGCCCCAACAAACAAAAAACCAAAATGAAAACTAAAAAAAAAAATAAAAATTAAAAAAAATATATATAAAAAAATACAACTTAAAAGTGCACCAGATATACAAAGTTGGGTTTTTTTCTACTGCAAAATGCCCATAACTTTTTTTTTTCATTAAGTATCTCTTTAATACCAAACAAACCGTATAACCAGCCTGCTGAAATGTTATTGTTTTTGTGTTGGTTTTTTGCTTGTGATTTTTTGTTTTGTTTGGTTTGGTTTGTTTTTTTTTTTCTCCTGTGCGGTTTGAAGTAGCAGATATTTACAAGCTAGCAACCATAAAAGAAAATAAGAGAGCAAAAGCAACCAACAAAACTGCACAAGCAGTAAGAAGTTTGATAACTTGTGATGCTTTTTCTTACCGATGAAACAAAACAACAACTGAAATCTATGCTCGATGATCAACATGCTATAGTTAAACAAGAAAATGGTACAAAATAGAAATTATTACCATACATGTCCAGCATGCAGGATTAATATTTTTAATGCAGATTTTCGTATTTTTCTATATAATCAAGCAGGCAATAAAACTGATGAGTTTTTTTTCTTTCTTTCTTTTCTTTCTTTCATTCTTTCTTTCTTTCCTTTCTTAGACTGAATGTCCCATCTGAGTCCTGTAACTTATTTCTCAAAGCAGGCAATATATGGAGAGTTTGCATATATTGTCCTTTTTTATTTATTTGTCTTTTTCCAAGCAGGTAAATTGTGCATGAGATGGTGCTGCATACATCCTCTCTCTTTCCGAGCAGACAGTATGTTATAGATGGCTTGTTCATTGTCCTTTTTTATTATTATTCTCTTAAAGTCCATCTCGCTCTGCAAGCGAGCGATCTATGAAACGCTTCACTTGGCCTTTTCTCCTTTGCCTCTGCCTCTGTCCCTCTCTCTAACTCACCAACAAAAGTCAAAAAGTTGCACTTTACCTCTCCCGTCCCCACCCCCAGCCTACTTTTCCCACAGCTACTCTAAGAAGACTGGATGCTGAAAAAAAAAATTAAAAAAAAATAAANTTGTTAAGCACTCACATGAAGAACTCGGGGGAAGACGGGTTGTCACTGGTGGAGCCGGCCTCTCTGAAGCCATTGCTGGCAAGTTTCTCACACTTGAGCTTGTAGGCGTCTCTCTCTCTGGCAAGCCGGGTCACTTCTTGCTTGAGCTGTTCCACCTGCTGAATGAGCTGGGTCTTTTCGTTCTCCAGGTGATGTTTCTGCTGGACACGTTTGTACCTGCAGGACTGGGCATAGCCCCTGTTCTTCAAGGTCCTCCTCTTCTGCTTGAGGCGGATCACCTCGTCTTTGGTGAAGCCTCGGAGGTGCCTGTTGAGCTCCCTCACGGACATGGAGACCAGCTGGTCATCTGAGAACCGGTCCTCCACGCTGCTGGAGGGGGGATGCTGCTGGTGCGAATTCTGGAGCTGCTGGGAGGAGCTGGAGGAGGTGGAGGGGGTGGGAGAGGCCTGGTGGTGATGATGGTGGTGGTGGTGAGGGTGCCCGCTGCCGGCCAGGTCTTCATGAGTGACCGCAGGGTACTGGTGGTGGTGTTGGTGATGGTGGTGATGGTGGTGGTGGTGGGCCCTGAAGCTCTCAAAGCCTTGCAGCTGCTGAGACACCTGGTGGGACCCAATGAGGGCTTCGACAGCGTCCTCTGGAGTGAGGTTCAGCGCCTCGGGGTTCATCTGCTGGTAGCTGTTGGCCATCCAGTACAGGTCTTCCAAGTGGGTCTTCTGCTCGGTGGGGCTGAAGCTGGGCGAGGAGGGCACGGAGCTGCAGGGGGTGCTGATGGGGGTGGAAGAGACGGAGCCGGCGGGCTGCAGGCGGGTGCAGTGCCTGCCCGAGCGATCGTTCCTGCCCAGGGGCTCCTTCTTCACGTCGAACTTCATCAGGTCGAAGTCGTTGACGTACTCCATGGCCAGGGGGCTAGTGGGCAGCTCGGTTCCGATGCTGAGCTCTCCGGCCATCGCTGTCTTGCGGGCACCTCTCCCGGCGGAGGGGGCTGGAGACCTCACTCCAGCGCGCAGCCTGGCAGAGGACTGGCCGCGCTCCCTTATTCCAAAGCAACTTTTTTGCCTTTGCTTTCTGGCTTCCTTTCCTCTGCTCCCCCTCCACCGCTGCCGTCGGCGCCGCCTCCTTCTCCCGGCTTCTGGGGCTTCTTCAGTCCGGTGCAACAAAGCCAAGGACGAGCCGGCACCCGGGGCCGCCTGGGTGTCTCCTGTCTTTTTGTATCAGCCTTTGCAGCGCACCGCAGGCTGCCGCGGCTCCTGGCACCGAGACACCCGCTCGCAAGGAGAAAGGAGCCGGAGCAGGAAGGGCAAAAGCAAAACAAAACAAAGATGCTGCCTTCGGGGTCTGTGCAGGAAGAAGAAGAACCGGTGGCAAAACGTCTAGCCCGGGCCCCCGTCTGGGTTTTTTGGGGGGGTTGGTTGGTTGTTTTTTGGTTGGTTGGTTGGTTGTTGGGTTTTTTTTTGTAAGTCCGGAGCCTTCTCCCCGCGGTAGCAGAGCACCGGAGTCTGCCGCAACTTTCCAGTCCGAGCAGGCGGCCGGGGGAGCGCACCGGCTACACGGCGGCGGTAGCTGGGCTTTGCACGGGAGTTTTCTCTGGCTCTGGCAGCGCAGGGGAAGGGGAGGGAAGAGAGGGAGGAAGGAGGGGAAGGAGGAGGGAAAAAAAAAANAAAAAAAAAGGGAAAAAAAAAAAAAGGAGGAGAGGGGGGACGAGAAAAAACCCAGGTCTCCGCTGTAGCTGCCGCCTCCAGCGCTCGTCGTGCAGCTGTGATTCGCAGCGCAGCCCCCCTTGGCTTCTTATACGGCCGTGCCCGCCGAGAGCGCGGCGGGNCACGCACAACCCATTGCCCCTTCCAACTTTATGGATGCGGAGGTACCGCAGAAAAAAAAAAAACCCAAAAAACAAAAACCAAAAAGCCCCAAGAAAACTAAACAAATCAAACCCCAAACCAACACAAACCGGCCACCGTCGCGCAGCGAGTCCGACCGGGAAGCGAGCGCTGGGGCTGCGGGGAGGCGCGGAGGGGGATGAGCCGGGACGCGGGGCTGAGGGAAGCACCGGCTCGGTAAGACTGTCAGCTCCCCTTGTACAACCGGGGAAATCCTCCCGGTTACAGGAAGCAAATCTCTCCCTAAAGTAAAGCAAAGGCATTGACACAGACAATTGCAAATATTAGGGAGAGAAGGGAGAAAATATAATTACATTTCAGTTCTGAAGGGACCGTGTTTGCTTTCGTCTGCTGTTCCCAGAGTGAGTGAGTGACTGCATGCAAAGGAGTATTCGGCTTGTAAGGTTTTTTGGTTTCTTCTTTTTTTTATTATTTTTTTTCCTTTTGGTCCGGTAACAGGATTTTTTTTTTTTTTGAACATTTTGTAACGATTAAGGGAGATTAGGGGTTCTTTTTACACTGTTTTTACGCTCAAACAGACAGAAAGTGCGACCCCAAGTGTCCGTTTGGAGAATAACAGCTACTTTTCACGGAGGAAAAAACACCCGGAAAAGAAAAAAAAAAAAAAGGGGGGGGGGGGGGGGGGGGGGGATTAATCGCCTTNGGGGGGGGACACGGTTGCAGGAGCGGAGCCGAGCGGAGCGACGCGGGAGCTGCAGCGGGAGCGGGGCTGCCGCCGTCCCGACCCAGGCGTCTCTCCGGAGCTGTGCCTCAGCCCCCAACACCTCAGCATCTCCCATATTCCTCCTTCCCCCCAATTTATTTAGTCAAAAGAACCAAAAAAATAATTAAAAAAAAAAAAGAAAAGAAAAAAGTTCAAGATCTGTTCTGCTTTTCCGAAATTAATTAGGAGGTAACTGTCTTTGTGAAGCTGCGACAACACTGAGAAAGTCCCTAAGGGCAGACAACCCCCCGGCGCCGGTCCCTCCCTGCCGGACCCGACGGCCGGTCCCACAGTCCGGCCCCGCTTGTCCCGCTCTTCCACATCTCCGCGGAGCCGGCCGCGGCCGCGCTGGAAACCGAGGAGGCAAAAGTCGCGCAAAATCTCCTCAAAAAAAAAAAAAAATTAAAATTTCCGCGGGTCCCTCCGGCAGCGGGATGCATGGAGGAGGTGAAAATTAGGGAGGAGGATTTGGGTGAAATCCCCCTTCGCGGTATAGGTGCTCTCGGGGCTTAATT
The DNA here is from genome assembly GCA_013400555.1 of Jacana jacana. Classification (NCBI taxonomy): domain Eukaryota; kingdom Metazoa; phylum Chordata; class Aves; order Charadriiformes; family Jacanidae; genus Jacana; species Jacana jacana. The sequence goes on from VZTM01026683.1 coordinate 645,423, forward strand.
TCGTGTGGCGACACCTGGTTTGAGTTTGTCCTCACGCCACTTTGGAGCGGGCAGCTCCGGTGCTCCCCGCGCCTTGTTTTCCCGGGGGCGAGCGACTGCCCTCCGCACCCTGATCCCGGCTGACGCGGGGCTGCGCTCCAGGGAGCACGCACACCTCCCTGCACAGGTTGCCCTGCTCCAAACGCGGGGAGGGGTGGGAGGAAGAACACGCGTGGACCCCCCCTTTCTCTCCCGAGTGGTCCCCGAGCCCAGTGTCGGCCTTGGGCAAAGCAGCCCCGGAGGTGCTGAGGGCTCCGGGGACCCCACGGGCACCGCTCTTCTGGTTTTCCGTCACTGTCAGATCTGGGAAATCGCTGCGTTTTCACTCAGCGAGCAGCTCCGAGGCATGGGGAGGCTGGGAGGTCCGCGGTGCCCCTCCGCGGAGAGACCGGGGTCGGGTGGGGAAGGGGGGGGGACACCCGTCCGCCCCTGGCAGAGCAGGAGCTCGGCGGTCCCCGTCCGGTAACTGCTGCCTTCCCCGGGGACCGGGGGCGAGTCGAGAGCCTCCCGAGCCGGTCCGCTGGAGTTATTATCGATGAGGTCCTGGGAGCTGGTTGGGGAGAGCTTTATTTTCACCTGTACGTTAAAGGTTATCGTTGCCAGTGGGGTGAAAGGGACCTTGGCGAGCGCTTGGGAAGCTCGGATGCAGCCCTGCAAAATGTACCATGAGATGGATATTACTTTTTCCTCTCATAATTACTGAGATATATTCACAAGGTGGAGCTACTGAAAGGCGGAGGAAGCGTTGATCTGATTATCTCCCTGTCCATACACACCCTGTCCCTTTCCTTAAGCCTTTAAACTGTGAATTACAGATCGGTTTTGCGCGTCCGTCCTCATCGTCGCAAAATTGGGTGGGGGGGGAAGGGGGAAGAATCCGGGGCTCTTTCTGGGTCCGTTTCCAGGCTCTTCCGTCCCTCGCTCCCCTTTACAAAGCACATCCCACGAAACTTGCGGCGTTACGCGGGTGGCTGAAGGAAGAACCGCTCGGTGTCCCGAATCCCCAGTTAAAGGCCAATTTTGTTTATCGCAGAGCTTTTAATTTAGCCACCAAAGGTCATCCTGGCTGGGATCTCTAGGTTAGGTGGGGGTGCTCCTCCGCCCGATCTATTTTTTTTTTTAATTTTATTTATTTTTTAAATAAGGATTGGGGAAGAAATTATGTTGCTGGAGGAGAAGAAGATTCCTGGGCTGAGTAGCCCGGGAGCACTTTCCGCGGCGACCAGACACCGAACTGCTGGGCCGTGCCGTGCCGGCCGGCCGCGGATGCGGTGCTGCGCGCAAGAGAAGCTCCGCTCACCCCGGTTCTGTGCGGCCCCCCGCACCCTAAAACTCTCCTCGGGGCGAAGCGGCGGCCCCGGCGGCTGTCGGCTTCAGCGGAAAGGATTTTCCCGTCCTCTCCGCGCCCGCGGAGGAAAAGTACTGCTGTTGGGGGGGATAAAGGACCCACCTGCCCGGCATCGCAGCGGCGGGGCACAGCTCGCCCCCCTCACAAAGACTTCCGAATTATTTTTGTTTAATAGCAACCTTCTTTCTCCATCCGAAAAAATGCTTTAATTTATTTTGGGTGCGTGCTTTCTATTTGTTAAGATCCGTGGGGTTTGGGGGTTTTTGTGTGTGTGTTTTTTCTGTTGTTTTGGGGGTTTTTTTTTTTGAAGGTTAGTTTCGAGTAAAGAATTACTTCTTCCCGCTCTCTTTCCTCTCCCCCACCCCCTCACACCTCACACCCCCCTTCCTTCCGCGAACTGCCCGCCAAAATCGGGAAGAGTTTAAAAGCAATTGATGGTGTCCTTTCCAATCAGCTCAGCTCCATCCGGCGTGTCCGTCCAGGGCAGGGCACCGGGGCTCCTTGGAGCCACTGCAATATGAAAGCTGGCCCTTACAACCGGAACATATAGATACCTATAGGTGTTTGGTTTGGTAGGGCTTCTGTCTGAACCGGGGGCTGACGTTTAGGGAGGGAGTCGGACCGCGGTGACATCTCAGTCCCCAATTCTTAGAAGCAGCAGGTCTAGGTAACTGATAAAAACCAAGAGGGCTGTTACACACGTATTTTCCACGCTGCTGGTTCCCTGAGAAGAGCTCCCTGGTTTTGGTCGCTGGTTGCTACTCTCCCCCCAGAATTAGCTTTTTCACCCCGTAACATCAGTGGGATTTGCCTGAAATGGGAGTTTTTGTTAGCAAACACCCAACCCGGAATGCCCCATGGCCACCAGCCAGCACTGCCGGAGGAAAAAGGCATCCGCTTTCCTAATTCTTACCTCCCATCTCTCGATTTTTAATTTCCCAGACTGGAAGGAAGACAACCGTGCTGTTGGTCAGGATTATTTCCCCCCCCCCGCGTAAACAGCGAGAGACCTGGTTAATCATCTCTCGCAGATACATGTGCATGAGAAAGGCAAGTGTTTGATGGTCGCTTGTTCGGGCTGGCGGGAATGGCCCGCGAATTTAGGATTAAATCACCCCCGGTAATCAGAGGGCTTGCTTTCCTCTCGCTCGCTCTCTTTTCCGCGGGGATTGTCCAAGTGAAGCGTGCAGCATGCTTTGGATAAACTCGGCACAGCGGCTTTGGGGTATAAAATAAGCTGTTGTAGCCTCCTGGGTTAACCCCGGGATCTCTGCAGATTTTAGCCCGAACCAGTGTAGAGCAGGGCAAATCCCAGTACTCACTGTAAACACGTTTTCGCGGGTGGATCCGTGTCAAAGGGAGTGGAGCAACACTTCAGAAGGGTAGGTTTTTGAGGGGGTATATAATTTGCCCCCCCGACCCTTCACCCCGGCTTTGCAGTGTCCAGCTTTAAATCCCCACTTGAGGAGGAAGGGGGGGCGGCGGGTTTGACATTTGCTCGGTGGCGGGGGGGGGGGGTCCCCGCAGAATAAGCGCACCCGTGGGGTGTGTGTGGGGTGCTGGTGTGCGGGACGGCGTAATGTACGCGGTTGATTTGAATGCGTCTCTTTTAATTAAACCCGTGATCTCCCTCGCCTGCGGCGGTGGCGGGGGGGCACGGGTGCGGAGCCGCTCCCCGACGCGGGGACGTGTCCCTCACCCGTCCCCGTGCCCCCTCCGCCCGGGCTGGGAGCCCCGCCATCTCCCCTCTCCAAGCCGCTGCCGGCAGCGCGGTTTTGTGGGTGCGTGGGTGCTGCGGTCAGGGCTGGGGGGCGAGACGGCTCCTAGAGGAGGAGGGGAGGAATCCCGGGGGGCGGAGAGAGCGGAGCGGACCGCTGGGTACCGCACCAGCGCACATTGGGGATGATGCCCAGGCGAGGCTCCGCGTCCCAGAGAGGACGGGTGGATAAAAAACACGGGGGACGGGGACTTAAATTTTATTCTGGGAGGGAACAGTGCTCCGCAGTACCCTCTGCTGCTCGCGGTTGGCCCGGGCCGGCAGCGCCGGGCGCAGGGCTGCTGCTCGGATGCGCTGCCAGGAGGGGTCTGGGGAAGGAAGGGGGGGGTGTTGTCGTGCCTTTCCTTCTGCCTTTTCGTGCCCTTGCAGAGAAAGAAGTGCAATTATTCAGTGGCAGCCTCTGCAGTTTGCTGGGGGTCTCGCCTGGGGAGGGAAGGGGGCGTCTTCGAGACGAAATGACAACATTTCACTCTCTTCTATAACGGCCCACCGGGGTGTCTTTGGCAGGAAGGTAAGCAGAGAGCAGGAACATTCTCCTTGTTGTTTCTTGTAGCCTTATCCCCATCAATAAGTCAATCCTTTCCCTTCAGACTTTTGAAGGGAATTTGTCTCTTTCTCATCATCTCCAAACTCTGCAGTTTCTTCACAGCCCCCTCTCCCCAATACACACTCTTTTCATTATTCCCTTTGCCACCACAATAAAACTTCTCTTTAGCAGAAACACCTGATCTGGAAGCACAAAATCTCCTCTCCGAGCTGTGCTGGGATCAGCTTTCCTCCTCTGCTTGGCTGAGTCCTGCTTCCCACTTGACCCCCTGGCACGTTGAAATCTTTATCTGAGCCCCTTTAGGAACATTTAGGTAATAAGGAGCACCACAACCTTTCTGAGTGATCAGAAGTCACCTTTTGGGACTGACATAGACAGCAGAAGCTGACAAACTGTAATTACCACAGTTGCATCATGCAATGACGTTTTGTGTCATTCAAAGGTTTCTCAAACACTCCAGAACTTGGACCACAACTTACTGGACAAAAAAATTCTCTCCTGTTTATCTGCTTCTCATGAATACAGAGGTACCACACAGATGTCTGGGTGGGAAAAGTGATCTTCCCAAGGGGTTTTTCATTTCCTTGGAAGGCATGTAGAAAAGGGAGATGTCAGGGAGACAGGCAAAGTGTCCTGGACCTATGGCCAATGTCACAAAGTCAGGGGCAGACGGGAGATCTTCTAGAAAAGGTCAGCGTCTCTTTCTGCTTACAGTCTGCTGCCTGTTTTTCCAAGAGACTCAGCGAGAGATTTTTCTTCACGGTAAGCTTTTTAGACAATGAAGGAGAGAAGATCTGGCCTCAACTGTGGAAACCCAGGACCAGCATCTTTTCAGAAAGACTGGAGTTGGTGCAGGTTGAACGGCTGCGGTAGCAGAAAGGCTGCTCCCAGCAGAGCTGAGCGTGTCCCTTGGCCCTGGAGGGATCAGAGGGCTGTCGTTCCAACCCAGGAGTCCACAAGCATGTTCTGACACCCGCTGGGACCCGAGCCCTTTCATTCAGACTGATTTGTGGTTCCTTTTCATTGCACAAAGTCCTGGATCCAAAAAACTGCTTATATATAGAAAATTTTCGGAATTCCCTTTCCAGCTTTTGCTGCATAAGGATTTAAATATAATCACAAAGCCTATACTATATATTCTTCTTTTTGCTCTTTGCACCTTTAGTCCCCATTAGGGATTTTGTTTTGTTTCTGTTTTGACAGCCCCTGTATATATGTGTTTGTGGTCGTTCTGTGCTGTTTCCTGATTTAATATCAGTGTGGTTACAGGAGAAGGATGCACCGTTAGCATTTTTTGCTCAAAGTATTTTTCAAGCTCCTTTTTGATGTACTGGTCAGGTTTGCGGCTTCTGTGCTCTTGTTGATCAGAAGAGGAGGGATCAGGTTTATTGTGCCCTTTGGGAACGAAGCTCTCTGTTCACCTAAGGAAATACATCTCTGGTCCTACGCTAACACTCCCTACAGATCCAGGTGCAGAAGAAAAGTGAGGAAGTATTTAGTAGAAAGCTGTTATTCAGTGAAATTAAAGTCCCATTGTGCATTTCGGAGAGATAAAGATGAGCCGAACTGGAAATGAGGTGGCTTCTGCAAGCCCACACTTTCCTCCTCAAACATTTTTTAAGACCTAAATGTAAGAGGGGAAAAGAAGAGGGACAAAGAAAGGGAATAATTCTGGGGAAAAGCATTTGTTTGCTCTCCTTGCTAGTCTGAGGAACAATTATTCAGCTGTTACCCAGACAGGAGAAAGAAAAAGGCTCCCAATCTTTGTTTCTTTCACATATAAACAGATCCACAGCCTTGAATAGCCCCAGATCAGACGCTTTTAAACTCAGTCTCAGAGGATAAATTATGCTCCATTTGCCCAAATAAAATATTGGCTCATAGTGCAACTTGTCATTGTCTCTTTGGGAAATCAAACTGCATTTTAGCATGTGTGTCTGTGTGTCGCTGCGTGTTGCAAACACCTCCCAGCTCAAATCTCACTAGACTTCCAGGCCTTAGGAAAGGTGGAGATGTTTCCATCATTGGCTGCTATGAGGATTCTATGGAAGGTCCGCTCCAGGGGGAGCAGATCTAAGGTGACCTGGCCAGGACTTGGGGAGGGCTCACGAAGCTCATTGCTGTCCCCAGGGCAAGCTGCAGTTTCTCTGTAACTATTTCATTGCTTCCAGAGCTTCTCTGCAGACGGGTTAAATTAATTTGTGCAGGAGAACCGGCAGCACAGTGGGGCTACAAATTCTCACCCACTGTTTCCCAGGCTAAATGTTCTCCAGCCAAGCCCGCGGGTTTGCTGTCCGGGTCATTCGGAGATCCCATTAATAACGATCGCATCTCCTTGGCTGGAGAGGGGGCTCACAGAAAAACCCAGCAAGGAGAGGAGCAGTGCCAGGGGAGAACAGACTGCCGTGGGAGTGAGAGGTGGCCCAGGAAGGTTGCTTCATTTCTGTCTCTGTTTTAACAGCAATCCTATGGGGCGCTTTGGATTTGCTGTACCAAGGGAGATCGTTTCTGTTTGTTTTCCTCTGGTGGGACCCATTCCTCATCTTTTAGCTTTGCACACCAAAATTTCCAGCATATACCCTGTAAGTTAGAAAAGAAGCAGCTCCTGGAGCAGTCAGTATATACCCCTGCTACGTCCAATTCAGTTGCTTCGCTCCTGAATAGAGACTTTGGCTAAACCGTAATACGGGTATGAATTAGATTTTAAATATATATATATATGTATATATTAATGTCCATTGTGGCTGAAAATTTAGGGAAAAAAATTATCTAATTGCAGCAAACTAATTTCCATATTTGTACATTTTCCAAGCATTGTGAAAAATCAGGTTAGAGTCTCCTGGACAGCCTTCTCAATGACTCCCCACACTTTCAGCGTGAGTGCCCTGTTTATGTTCAGCCTAAACTTTGTGTTTGCAAGTTTTTTAATAACTGCGTTTTCATCCTTCAAGCATCCAGATAAGGAGCTTCACCCCTTAAAGCTGTGATTACACCTCAGCAACCTCTCTCTTGGTAATGTATTTGTGGTTTCTGTTTTGTTTTGTTTTTCTGGCTTGAATTAACACATGTTTCAAACCTCTAATGTACTACTTTAATAACTAGTTTATTTGGAAAAAAAAAAAAAAAAAAGGAGAAGATAGAGAATTTCATCCAAGAATTCCCGGTGGGAGACATCTGTTCAGCAGCAAGTCACCTGATGAACAGCTCTAACCAGCCAAGTGTGAGTTATTTTTACTGGTTCAACGTTTTAAAAATAGATTATTTTCTTCCTTTTAATTGATACCTTGCTAGACATTTCAGTAGGTTCCTACACTTGTCTTCATGGGCTTGGATTTATTTCTCCTGAAGGATTAGTACAGCCCAAACCGAGTGATCCATTCCAAAACCTAGCTGGCCAGCTGAAACCAGTAGGAACCAGTTAAATGCTTGAAATGAGGCTTTCCACCAGGGTAACCAAGTTTCCCAAGAGGTGATGAGTTTGATGTATAGCCTGTCATGATGAGTTGCAGGCTCTCAGCACCTCTGAAAATCAGGCCGTAGCAGCTTTCCGCAAATCTAAGGAGACGGGGTGTGAGAGTCAGAGCCAGCTGCAGGTAGGACACACGTCTTCATTGATCTCGAAAGGGAGGTTGAACCGTTCTGGTTTGAACCACATGATTTGTCATGTTATTTAGCAGCTGTTAAGCTCAGGTGAGCTTGGAGGGCTCTGTTGGTCCACTCTCAGCCCTCATCCCCTCTCGTTTGATTTGTACCTGGCTCCTCTGCAAGCGTGTTGGTCCCATCGTTTCTCCTGCGGGACTCCCTGAAGTCCTGAGCATCCCTCCTGTCAGCTCCTCCCCACCACCCAGCAGCCCAAAGGTCCTTTCCAGAGGACAGGGCCGATCATACTTTTAATTTTCCAATTATCTTCTGTTCTCTGTATTGTGTCTGGGAAGACTTCTGAGGCCCCTAGACTTTGCTTTGATTTGTAGCCTTTGCTGGAGCAGGACCCCAGTTTGATGTGGGGAGTGTGACCTGAGAGATGTCAGAAGAGGGCTAAGAGGGCAAAAAGTGGACAACAAGAGAAATGAGGCACTGCACCATGCACAGAATGCTGTAGACCCTCCTACTATCCCTCTCTGCAGCCAGTCTGCGGGCAGCTGGTCTGGCTTCATTTGCCATTCATCAGCCTAAACTTCTCACCCTTCTTCTACTGGGAAAAAATGGGAGCTTTGAACTCTTCCCCACAACCCAGCACAGGGCAGAGTTCATTAAATTGGGGGAGAGGACCTACAGCCACCACTTGCCTGCACTATGCAAGCGGCAAGAAGAAAGCTGTGTGGGGAAGCACTGGAGTCACGCCAAGGCCAGTTTAGATGGTGGACCAGCAGTACAGCCCCCTGGTCCCTTCTGCATCTCACCCTGATGAGTTATTTCCTATTGAAGGCAAGAGTGGGACATTCCAGATAGAGGACATACTAAGATCTTCCCTTTTTTTCCCTTTTCTTCCCTTTGGAGGACTTTAATGAGCCATTTTTTATCTTTCAAAAGGAAAAGTTTTCTGAAAGTCGTATTTTAATTTTCCCAGGCTTGGGAGCGGGAAGGCTGAGGAAAGAATTGCTGTTATGGAATGAACTTTATGAAATAAAAGCAAATCTCCACCCTGTTTGAACACGGGGAAAACATCACAGAAGCATCTTGCTGCACCAAATGGTAAACATGTCCATGTATTATATCACTTATGGCTTCCTTTAGAGTTTTATGATGCTGTTCTCAATTACTGTGTTTGCATTTGTAATTAGAGTGCAGAACACATTGTGAAGGCAAATTATAGAGCTAACTTGTCCTTTCAAAATAACCCATTTGCTCAGTGTGCTCCCAGAAGCTTCTCTCTATTCAAAGGACTCCAGTGAAGGACTAACCTTCCCTACTCAAAGTGTTAGGATATACATTTGCCGGAGGGAAGGGAGAGGAGGAGAAGCACATTTGTGCCCCAGGGCTTTTCTATGCTTGGGCCTGACCTTTAAACCACTGAAACTCCTGTTGGTTTCTATAAGCACAATCCTCCAGAAGTTTGAGGGGGGGTGGGAGAAGGATCAGAGGTTTTTTTCCTCTGCCACCAATTTCCTGTGTGGCCTTGGTCATGTCACTGGCCCTTTTTGTGCCTCCTTAGCTGAAAAATCTCGTGTAGAAGAGCTGGGGTATTACTGTGTAATCACATAAATACCTAAATGAAGGTGAATATGCAGGTCTGTTAGTTGTCCTCCAGTACTTTGTTCATTCATGGGAACACAATTCTCCAAGCAGCTCTTCGGAGCTGATGCTTTTGTGTGCATTCAGTCTTTGTCCCTTACACAGGGGCTCGTTCTCTATTTCCATACAAAGGCGACACGTTGCTTTGTGCCATGTTGCCCGCAGTGCTCCACCAAGTCTCTGTGTAAAGACTCCAGAGCTCTCTGCTCCTCAGCTTTGCTCGGCATCCGGCGGTGTTTCGCTGAGCGCTTTCTGACCAGCTGCACCACATGTGATGCCTTTTCGTTTTGCTCCAGCTATTGAGCGTCATCAGCGGAGACTCGATCTTAGGTCGATTTTATATACAGAAGGCTGGAGCCCAGGCCAGCTGTGCACTTCACCTTTGAATTCAGAAGGGAAAAAACTGTATCCAAGGCTGAACTTGGAGGCGATAATGCTCTACTTAAAGTGAAAAGGAAGCCAAGTCTCCAGCTGTTACTGTTCTGCCCCTTTTGCAATGGATCTTTGCATTTATTTTGTCACAAAACCTGTACTAAGGAAGAGAACTCAACTCTCAATGAGTTTCCCCACAAGCACAAGTAGCATTTTTATCTCCTGTAGTTGGGAGGGCGCAGGAAGGGGCCCTGCCACATGTAGCTCTCCCTAAGCATATCTTCCCCATTCCTACCGTGAGGAGTTGCCTTGGCTTTGCTCTCCAGCCAAAGTCTGGGAAAAGTTCAAGCTCAGTGCTCGACCCCTACCTGGCACGCTGCCCACCGGTGTCCTCTGCTCCTGCTCCAAGGTGTCATGAAAATCAAACAAAGGACACCTAAAAAGGCTGTGTGCTCCCAGGGTGGCTACTTTTGGAGGATACAAAACCCCAAAGAAATCCCAAAACATTGCACTATGAGATTTCTACAAGCTCTTTTTTCCTTTCCTTTCCTCCACTTTTCCCACTATGAAGTAATTTGTACAACGTTTGCTCCTCCACGGGTAATTCCCCATTTCATTTCCCATGTAGCTTCTTTAGAAGTTCACCACAGCACCGGCTCTTCCCTTGCCAATGCTCAGTTATTAAATTCTTTCTTGGTATCTCTGCATGGGTGAGGAGAATTGACTCCTTGCCCTCAACTTTCTGTCAGGTGCTTGTTAATACGGAGCAAAGGTTAGGTCACCTTCTGATGATTCATTGAAAAAACTGGTTTTATTACTTTCCCTGGGTAAGGGAGAGTTTCCTTAAAGAAAGGGGCTGCAGCACATGGGATGACCATACTGGAAAAAAAGGACTGTCATGGGAGCTTGCCAGAAGTTATGGGTTCAGCAGAATATCTAATCTCAAATTTTTTGTTTAATGGTGTTAAACCCAATAAAGTGCCTAGAGGAATCAGTATGAAGTTTATGAATTGTGGGATTATTTGGTAAGTGGTTTAGGAAGAACTTTGTTTGTGCTGTTTATATCAGAGGAGAAGAGAGATTCCAGTGTGGTGTTTCACAGTCCCAGATGCACCCCGGTTCCTGTAGCTGTTTAAAATGTGGCCCAGGTTCACTGAGCAGTGTCAAAACACGTCTGCAGGGCTGACCAGGGAATGAAATACAGCTGCAAAATGGGCAAGCTCAGTTTTGTTGGGGGAACAAAAGAGAGCAGGGCGTTTGTCATCCGGAGGATCAAATTGGAGAAACACCTACTGTTGTTTGGCAAGCTGGGATTTAAAATACATATGTCATCACCCTGTCTTTGTTCCCAGTAAAGCTGTTCGCTTTGCTATGCCCCTGCGGAACGAGACGGGTGGCTTTCCCTTCTCTTTCCAACCAGAGGAGCCCTGGCTCCGGCATCTCGCTCCCAGGGAACCACACTGGCTGCCAGCATCCAAATGCCACCACGGACAAATGAGAAGGGATGGCCACCGAACCGTAAGAAGGTGTGAGATGCAATAAGATGCTATTTGGTTTCCTGGAAGGTCAATACTTGTCCTAAAATTTCAGCTTCCCATGCTTCTAATTTTTGATGAAAGCTTGTTGCAGCAATTGGAAGTAAGAAAACAACCTGCACATAATGTGTGGAAGACTTTTTTGAATAAATGTCCTTCCAAATGAGAGACAATACCTGCCTTGTGAAATCCTGTCAATATTTCAAGAAATAGCACAGAGGAAAATTCTCATACAGGTTAGATTTCACCATGTGACTTTGCAACATCCACAGCGGAGTACCCACATTTTCTGACAGTGCTCACAAGACTAGAAGATAAGCATATAAAAAAGAAAAAAAAAGAAAGAAAAAGAAAAATTAAAAGCTCTTTACTTGCTGGTATCCTTGTAGTTTGTGCTATTTTGAACCTGTCAGCTGCTTAAGTAACAGCTTGTCAGTGATCCCAGCCTGGCCGAATACGAGACCTGGTAGTATGGTTGCAAATTGTCAAGCGCTGAGTGATCTCCCGGGTTGTGATTTATGACTCCATGAACAATGACAAGCAGGGGAAAAAAAAAGGCCCTGGTAATTTTGGAAGCAGTTGTGGAAACAATTAGATCGCTTTTTTCATTAGGTCATTTATAGAATTCTTCCCTTCAAAAATTAGATCCTTGATGAGTGCATTTTTCACACACTTGGATGCTTTGTCCTGGCTTTCAGTTGAGGGAAAATCCTGGTCTTTCCTTTGGAAACGCTGCTGTGCAATGGCTTTAACTTCACATGGAATGAGAAAGCTGCAGGAGCACATGGGATGTCCCTGAGCCCACCCACAAGCCCTGGCCTATCTGCTGTAGAATCCCTTTGCAAAGATTAATTCCCACTGAGTCTTTTGCAGGACTTGTGCTGGTTTCCATACCATTTTCCCACCGCTGGTTGCTCAGGTCTTTCTGCTGGCCTGACCTGTGCCTGGGGCAGAGCTGCAGCCTCCTCATCGGCTGGGAAGTTTCTAGCACATCGCACTCTTACAGGCAAATAATACCAATAATTGAAACTTGGAGCAGAGTTTTCAGAAGGGCTGCAATTTGGGGTTCTTTTATCCTAGCTTTGCCCCTTCTTTCCAACAGCAGAATAACTTTGTTGTCTTTATATTTCCACTTCAGATTTCTTCAGCAGCAGTTTGTCCCTTCGTGGTCCAAGGACCTGACCGCTTCCAGGTCTCCTTTTTCTATAAGGAGCCAGTGGTATTTCTCTAGAAGTGCCCAGTGTCCCACTGTACCTCCCCACTGAGCCTGAGAACAGACCTCAGAGTTTGTTAGCGGGCTAATGAGAGACAGTTGATATTTCTGAAAAGACCTATTTAATCAAAATGCCTTGTTTTCTCTCTTGGAACTTATCGGTCAGTGTTCCCGTATCGTTCTGCCCCAATGATACAGTTGCAGCATCATCATTTCTGAACGCTCTTTCAAACAAACTGACTCAAAAAGGGACTGAAGCCACTCGGCATCCCAGGAGCTCCCCAGAAGCCAAGGGGTCCCAGCACAGATTCAGGCTCCCGGGATGGGGCTCGAGTTATTTTGCACCATCGCTGAGTCCATTATAATGGCGATTTCTGCTGGGAAAAACAATGAAATATCAACCTGGAAAATGAGCTCTTGCTGTAGAGAGCCCCATTTCCCTCCTTCCTCTTACTGCCTCTCTTACAAGGGAGGTCTTTGCATTTCCCCAGCGCTGTGTATTGAGGGTCGAGGAAAAGAGCTGTGCTTTGCCATATTCTCTAGCCTGATGAGAATGAAACTTATTCTCAGCTTTGAGTTTTATTATTCCCTTGCAAAACCTTCTTCTGTTGTGCTATGCACCAGCAAAAATCCTTTTTATTGCCATTAAAAAAGGCAGCTGTGGTGCCCATTATATTTTTTTTTTATTATTATTATTATTATTTGTACAGAACTCAGCAAATAAAAACAGGTCCTGGATAAAAGGTGTGTCCTTTCTAGTAAAGCACAAAAAAATCTTAATCTTTGGTCCAGAAGCAGTAGATTGCCACAAACAGTCGGCAGCTAAAATCATTAATCTTTGCTGCTTGCCCAACTGGTACTAGTAGTAAAGAAGATAATACACTAGCAGAATCAGTGACCCACTACAAATTGGTCCTGAAAGGTCCACCAGCCTAAATAGACTTTTGCTGATCCAACACTTGTTAGGAATCCCAACAAAGAGACTATTGGCTCATCTGATGAGCCGCTCACTATTGGGCCTTTTGCAATGGCTGGTGATGGATGACCATACCCTCTTTGAGGGGGAAGATGCAGCTCCTGGTATGGGGCCTTTTCTCATCTTAAATTTGTACTCAATAAATCACAGGTGCAGAAGAGACAGCATCAGTTTCATTACACCTACATGCTCCAGTATCAATCATGCCAACACAACGGGCTGCGTACAGTTCATTTCGGGAGGCTCTTTCTGTTCCAATACCATTTCCATTCCGTTGTGCTTTAGCATTCCTAAAGTGTTGAGCCTCCGCAGTGAAACACTGGGGGAGAAGGATGGGATGGGCTGTCATTGCGCTCTCTGATGGGAGACAGGGATTAGCTCACGTGCTTCGGATTGATCCCTTGCTATTGTTAAAAGTATAGTCTAAAATCGTTCCGTAATTAGTATCACCGGTTCTGTGGTGATCACACGTCGTTACTGGTTTTAACTTTGCTTTTCAGCACAGACCTTTAATCTGGGTTGCAGCAATTGCCCTGGAATGGTCCCCATTTGTGATTATAATATAATTTTTGTATCTGCTTTGTGATATTTGTCTAGATGATGCTCTGATCCTGTACTTGCCCTTACCCAAACCTAACTGTAACACAGAAACAGTTTCAGGGAGCTGCTTGGGTGTTTTCTCATTTCAAAGAGTTTCTACCGTGTTCTCTCTGGCTGGTAAGTACCCCGGGACCCTTGAAAGGTATGTCTGTTATGATTCACGATTTATGAATGTATTGCAGAGCTCCCACATTGTTATGTTAATTCCAATGTCAGCAGTTAAAATACACTTAAAACGAAGGAAGCTTTAGAGTTTTCAGACCTTATATTTAATGTACGTAATCAAATACTTCCATGGCATTAAAAGCATGTCTAACACTCATCATAAAAACTATGTTTTTCAAGTATAATAAAAGGTAGCAGATTATTATTCCCCATGTGTGTCCAAAATCCAGTTTGCCATCTTTACACTGGGAGAGTAATTTCTTAGTGTCCAATTATACTCTGATTTGCATAGGGACAACTACGTTTCATGCAATTAAGTTATCACAAAGTCCTGTCATTCTGTAGCGTTCTGTTAATCTTTAACTCAACGAAAAGCCATGTCAGCAGAGCACCAACACAGAAAAGATGGGTGTTCAAAGGAACTGCAATAGGAGCACATTCAGGACTGTCAGATAGAACAAGCTTTTCAAAAGGACACTTCCATTCAGTTTAAACCTACAAGGGTGTTGGGCTGACACCTCCATTTATTTGCTGCAGGGCTATAAGGAGAGAAAGAGAGAGACTTTCAGCCTTATTAAAGCAGTATTTGGAATACAAAAAAAAAAAAAAAAGGGGGGGATTCATTTCTTCTGCTCCTTTTACTCTGTCTCAGTGGCAGATCATAAAGCATGGACAGCATTAATGCAAGACAAGAAAGTATCGGCTCTAATGTGCTGCTGAAAGACTTGATTTTCTGCAAACCAGATATCAAGTCTATTTATTTGGTTGGTTTTTACAACTGGTAGGGAGAAAAAAAAGGGTAATGTATTTTTAAAATGTACTTAAGAGTACAGAAGTCCCAGTAAATAGCATTTTTCTGCCACATCGTTTTGTGGGTGTCTAGTCCACAAGGTAAGAGCAGGTTGTGGCTAACAGCACCAGTATGGTTCAGTGATTATTCTGGTCAGGTACCTGCAATAGGTTCAGTTTTACAAGATTAAAATGATAATTGATCTTTGTGAGACCATTTGAGGGCAAAACTTGATTATGTTTGTAACAGATCCTTAGCTGGTATAAAAGGGCTTAAGGCCACCATGACCAGTAGAGAAAACCCATCTGCCTTCTAATCCCATCTGGTCTCAAAATCCTGAGTACCCAGTGAATTTTGAAGATGTGAATATTGGAGGTAAAATTGTGCAGGTTAGTTATTTCTGTTATTTCCAAAGCTTCCATAACATAAACACAGCCCAGGCAGGTTTTCCTGCTAACAGTCTCATTACTTTCACTGAAAGCCGACGCTTACCTTTCGTGTTTTGTCTTGGGGATCTTCACTTCTGTGAATACATATTATCTAATATTCATTTCGCTGGGTCAATTTGCAGAAAATGTTTCGCTTTCAAAGTTGCTTCTAAATTCTTCTATTTTTCATTTTTCATCTCAATTAAAAATAAACCATGCTGTGAGTTTGCTTTGTAGTTCTTTTATCATGCGACTAACTCTATGCATTTTTTCACCTATATACTAACAAAAAAGTCT
Organism: Jacana jacana; assembly: GCA_013400555.1. NCBI lineage: Eukaryota > Metazoa > Chordata > Aves > Charadriiformes > Jacanidae > Jacana > Jacana jacana. The sequence goes on from VZTM01026683.1 coordinate 660,742, forward strand.
TTTTAATATATATATATATAACTCAGTAACTGGTTTTTAGAGCTACTGTCCAAAGAAACTTTTCTTGCCTTTCATTTGCACTGTGCTGCAAAACCCAGTTTTAACTCAAAAGAAACTGCAAAGAACTCTTTGTTATCTTCATTTTGGCCTTAATCTATAATGAATATTAATAGCACTTGTAAGGTGAGGTACAGATTAAAAGCATTAAAACATAGCTTGGATGTTTTCAAAGGTTGCATGCTGGGTAACATTTCTGGAAGTGCCAAAGGGCCAGATTTGTTATTGCAATTTTAGAAGTGACTTCGATTCCTCTTTTTAAGGATGTCTAAAGCTATGCAAAAGTACAAATAGGTATTTTATGTAAGGTTCAAAAGCACCTTCATCATCACCCACGTAAAATAAAATTGAGGTGCTTTTGGAAATCCTATTAGAAATTTGTTTACACTGTTACAGTCTCTATTTAAATAACTTCCAAAAATGGGACTTTGTCATTTTGACATCTTTGGAAAGCCTGTCCCATGTGCCCACTGGGACAGCATGGGCCTTTAGCCAGTGGTGAAGTTCAGGTGATAGATTTTGTGTGGAAAACCAAAAAGGCCATTCAAATAGGGTTGGACTCTATTCCTGCCAGAGTTGGTGGCACAACTGTCACTGATGATCAGTGACATCAGTCCAGGTATACTGAGACTCATGCAAAATGGCAAAAACCATCTTGTTCTTGTAGCGTTACCTCCGCAGCTGAACGTAATAACCACCTGAATAGCAGGAAGCTTTCTCCCAGGAAGATCAGGGTATACACAAGCCTGGCAAGTTGTCAACTGATTTGGCAGATGAGGGCTTTAATGCAGTCCATATTGCTGCTGGTGGAAAGTTCAGGGCCCGGTGAGACCTTGTGCATGACACCAGCCGCACCCCAGTCCTTCTGGACCAGGCTTGTGGTCCTGCACAGGCTGCAGAGCCCAAACATAGTAGTGCACAGGTGTGCCTGCACATGTGAGGACACGTGAACCTTGGATAGTATCTACCACGTGCTTGTATTCACATCTACCGCCCTGGAACAACCCCCCAGAAGACTCTTTAACCCATAAAATGGATGATGCAATGCACGCCTTACTACAGTCCAAAACCAAATATGCTCGGTGAACCTGCAGGCATTGCTACCAACACACATAGGAAATGAGAAGAGATGCCTCTTTTTGCCACTGGTTTTGGCAGAGTGTGTCCCCTGAATTAAGGTGGGACTAATTACATCCTGTTGGATATCAAAGAGGTGGGACTGAACACCATATTAAAGGACAAGCCAGCAGTGTGCCCAGGTGGCCAAGAAGGCCAATGGCATCCTGGCTTGTATTAGAAATACTGTGATCAGCAGAGGTACGAGGGTGATTGTCCCCCTGTGCTCAGCACTGGTGACGCCACACCTTGAGTATTGTGTCCAGTTCTGGGCACCTGAACACAAGAGAGATATCGACGTGCTAGAGCGAGTGCAGAGGAGGGCAACGAAGCTGGTGAAAGGCCTGGAGCCTGGAGTCTTATAAGGAGCGATTGAGGGAGCTGGGACTGTTTAGCTTGAGGAAGAGTACACTGAGTGGAGACCTCATCACTCTCTACAACTGCTTGAAAGGACATTGTAGAGAGGTTGGTGCTGGTCTCTTCTCGCAGGCAATTAGCAATAGAACAAGAGGGAATGGCTTCAAGCTGCATCAGGGTAGGGTTAGGCTGGACATTAGGAAAGAATTTTTCCCAAAAGGAGTGGTCAGAGCCTGGAATGGGCTGCCCAGGGAGGTGGTGGAGTCGCCATCCCTGAATGTGTTTCAGAGTCGATTAGATGTGGTGTTGAGGGATCTGGTGTAGGGGAGAACTTTGTAGTGTAGGGCTGATGGTTGTAGTCGATGATCCCAAGGGTCTCTTCCAACCTGAATGGTTCTATGATTCTACGTACAAGAAAGTGGCAGTTTTGGGAGGCCAATTTAAAGCATCTGAGCATAACCTTGACAAATACTGCTCTTGAGCGGTTAAGAAACTTTGTCTTGACTGGGAGGGTTTTTGTGAAATACTTTGCTTGTGTTGGTCAGGAGGCAAAGAGCTGGATTAAAGATTTGACAGCTGAAGTAAAAACTTAATCCACCCCTTGCAGAAACTGATGGGGCCCAGACTGCTCTTGGGCAGTCAAGAGCCATGAACATAATTCTGGAAAATGTTCTCATAACCTGATAAAAGAGCTGATTTAATAAAATTATTACATTGTCAGTTTATGATTTTACTTAGAAATCTTTTGGCCCAGTTCAGGTTAAAAAAAAAGTCACCAGCTTTAGTTCTTCTGCAGAAAAAGGACCCCATCATTTATTAGATGAATGAAGATATCAATTTCTGTTTAAACATTAACAGGGTGATGCCAAATATTAGTCAGTTCCTAATAATTTTGAGGGATTAAAAAGATAATAAAAGTAATAGTCCATTACATTACCTACTTCAGCAAGATTGTAATGAATGTAATAAATTCCAGATCAGGGTTATAACAACTTCCATCTATTTAAAATGAATTTGTAGGGTTACTTTCATTAACTATGTATATGGAGAAAATGATCTGACATATTACTTTAAAAGAGCTGTAAAACCGATTAGAAGGAAATATGCTTCCCAGACAGCGATCTAGGCCACTGGGGAAATTTTATCCCTGGGAAGAAGGAGGGAAAAAGGAAGGGAAGAGGAAGGCATCTTAGAGGATGCTGTTGCATCATGTCTTTAACATGCCCCTGAAGCCTCTTTGCTCCTTGGGCAAGATTCGGGCAGTAACAGCGGTCAGAGAGCAGGAAAGGCATGAAAGCCACTTTCCCTCCTGGCTTTTCTATTCCCTCTGCCTCCTTCCTCAGGAAAGGATGGCTCTGTTAATGAATAAAGGGTTTCTGCGCTAGGGATTTGTGCATGGAAATGAATCTGTGCCTGGTTCTGGTACGGCCTTTTGGCAGCCCAGGGGAAGGCTGAGGCATTAAAGGGGACGGTGGCCTCATTGCTTGGAGGAGACAAGGGACCTAGCACTTGACTGCACTACAGAAATTACTGCTGCACCTAGAATGCAGCCTTCATTTATCAATTTCATAGCAAGGGGGAAAGGGAAAGGGAGGGGGGAAACTCAACATCTGACTGCCTTTTTCAGCTCACACTACATCTAGCCAGCAAGAGCCCTCCAAATCCAGCCATGTGCGTTATAAGGAGTCTTGGATAAAGTAACTTAATACTAATGATTTATACTTAATTGGACCTCTAAGTGATTAAAGTGGCAGTAATGAATGAGTAACATCCTCCTAATTCTCTTTTTCCATTTGGCTTGGGCTGAAGGCCCTTTGTTTGTGCAGGATTTGACTTGGGGGTAAGCAATGCCAGGGTTTTTTAAGCTTTTAGTAGCATGTCTGGAATGAGCCACTTGGATCATGTTTACAATAAATGACTCCAGGAGCATGCTACCAGGGCATTGATTTATTTTTTTTTCCTCATTCTTTCTTTCTCTTTTTTGCTTTCTTTTATTGGATAAGCCAATTGTGAGGTTAATGAATATGCATTTGGCAACCCATGTTTGTGAGGCCAGGTCCCACGTGGGCATCAAAGTGTTTGAAATGTGTGAGCGTAAATATCAGCTTTGTCAAAATATTGATTCACTTTAAGAGTACCACAGGGCCCTCCCCCTTTGTGCTAATGTGCATAAGGACAAATCTGCTTCACGTAATATGGTTCTTATTTTATAGGACTTAATATTGCCAATTAATTGGCTGGATCAGCTGAGATATTCTAACTCTGTATTTCAGTGCTCTTTCCCTGTTTTATTAAAGTTATTGTTACCTTCTTTCTCAAAAAAACAAAACCAACCTCCCACACCATTAAAAATGTAGGCCTCAACACTTGCAATATGTCACTTTTTTAATGGAGAGAGAGAGAGACAGAACCTTACGTTTCACTTTGTACTGGAAAAGGGAATATTATGTGGCATAAAGGGGACCTGAAGTCAGAGGGGTGTGTGCGGGGTGCTCATCTCACACCGGGGCAGATCCAGCTCATCCCTTGCAGCGGGGGCATCTCTGAGATGGGGGAACAGGAGAGGCACAATGAATTGTTTATAGCACTGGGCTAAATTGGCAGTTATTTAAAATTAATTTTGATATGGTTACCTACGGGCTCCAATTATACCTCTCACTGGAACATAGGTAGGAGTGTACCACCTATACCGTGTGGTAGCTGGCATGATGATGCTGTGGTTGGGGTGTGACAGCAGAACTGCCATAATGCAAATAAAGCAGCTAATAATAATGTTTAGGCATTACTTGGGATGTTTTTTCTTTTTCTTTTTCTTTTTCTTTTTCTTTTTCTTTTTCTTTTTCTTTTTCTTTTTCTTTTTCTTTTTCTTTTTCTTTTTCTTTTTCTTTTTCTTTTTCTTTTTCTTTTTCTTTTTCTTTTTCTTTTTCTTTTTCTTTTTCCTTTTCTTTTTCTTTTTCTTTTNTTTTTCCTTTAATCCCCGATTCAGGTTATTTGATGGTGAGAAAGCTTTCTGAAACAGCTTTGATTTCATGAGATCTTGTCAGAGATGAGGACTGTTCAGGAGGCGTGAAAAGTCTCTCACCTGATTCTGGGGGCAGATTGCACTCAAAGGTTGGCTGCCGTCATGGGTAATAAAATTGCACTGCGGGTGTTGATAGAAACTGGCTAATTAATAGACCATTACTGTGCTGTCATTGACTAACATTAGAACCCTCTGAGAGTAGTTACACCGGCAAAAATCTGGAGGAACTCTCAGTCTGGTGAAACTAGGATTTAGTGATAGGCTTTTACCTGAATTTTAGGAGTATGTAATTTTTTCAGGTGCTGTTCACACTCCTGTCTGAATTGTGTGGATGCCCTCTGTGAGTCAAATGCTCACTCAGGTCTATACACCTTGGAAAAAGTGACAGAGAGAATTTCAGTGAATAAGTAAAGGTGCTCTCACATCCCTACAATCACTGGGTGAAGTTTATTCCCTTTTCACCACAACCTGCACCTCCAGAGAACTGGCTGTGCACTCAAGCATCTCCTCCTCTCCTCTCCTCTCCTCTCCTCTCCTCTCCTCTCCT
>VZTM01026683.1:666262-681187 GCA_013400555.1 Jacana jacana
CCTCTCCTCTCCAAACCTCTCCTCTCCTCTCCTCTCCTCCTCTGTTTTCTCAAGATTTTGGGGTCATCTTGACAAGCTGGAGTGCATGTGGGGAGCAACCGGTTAACACATTGGATTTTCTCAGTCTTGCAATTCAAGCTAGGGATGATCTCAGTTAAACATCTTTTGGGATGGTGCAGCAATGATTCAGGAGAAGGCTGACAAGGACATTAGTAGGGAATAGCAGGGAAGGGAGAGGTATTATCCAGAGCTACAGAAAATGCCTGGTCAGGAATACGAGAAATGAGAAAAAGTGAAGTGTGGAAGAAATAAGCAAAGAAAGAGAAGCAACAGCATCATTTAACCCAGGGAGAAAGAGTCAAAGTGATTTCTGCAGCAGTAGGAAGGAGAAAGTATGAGGAAAAGGAAGATTTATTGAGGAGCAGCTAACATGAGATCGGAGCCTGTCAAAGGTTGAAGGAAACTAAAACTGAAATTAAATAAATGAAGGCAGCAATTCTGCATTCTTCTTGCTAGAAGTTAATCAGCTTTTGCACCCTCAAGGCTGTCTGTCTCTGCTGAATACCTTTGGAAGCAACCCCAGAGGATGGTTCCAACTGCAGGAAGGGGAGCAGAGAAGCAGCGCTTGGTTTCCAGCACCCAACCTCTGTCTGCCATGAGCGCGGCCAGGCGGTTCCTTGAACACATTCGCATCGCCTGCGGAAAGAGACCGGCAGCCAGACCTCCCCGTCTCCCTCCCATGAAGCAATTTCTGCAAAGCACCTCAATCTTCAGAAGAGCTGTGAAACCATCACTTGTCAGGGCCTTGAGAGAACCTTCTCCTCTAGACCCCCCGGAACAAAGTGCATCAAACCATCTTAAAATGGAAGAAACACTAAACACATGACTCTGTTCCCTGATCATCCTTCCGAATTCTTCTGAAGGGCCTCATTCATGGCACAGAGAGTTCCCAGGACATGCTCTCTTCAAGGACTAGTTATCTGTACAAACATACCATTTGCTTTTGCATCTCTTTGAACTATCCTCAAAACACCGGCGTAATAATTGGATACCCTTACCTCTGCTGGCCTGTGCGGCCTGGGTCATATATGTAAACACCAAACTCAAATAACAACCCCCAAATTTAATTTATTTCTACCTAAACAAGTTCTTTTATCATAAAGCTATAAATTTGTCTTGGTGCTAGCAATTTGTTGCGGGTGACATAACACTGCAAATTGATTAATCGCTACTGTACACGACAAAATGAGAAAAGCAAGGAATTATTATGAATAGCGTCCATCTGATACAGTAGGGATTCATTATTCAAAAGTGTTAGCTAGTGGTTAGCTATCCCCTTGTTGCAGATTACATTCATTTGCAGAATCCTACATCACGCTTACACAAATCAACAAACATGCATTTATTAAGACATGGAATGAAAGCTATTAAAATGTGAAAAATTGCCTTTTTCTTTAAAAAGGAAAAAAATGAGTCAAGTTTGGTGGTAGGTGGGTTTTTTTTGTTTGTTTTTTTTTCTTTTTTGGGTGGGGGATGTTTCTATGTGACTGAAGCAAAGAAGCTTGTTACATTTATTTCTGTGTCTGCATCTAGAGCCAGTCACATCAAGCTAAATACATTGATACTGGTTGTTAGTGTCTTACAGTGAGCCTTCGCATTGAGGGCTGGAGGATTTGGTGTTCCAGAAGTAACTGGCTAAAATTATAAATGTAGTAAAGGAGACTCTCTTTGCCCTTCCAGAGTACATTTTAATTTTTAGCACTATATCTGAACCAACAGATTGCAATCATGTCGGAGGAACTTGTTCTGCTTGAGTGAAGTAGAAAAGGGTGGGCAAAAGAAGACCTCTTCCCTCTGATAAAGTACAAAAATAGTATTTAGGGCCAAGATGTTCCCTGTTTCCTAGCAGTGGACATCATGTTAAGTATGAAATTAGTCTGAAAGAATAAATTTCAGATGCAAGCTACAGAAAAAGACATGATCTAGACCCCTTCTTTGCACAGTTGTCACGGTGTCTGAGGATCATCAATCTCTTCCGAGACTGGACATAAAGTTCTCTGTGTCCATCTGTCCTTCCACACGGGTGAAGTATCTCGTCCTGTCATCACAGGGGCCAGGCAGCCCCTGTTCTCTGGGGGAGCAGGTCTTGGCACATAAACACAGAAAAAAAAAAAAAAAAGATTGGTTTTACTTTTGAGGCAGGGCATGAAGAAAACATAGTCTTTTCCTCTGTTGATGCTTTGAGAGCTTGTGCGCTCCCATTTTGTGATGGTTCTACAGATTATAGAATTAAGGGTATCACACAGCCAACTTTCCCTGCCTCCTTCCCTCCCCCTGCACCCCCTGTCAGTGCAAAGTGCTTTTCCTTCTCTTTGGAAAACTGCTCCTGTCGTGCATTGCTTGCAGGAAGAAACGCACTAGTTGTGGAAGCAGCAGCTCAGCAACTGCTCGGTCCCAGCTCAGGTCTCCTGTCTTCTAGCTCTGCTCTGAAATGCCACATGTTGAATTGCTTTAATGGCTACTTGCAGCGCCTCCTCACTCAAATATCACCATGAGGGAATTTTTCACATATTGCTAGAGTTTTAAAGTGAAGTTAGTCGTTCCGCTTGGGTGTTCTGTATAAGAAAAGAAAATGTTACTGAAAAATGGAAAGCATCATGCAAACTAGGGGTGCTGGGTCCACGGTGCATAAAATTTGTGCATTCTGAGATTGATTAATGGTTACTCTTTTAGCTCTAGCTTCAGTAAAAGGCTGTGATTAAATCAGCTGAGTTAGACTTGAGGTATAACCATGAATCTTGCTCTGAGGAAAGCATCCCTGGGCCTGTTACTCAGCTCCCCTGAGAAATGTGGCCCAGAGACAGCAAAAGAACTTTTCTCTGTGAATTATTTCTCCTTTCTTGGGTCCAGTGGTGACGTGTAGGCCTTGGCAACCATTTCTTGCACACCAGAATCACAAAAGCCACATTACTTCTCAGCCAGAGCTGGAGCCAGAGCTGGCTTTCCTGGTTTTGATGCTACTGGAAGCTTGGCTTGTGTTTTTAAAAAGGAGGCTGCTGGTTTCTCCTGGAGTGCTCTCAGCAGTCAGCCACGCCAGTCTATCCTTTCCAGCCCATTTCCAGTGCTTTCATTTCACGGGTACTGACTGGCTCGTTTAAAACAAGCAGGCGGGGTGCGTGCTGCCTGGTGTAATGCCTGGTGAGCAGAGCAGCGATGCTCACCGCACCGTCTTCCCCCGAGCCTGCCGCTGTTAAAGCACAGAAGTGCAAAACCTGCTGCTGAGGGAGGACTTATGCTCTGCTCAGGGGTGATGGGCCGGGAGAAAAATCCTGGGAACGTCTTCACACTTAGTCCTGCCTGAGCCCCTCCATTAAACACGCCCAGCATGGTCAGTGGAGGATGACAGGGACATTGTGGGACACACTCAGATAGGGAGGTCCAGCTACCCCTTGTGTCACCCCCCGATCTTGCTGTGAACCTGGGAAGGACACCAAAACCTGGTGTGGACCTGGAGCTACCCAGATTGTATGCTGGAGGACGGCAGTGGTGAACCTAGCTACAGCTGAAATCCAGGTCCCAAGGGAAATCCTGACTTCCCTGATGGTTAAATCAGATCGTGAAGTTGTGACTGGCTCTGACAAGGTTTTAGGGGGCAAGGAGATGGGGTATTTTGCTTATTGCTTCAGAAGCAGCTACTGTACAAAAGAACTGACAATAAATTCCAGATCAGTTATGTTTTTAATCTAATTCTGGACTCAGACTTGATTCAGGAATATGGTTTAAGCACTTTTAAGGTGCTGTCGAATCACTATTCTACCTAGAACCACAACAAAGTCTATTACTGCAGCAAATTAGCTCTTGGCCATTCATCTCTGCTAGGTAAGCCCTTTCCATCAGCCATCTACAGTTATAATGAGAGGAATAGGGGGAAGAAAAAGAAAGCTTTCTGTCCAGGCAGTCCTTCTTTGCCCAGGGAGTATTTCTGTGCTGCTGTGCAGTGAAAAGTTAATCTTTCTTGACGGGTGATGCGTGTAGATAGTACTTCATACATTTGATACTGAAGGCTTGATATAGCTCAGTGATCCCATATAAACACTACAGAAGCAGAGGGGACCCTGGGCAAGGAAAAGATCTGTCTTAAATCCCAGTGTCTGTCACATCCCAACATCCTTCCATAATGACATGCAAACTTCAGAGAGGCTGCAGCATCTCTGTCTTGTCTGGGAGACACTTGGCTGTTAATGACTAACTTCCCTGTGACAGCGATTCTTTTTGCAGCTTGCTTCCCTTTGGATTTTTGCAAAAGCCTTCACAAAATAAGTAGATAAATGAAATCAATCCGTCAAGGGCAGGCAACTTGTGTAGGTGGACAGAAGGAATCTGCTCCCCAGCCAATTGGATCAGTTTGGGATTTTTCAGGTTTTTTTTTTTTCCCCTTGAGTGGCAACATCTTCCCTCCTTCCTTCCTTCCTCCTCCCCTCACAAGGAACAAGAAGGCAGCTTTGCAGAGGTGACTTACTGTTTAAGAGACAAGAAGAGTGACTTTATATAGCATAAAAACAGGTTTGGAATTCAGTCATGAGACAGATGTAAACCAGTGGATTTGATTGTTGCTTAGAGCATTTGAATACCCATGAAGTAAGAAGCTGCTGAGTGTGCTCTGCTGGCAGCCTGGGTCAGGGCAGTCAGGGAGCTGAGCTGAAGTCGGGGCAGCAAATCAGCCAGGTACCATCTGGGGACTTGACCAGTGGGCCTGGAGTACAAGAGAAATGTTTATGGAGGGAGAAAGTTCCCTCTGGGTAGGACAATTGTAGGAAAAAAACAGCTCATACAAATGTCTTTCTCTCTCAGTTTATCCGTTGTCACTAACAGACCTTTAATTGTTGTGTTGGGACTAACTTCTGAATTCAAGACAAAATCCTGTGAAATGGCTATTAGTGGTTCCTGCATTAGAGACAAACGCTGGCTCCCTTACAAAGCTCCTGGATGCAGTCACACCTCTAATTCTCCCCGGGTCCCTAATTAAAGAGTAGCAAAACCTTAATCTTCCCTAGAACTGCTTTGTCAGTAGGCAGTGGCGCTCTGCCTGCGGAGTTAAGTACATCAGAGATTTCATCTCCTCACAAATGTTGACCTCCAGCAAGGCATTATCAGCTACACTGAGGAAAAAGAAAAAAAAAAAAAGAAAATAAAAAGAAGAAAAAAAAAAAGAAAATATTGCAAGTAACCTGTCTCTGTCAGCCAAGGAGTTCAGTGGGCTGGATATGGGGTATCTCAGCCTGCTTATAGCCGTCACACAGGGTTCCCCGAAACCTAGGCTGAAAGTGTCTGGTTACAGATATAAAATCTGCAGGGCTTTATGACAACCATCTGCAAATACCACCCTGCAGCTTTGCCTCGGTTCCCACGTTGTTTTTCAGATTGCGGAAATTTGCCCTGTAAATTACCAATTATGGAACAGAGGGAATGGGAAGAGAAATGGAGCATGCAGATATTTGTATGGGAATAGGAATAGGAAGAGGAAGAGGAAGAGGAAGAGGAAGAGGAAGAGGAACAGGAACAGGAACAGGAACAGGAATGGGCATAGGAATGGGAATAGAAACAGGAATAGTAACTGGAATAGGAATAGGAACAGGAGTAGGAGTAGGAATAAGTGAGGAATGGGTATGTTTGCTCCAAGGTCATCTGAAGGGCAGCAGCAGACTTGGGAAAAGCCAGTGCTTTCTTCATTACGTGCCTTTCTAAAGCACAAGGTGAATTTGATGCAAATGGCACACGGCCTGCCCGCCACCTCTCAAGCATTGCTCTGCTCTGCCATTTAACCACACACCTCTCAACAGGTCATGTCCTCAGCAGAGGTAATTGAATGGGGGCATCCTCACGTTTCGACGGAAATGAGTAAGAGGAGGGATGAGTGGAGGTGAATATGTATCGTGCCCTTTGTCAATGCATCATTTTGCTCTGAGCAGAACAGGGAGCCAGGCTTTTATTTACCTACCAGCTGAGCAAAGGCCAACAATTATCACTCTGTCAAATTACTTAAGTCCAGCAAATGCTGCAAGACCTGAACCAAAAAAGGATTTTAAAGCTGGTGAAAGATTGTCATGGGGTGGGCTATGCAACTTTTATAAAACAGTCGCCTCAAGCTTGGGAAGGGAAAGAGTCTAAGGCCATTAACCCAGCAAGGGGTGAGGCTGTCAGTGGAGCCAGAGAGCATTAAAAACCCACTTGGAACAGGTTTTCAGTGCAAATCCGTCACCAAACTTCTTCTTACACTTTTGAAAACCCCAGCCAAACATGGATAGGGTGGGCACTGTTATGTTCTTCATACATCTGACAGAAAATACAGAGGGCATGTTTTCTAGCAGGGACAGAAGAAATGGGTCGAAGTGGAGATGAGGACTCCTCCAGGCTGCCGCTCAGCTGCTGTATGATGAAAGCACATCACTTCACATCTCTGAGCTGCAGAAGATCTGGTTGCCCGCTCCCCAGCCCCACTGTGAAAGCCAGGAGTAAAATGCTTCAAAGCCAGGAAGGTAAATTCCCTGCTCACAGGCAAGTGGCTGCTTTGGGTGGAAGGTTGTGATGGTTCCCCTAGGACATGGGAGTCTTGGGCTATGAAAGAGTACATTTCTCATCCCTCTAAGGTGCTGAAAGCCCATCCATGAAGCTGTTGGAAATCACTGGATCAAAACCAGCTGTGGAAGTGCAAAGCGAACTTGTTTATTTTGAAACAAAGATCTCTCCTGTTGAAAACATCAAATAAAGTGTGCAGGGGAATCAGTAGGTAAGAGGAGGAAAAATTAGAGTTGATTACAAGGCAGCAATAGAAATGGCTTTTTAAAAGCTTGTTTTTTATTATTTTTCTACCTAAACCAGGGAGGAAGGAGGGATAAGCAGCAGCTTGGATCAGCGTCAAACCCTCCTATCTGACACATTTACACTCTCCACTGCCCAGAGTACTCTAGTTCACCTTTAATTTGCCTTTTGATAGCTGTAGGCTGATAGCAAATACTCCTGAAAGCTGACACTTGGCAAATAGCGCTCCCATCTCAAGCATATGACACAAGAGGAGGATTTGAAGCCATCAGAGCTACAAAAGATATTGCTGGTGTGATCCTAGGACATTTTAACATGACTTGATTTTGCTATTACTGTGCATCCCCAGTGAGTAAGTGTGACAGAGGGACATCTATTTTAAAAAATGCCAAAGCCGAGTGCCAATGATAGATGCTGGACATCTCATATCAGAAACATCTCCCTCCACCTTCTCTTCCTTTTTGGCAAAATCTCAACAACGGAGCTGCCTTTCTGTGCCCATAGGTTCATCCATAGAGGCAGCTGATTTACCCATCACTCTCCCCACCCCAGAAAGCTTCTCCACAGTCTCCTCTTTGTCACTGACACCCTGAGGGGCCCTGACCTTCGCAGTATCCGATAGTGAACCTCCACGCAGGCATACTTAGGGCTTCAGATATGTTGTATTGCTGCTGCCCGAGCTGTCAAGAGGGCAAACAGCAACAAGATAGCTGCGCAGCGTTAAATAATTGGGGACTAAGTGGATTACTTCGTAGTACTGGAAAAACACCTTGCTGTTGATAGACAACAACAGACAGAATGATGTGCACTTTGTGCACAAGGAACCAGCAAAGGTTTGAACTCGACTGCACTGTACAAAGTGCTCAGTTCTTGCTCTTTGTGGTCTCATCTGAATCTTGCTTGTTCAATTCTAAGCCTACCTCTTTTTGTCCTGCCAACAGCCAACCCAGACACTGTTTTCATCCGCCTTCAAAGCAAAGACCATTGCCTTTAACCGTGAACCGTGGTCTGTTTATGATAAGAAAAAAGCTGTTGAAATGGATGTTTTCGTGTTGCACGGTCTTGTTTATAGATAGGATTTTTGAGGGCAAAAGTTCAAGTTTAGAAAAACAGCTCTGGAATTTTGTGACCAAACCAAAAGGAAACAAACAAACAAAAAAATCCCAAACATTTTCCAAGTGTTTCCATGGGAATAGAGCAAAATTCTACCCCTAACTCTGATTTTTATGGGTTTTTTTGATCTGCAAAGGTCAATGGCATTGGGCATTTGAAGCCCGGTTTCTAGCCCTAACAAGGAGTAAATGCTCTGGCTGATGGTGACGGATACTCTCCCTGCATCCAACACACCGTACAGGTACGATGCAGCCAGCATTTGCTTCACACTACAAGGGCATAAATCTCAAACACATCACAGAGCAGCATCTGGTGTGTTTTAAAAGTGATGCTGAAACAGCTTCCTTTCATTATTTTTTTATTTTTTTAATTTAACGTTTGTTACTCACTGAAAGGTACTGGAGGACAAAACAGATGGACCTTCACCTGATGGGGGCAATGATTTAGGCAAAACACACAGGAAGGGGAAAACTTCTACAAGGACTTTGCCACCAGTTCATGTTGCTGCTCACAACCATGTTCCCCTTCTCTGCTGTCCAGATTTGGTTTCTTTCATATTTCTAAATGAACATGTTGGCCACCACGATCACGCATAATTAAACATCTGGCAAATTCACCAGTGGCCCAGCAGATCACTGGGCTGCTGCCTCTCCAGATGGATAAGGGCTGAGCTGTGATCACCTTTGGTTCAGTGGGAGCACTGTGTTTGATATCTTTTCTGGTTTCAAAACCAAAACAAAACAAAACCTCTGGAAGTTCCATGTCAGATAGACAGATAATACAAGTCTCACTTCCTTAGAAAAATGGGATGGAAGTTAGATAGAAAAAAGCTATTTTCTCATAGGCTATTACTTTTTTATCATGTTCCTCTTGCCCCAGCCCCTGGATAAGAGAGTTTTCAGTTTGATATTCTAATCCTAGGACACCAGACATAGTCCTGCACCACCCATAAGATCTAAGAATCATCCCAGATTACATTCTTCTGGTTGTTTTATCTCTGCTCTTTCCATAGTAATTAGTAATAAAATAATCATAAATAAAAAAGCAAACAAAACCAGTTATTAGGACATACTTTGCAACCCATGGAGCCCAAATCTTTTTTAAAAGAAAAAAACCTCCCCGCAGTCACCTTCTCCCTGCCTTTTCCCATGTCCTGTTTTTTTGCATGGTGAATCCAGCTGGGGTTTCGCTTGTTCCTCACAAGAAGGATCCTTTGGCCCACACTGAGGTCACCCAGAATGTTCTCCCTCATTTTTCCTTGCTGGTCAGGCTGGGGCTGCTCCCATTCCCTGCCACTTGCACTCCTCTCTCCCCCTGACATTGCAGTGCACCACATCAAATAACTGTTGTTATAACTCTCCTCCTTCCCCAACTAAAATATACTTGATCGGGAGGGAGAGGGGGAACAGGGAAATAGCTGGGTTTATTTTAATAGTTTCCACTCTCTGTTCAGTTTTATAGTACAGTATATTTAACTTTAACGTATGGACAGCTGGATGCATTTAACAGCACAACGGAAAGAATTTAGCAAGTATACATTACAGGCCGTGTATTTGGAGCTGATCACCACATATTTCTTCATAATATTTAGATGCGCCTGTTACAGATTGTCTTGGGCTGATCAAAATATGTTTGCATCAGGTAAGATTTCTCCTAGATGTAGCCTCTTTATTTCTTTACTTACTAAAACTCTTCCTACAGGAAGAAGCTCAGTTCAGCTGACATCAGCAAGTTTAGCCCGGTGCTTACGATAGGGTTACTTGCCTTCTCTGCAGAAGCCGAAAAAAGCCATAAATATACAGAAGCAGCACAGGGGGCATATTCTGAGCGCAGACCGAGGGCAAGTTACTCCACTTGTGGTGTCACCTTCCCCAGCAAACCAGCTGGAGAGTGCAGGATCACCAGAGGATCAGAATCCGTCCAATATGCCCCCCATACACCATAATGATGGAAAACAGCTACCACCACGAGACAGAGCTATAAATCCTTCACGCCTTTCCACCGGATAACTTTTCTGGTTATCCTCTTGCACCCTCTCTACAGCACTCTGGAGATTTTTTCAGTGACAGCCAGTAAAACTAGGCAGTAGTTTTCTATTTTCGCCTCAAAAAAAAGAATAAAGGAAATTTTCAGCAATACTTTACAATTCTTTTGCCTTTTATTAAAAAAACAAAACAAAACAAAACAAAAACAAAAACAAACCCAAACAAAACACAACCCTGTTTTTATAAAGTAACCTCCTTCACTACTTTCATGCTTAGGTGCCTGAATGACATGCTTTTATCGAATTTACCTTGTAGTCTCTGTTTTTTTAATCAGTCCCTATTGCAGCAATGCAAACACAAGGAAAATCAGCCAAGTGGCTTGCTAGCCTATTTAGCCAGCTTTTATTTTGATGGAAAATAAGAACAGCTTCATCTTTCAGTAGACTTGGGTTTTTTTCACTCTGAGTGTTTTAAAAGTGCTGTTCTCCCTCACTACTGAAGGGTTGGGTGATCCAGTACTGACAAACTGTAAGGGATTGTATTTAAAAGGCATTCTTATAAAAAAGCCAAGTCGGAGCCTAAGGGACAGTGATACTTATGATTTGGAGCGATACCAACAAGTAACACGGCTCAGACCCGCTTTTCAAGCTGTGAATGTGCTTCAGTTATTTGGGAAATTACGATGATTTTAGACATGTTTGAATAGATATGCCACTTTGCCTCTAAGTATTGGGGGAGAGAGGGAAGGAGGAGAAAGATGCTTAAGGAGAAAAACCCCTTTGGAGGAAAGACCAAATTGTTGGAAACCTCAGAACTGTTCGCATTAATGTCATGTCATTACACCGTATTGCTGCACAGGTTAATATAATTGGGTTACTGTGTGTGAGCAATGATCCATAGCGTGTTATGGCACTGAAACAAATGACATTTAACCAAGAGATTTGTAAGGCACCTTGTTATCTGCATGGTGAGCAATTGCAAGGGAGAGTCAGATTGCTAGACGAGCGACTGACAAATTAGTTGTTGGGTTTACTGGACAGCCTGGATTTATAACCACACAATTCCATCATAATTTATTAGATCCATAAACAGACAGATCCAGTGTTTTTACTTAGATTACACTCTTATTGCAGCCTCTGATCCTGTCCTGTTTGCAGCACTGTTACAGGCTGGTTGTATTATTCATGTACCACTCACTCCTTGGCTGGGGACAATGCGAGCTTAGAGCAATAACCTGCACGTTTCTAGCAACAAAAACACCTACAGCCCGGTTTATAAACAATTTGCAGATGCGTATGGTGTCTCTCCCAACTTTAGTCTCTCCAAGGAGGGAAGGATGCAAATAGAATGGATCAGTAAAAGGTTCAAATTCAGTTCAGGAAAAGACCACCTTCTCTTTTTGTCTCCTGGTAGAACAGATGCCAAAGCCTCTTGCCTGTATGCTAAATAATAAAGACAGGCAAACTGACTGACATCTAACAGCCTGGAGGGCAGCTACTGGGGATGTCACCACCACCTCCCCTTAGTAGCACCCTCACACCTTGCCTTTCCTCTTCCCACCCTGCGCAAATCCGAGTCTTTGCCCTTTCTTCAGCAGCTGCTTTGCATCCTTGCAGCCATTCCCCGTCACGGTCTCCACTGTGTCCAACATCGCTGGTGGCACACAGTGCCCAGACCTGGATCCAGGCTCTCCTGGCCCTCAGGAGGTTGGCTCAGGGGAAAAAGTGTCCCTCTAATTTTTTCCACTTGAGGAAATGATGAAAGCTCGCCTGTGTTCAGAGTCTTGGCTCACACCAAAATTTTTATGAGGTGATAAAACGATCACCTTTGGGCTCATGGCTGCTGACTTAGACCAAAACGACAAGTTTGAGAGTACCACCCAAGAGAGTATTCTTGCTCCTTATCCAGCTGGCATCTTGGGATCACTTGTTCACTTTCCAGGTTAGACGCCGGTTTTGTTTGGGCTAGATAAACTCTGGAGAGATGCCCAAGTTTTTTGGATGGTCCCCCACAGCAAATCTGACCTCCACTTTTTTTGGAAGTTTGCCTCTCTCCAGATAGGATTCAAAAACTCCTCTCCTATGTTGGTTGAGTCAAAAATAATGTGGGGTGGGTTGTGAGGCTGACTCTGGGTTTCTGCTGTAAGCTGGTAAATGCTTTGAGTTAAGTAATGAAAATAAGAGAGGAGTCCAAACTCAATCAAAGTGCTGGAAAGCCATGAGCCATGAGTGAATTTGAAATCCCAAGTGGAGATGTGGAGTTGGATGAGCATCTCTCTGCATATGCTTGGGCTGAGCCACACTTCTGATAGCTAGCAAAGGACCCAGGACCAAGTTTATAACTTGTAACTCAGGCAAACTACATGGAAAACACTGTCATCATGGACAGGGAGCTGGAGAGGATGTGGTTGGGAGTGCAAAACAGGACATGGTCCTGCTGGTACTAACTGATGCAGTCCCAGTCCCTCACCCAAAAGTCATTGAGCCTGGACACTGCTCTGATCTCCTCCTGCTCCACAGCCACAGCCGCTAACAGCCTTGCTGAACAATTCCATCAGGGGTTCTCCTCATGTAAAGCTATTATTGTTAAAATAAATACACATTTAGCTTCACCATATAATATTTCACAAGCCTGAGGCACAGCAGTTGGAACATATCTCCCCCAGCCTTGAAATAGGAGGCAACACAAATTGACGTGTTGGAGCATTTTCAAGGTAAACAGCAAAGGATTTTGTTGATGCAGGCTTTGGTGTGGCTGTCACCGTGGCGAGGGTGCTGCGTGCTGTGACATCCCCCTGCCTGAAACAGCACAGTGCAAACTGATCCCAACTACTATTGTAAACACATCTAACAACCAGTTGCTGGAGGAGTTTTGGTCTGGTTTAGTCAAATGTGCTGGTTACTTTAATCCATGCCTGAACCAGTGATCAACCCTGACTGGACTGAAGTATCAGAAAAACAAACCCTGCCCATCCCTGTTGCCTATCCTTATCTGTGTTCCTGAGCAGTGTTTGACGAGCTTCTTTCTTGGAATAATGTGATTAATTTTAAATATTTTCAAATATTACAGGCCAAGTTCATGCTTGGTTTAGCATCACTTCAATTAATCCACCAACAGGTAAAGCCAGTGGAAAACTTAGAACTAAAACCAATATTCTTTCTTGTTCTCTTTGAAGCAGGTTCTATACAAAGATGCAATGGGCAGATTTTATATAAAAGTGCCTAATTAAAGCAAGCCCCTGAACTATGCCTTTTCATTTTGCAGCATTCGAGAAGCAAAAAGCCACCCCTACTTATAATTGCTGAAAATGAAACTCAGCAGGGTGAGCAAAAGGAAACACGTATGGGAGAGGAGAAGGAGAGATGCTCGGCATATGGAGGGGTTAAATAAATCTGAGCCTAAACCCCTGATGCTATCATGTGTGCCAGGGAGACTGGGGAGAAACTCCTAATGGACCTACTGGAAACTGTTAATGCATATTGGTTATGTGTACAGAAAGGACACGAAGCCAACAGAAGTGGCTAATGAAAAATTATGTGAGCATTCAGCAGTGAACGTTATTCAGAGCCCTGATGGCGGTGGAGGGATGTGAATGACGCTGGTCAGGTGAAGAACTGGAAAGCCGGGTACAGTATCACCTTTCAAGCTGAGTGCTGCCAGCACACTTAGGGAAATGTTGAATCATAGCTGGAAGATGAGCTATGGCTTTAGGGAGATGCGGAGAGGCATGCTCCTAGTGTACACTTCAGCCGAGAGGAAACACTCACTTGTTTTGCAGGTGAATAAATAACCATTTCCTTGAGCAAACTCAGTCATCTGGTAGCACACAATGCTATTACTTAGGATTTCATCACAAGCCAAAAATCATGCCTGTTACCACTAGTGGGAAAATCTCAGGACTAGATGTAAGAAAGACAACTCCTTGTGGCTCCCAGACACTTGGATTACCACCCCTTTGGGCACAGGCTCTCCCTGTGCAGCGCCCGGCCCAGCGAGAGCTTGCTTTGGGATGGAATCCTCTATGTGCTACCACAGAAAAATACATATATGGGCTTGAATACCCCAGCTGGAGCTTTCTCATTATCAAAGGGAGATGAAAAAACATTACATGTGTTTCTAGGAGACTTGTATTGTTGGAGAAATGTCTTTTTAAAGTTTTTGTTTCTACTGAGTTTTTCCTCTGTGTTTTCACTGAAATTTGAGGAAAAAAAATGCAGCTCCCTTTCCCCACCAGCTCAGTGGGATACTGCAAATCTCAAAAATTTCAGTTTAGAGCTGGGCTTTCTTTGCCCTCCAGTTAGTTGTCAGCATCAGCAAGGGCATTGAAAGCCCAGTCTGTGTTCAAGATCAGAAAAAAGATTCTCCTTTCTACTGCTGCCGACGAGATGGAGATGCTAGGGAGACAGATGTGTCCAGCTGTGGCCTCTCTTAAACTCGTTTGTCTCATGGCCATGATCCTTCCCCATGTGACCATTTCCAAAGAAGGAGCCAGAAAGTGTTCTGCTCTCCTTTCCCTGTGTTGGTAGTGTTTTGGGCTGTATAGTGTTACTTTCGGCTGGTTTAGGCCTCATTTGAGGAAATTATGAACTATCTTTCTTGAGAAGGGATGATATTTCCCTTAGTTTAAACAGCTTTGAGCAAACAAGTACCAATTTGGATGTACTTTCCCATTTAATATTTGTGTGATTTATGCTTTGAAGCAACCCCTCTGCTCTCTTGTTTATAAGCCCTCGTTTGTTAACGACAGTTAATCATGCTGAAGCAAAACATAACTCACTGTGAGATGATGCTGGCCAACTTTTATAACTTGGGCTACCGTATTGGATGTCAGCTCTGCTGCTAAAAATAACTACCCTGGGACAGGTGGCTTCCCTGGCCAGCAAAATTTAATGCCACTTTTTAAAATCCTGGCCAGAAGACGCCAGGGACAGGAAGGGAAGGGAAGGGAAGGGAAGGGAAGGGAAGAAGGAGAAAAGGAGAAAAGGGGAAAAGGGGAAAAGGGGAAAAG
>VZTM01026683.1:681197-830525 GCA_013400555.1 Jacana jacana
GGGAAGGGAAGGGAAGGGAAGAAGCTCTTTAGCATTTACCAGGGGGAAGGACTGTTATTCCCAGTCCAGGAAAAGAAAGCTGTGTGTTTGAAGTATTGATGGACAAACTGGCTGAATGCACAGCAAACAGCAATGACTCAGAGCACTTTGCCTTTCCACCCTGGTCACAACTTAGGTTGTGAAGTGGCAGGCTGAGTAATTTCTAATCTGTAAATGCTGTTGTTTGCTGTACCACAAAAGAAAAGCTCCATCTGCAGCACAAGAAAACAGTGCAATGATAGGCAGGTGGGATCCAGACTTAAGGAAGGAGCAGGACAAATGCTTTATTCCATGTGCCTTTCTCTGCACAAAAAAATCCTTCTAACTCCTCCTGCCCCACATGGAAAGCCTCTTCCCCCTGCCCTGGCTGCACTCCTTGATGCTCCTTTAACTGGGTACCAACTCAGCACCAGCATCCAAATGTACCAGGCAAAACCACCCCCCAGCAGCAGCCCTGGTGCCAGGGTGAGACCTGTATCTTCGCTTCATGAAGAGTGGAGCACGGAAGAAATGACCAGAGAAATGTCAGAGAGGGAGGTCAAGGGGTCTGCTAGCAATTGAGAAGATACCTTCAAGTGCTTTTTCTCTGTCAGTCTGGCAGATGGACGTGGCACTGCCTGTGCAGTCCACCCATGATAGAGATGTGCACTGTGTTCACCACTCTCAATTTTTTTTTTTGCAATACCTAAAAGTGGGTATTTAACAGCATTGGCTTGTCCCAGTGAGCCAGGGCATAGAGGGGAAATGAGGGTTAGCCAAGAGCAGCCAGGGGATAATTCAACTCAGCTGTACAGGCAGCAACATCCTAGCAAAGCAGAGGCTGCACAGGCTGCCATGGCAGAAGTTGAACCTGCTGAGCACCACCTCTGGGGTTCCAGGATTGCTGTCAGGGAGCCCCTCTAAACCAACAGCAGCTGCGGGGATGTCAGGGAGTTACAGATACGATTTCCCTCCATCCTCTCCGGGTGCAAAGTCCTGCTCGGTATCATGTTGGTTTTCTGTATCTTTTACTTTTCTTCCCTTCCCCCCCTGCAGTGGGACGAGAAGCCTTCCCAGGTGGTGGGATGTAAGTAGTCCCAGAAACTTGTCAGCCATGAGGGAGTGAACAAGTAACTTCAGCAAACAGAAACTCTCAGGTTTCTCACACCTCCCCAGAGACACCCCAGCTATGTGTGGCAGCTCTTCCCTCCACCTGCAGCTTCCAGGAGCCCGCATTGCCCGGGCCATGGGAGACAGCAAAGGAACAGCCCAGCTCCAGAACAGCTTCATTTCCAATGACCCTTGTGCTTGTTTTTCTTGTCAGAAATGTCCTTTGCTCCTCACGGGTACAAAACCAAATCCAGCTGGATTTTCAGGTACTTCAACTACCCCGCTGTTGACAGGGCAGGGAACACCAGGTTGTGGGTCTGGGGGAGCAAGCAGGAATAATGCAGGTACCTCCTGTCACATCCTGCATGACTTTTGCATGCTTTGTGCCTGATTATTCATATTTTGTTCTTCCTTGTCACAACAGCAGAAAAAAACCCCAAACAGCCCACAGGTAGCTGTAAGTCCTCCTTTTCCTCTGGGAGGAGGAGAAGGGGGACACCTCTGTACAACACCTGACAGTCTACAGAGGAGAAGTTTTTTCTCTGGTTGAGGCCCAGGGGCACACGTATCACCTGGAAAGATGCACAAGCCTTTGCAGACTGCCAACTTCTAGCAATTATACTTTCACACACATTTACCTGAGGAAAATTCTGAAAACCAAGAAAAATGTCAAGGAAACAAATGATATTTCACCCTTTAACCAGCAGACCCAGCTCTGGAGTCCCATCACAACTGGTTGCCAGAAGGCCCTTAGCGTTGCTGATTATTTATTTTGAGTGGCAAATGCCTACAGAGCTGCACAACCTTTGTTTTTGAGGCTTTGCAGCATGTGTTCTGCAAACCCTGAGATATTAATATATCCCCTTTTCAGGCTTTTCATTTGGAATATAGATTTGTTACCAAGTTTCTACAGAAACGTGTTGGTGAGATAACTTTAACTGGTGCACTCAATACTGCCTGATTAGTTTTATTTTTCTCGCATTCCTCCCCGCCTCCTGAAGTTCAATATCTGCAGACAAAATAGAAGACCAATGTTAACTGCTAACCCATTAAAAGTCAAGCTTGCTGATGAAACCTTTCATTAGAACCAGCTTCCTGCACGGAATGAGATTAAGATCAGCCTTGGGTTTTTATTTGCCTTCCCTTGAAAAGCATTGTAGGTGCTTTTCAGAAACACAATAAAAAAAAAACCCAGAAAAGTAACTTTATAATCAGAATGTGTCTCTGTAAAAAGAGACCATTTCAGACCAATGTAAGAGGTAAATTATATACTGCCAAGTGCAGGAAAGGCACCAGTTTCTTTGTAGGGAGGTAGTTAATGGAAAAGGTTTATTCAGATTGCCCCAAACCAATGGACAGGTTTCAATATATAATTACCAATGTCAATAGCTGTGTTCAAAAGGCATTCTACCATTTTTCTTCAATATTGAAACATCCAAACGTGAGTTTGATTCCATAAGTGAATCCAAAGCCATGTGGTTTTCCAGTGCCAGGTCTGCACAAAGGGCCAGATTTCCCATTTTGTAAATCTGTGTAGTTCCACTGACATCACTAAAATTGCATCAACGTTAAACTAGGTGTTCTGTTTTTGGTCTCCGTGGGGTGTTATTGGGATATATTTTCACAAAGATGAAGAACGGGGAGCATAATGCTGTCCAGTAGACAAAATGGATAATGTTTCTATTTCCAGCCCATCCTATTTATTTATTAATTGCTGATTTGGAGCTGCAAGCAGAGGGGACATTGTATGTATGTTCCAGGAATACCTGGTGTTGAGGTGAAACATCTCATTAAAATATCCTATGAGAAATGGAAACACTGAAGTGTGTTACTGTTATGTAACATAGATATTTTATGAGAACGTGTTTTTTCTTTCCTTGCCAGCTTCTCAGGTCAATAAGAGAAAATTTGTGATTTAGGAATCAGCACAGTCCCTAAATTTGAGTAGAAAATTAACCTTGAGTAGAAAACGGACATGAGTTCAGGACAGAAAACAGGGACATTGCCTTTCAACAGTTTGCTACTTCTGCATTTGCCTTCATTGGGTTTAGCACCTACACTAAAACGTATGGAAATACTTGGAAAAACTTACACCTTAAAGCCTCAGTCCTGCAAAACCTTATCAAAGTGTTTTCTATTAGGCACACAGCCCATCCTATGGCGTTCAACACCC
Organism: Jacana jacana; assembly: GCA_013400555.1. Taxonomy (NCBI): domain Eukaryota; kingdom Metazoa; phylum Chordata; class Aves; order Charadriiformes; family Jacanidae; genus Jacana; species Jacana jacana. The sequence continues at coordinate 684,499 of VZTM01026683.1, forward strand.
TCGGTGCCCGGTGTGTCAGGCTTTGGATGAGTTTGCAGTAAATGGTGCTTCCTGCCTCAAAGCATCTCACCTTAAGCAACTCAGAAAAGCGACCAGGTGAAAACATTTTTTTCTTCACTTGTCTTACCTTCATATACTCCATACCTTGCCAAATACTTGCTGGTTTGTAAGCGTTTCCTTAGATTTTGATACAGTGCATTCGCTTTCTTTATCTAATTATTATACTGCAAGAACAGCCAAAGCCATGCTCTGAAACCACAAGGAGACCACAGTGAATGGAGACCTTCAGAGACCTCCTGAATCTTAATTGACTCTGCAGAGCTTAGACTAGCGGGGTTGGGGGAGGTGTCACACCCCACCTTCCCCCTTTGGACATATTTTAACTCTTAGTTTTCTGGGTAACACTATTTTGAAGTGGTAATTACAAGACCCTCATGTCATCCATGTTCAACCTGGAGAAGAGAAGGCTCCAGGGAGACCTTATAGCAGTCTTCAAATGTCTGAAGGGAGCCTAGAGGAGAGCTGGAGAGGGACTCTTTGTCAGGGAGTGCGGTGACAGGACAAGGAGTAACAGCTTTAAATGGGAAGAGAGGAGATTTAGATTAGATACCAGAAAGAAATTCTTTCCTGTGAGGGTGGTGAGACAGTGGAACAGGTTGCCCAGAGAAGCTATGGCTGCCCCATCCCTGAAAGTATTCAAGGTCAGGTTGCATGGGGCTTTGAGCAACCTGGTCTGGTGAGAGATGTCCCTGCAGGGGGATTGGAAATCAGTAATCTTTAAGGTCTCTTTAACCATTCTATGATTCTATGTCCTATTTATGCTACACTTGAGACCACTTTGAAACTTAGCATCATTGTAAGTAGAATAGATAACATTTTATTTTTTATGAGTAGATCACCTGGATTTATGGCTGATGACAATAACCTCAATAGCAAGTAGATAATGAAGCCAGAACCATTGAGAGCTGTGTTTTATTCATTTCGGGTTATCCCATCAGAACTCATTGTTACTTGTTTTAACAGAATATGCTTTTATCAGTATTTTAACCCAGGATCTTCACTTGATACAAAGTCAAAGTCTTGTCCTAGACAGCTATTCCAAATTAGGTCACACAAAGGAATCCAGCATCTGTGCGATCGTCCAGGTCACACTGCTATTTGTGGAGCGGGTACTGGTACAGCCTTTGTGAGTGCATGATATATGAACTGTATGTATTTCCTTGATAAATTGTTTTTAAATATTTCCTCCTTTTTATTAATTGAAGAGGAAACTCATGCATCAATGACATTTTTATGCTGGTTTACACATAAATTATTTCCCTGTGATGTTCATTTTTATTATTATTGCCGATATTATAGCAAATGCATTTTTTTTTTTTTTGCCTTGTAAACAAGATTTTGCTTACAGCTAAATGAAAAGAAGAGAAGTTAATCACGTTGAAATAATAGGTTTAAAAAGGTAATTCAGTAGTGTTTGGCTGATGTTTAATCTTCCCCAATAGAAGCCATGCTGAGAGAAATGACAGAAATTCTGTTTTTGTAATTAAACAGTATTCGTCACTGGCAGGGCAGCAGAAGGAGAGCTGAAGTACTGCAGTGACTGCCTACTCCTGCCAAAGCCTTCCAAGAAGGGACTTCAAGGTTTGTTAAGTGACAGGGGTGGCTGCAAACCTTAAATGAAGAGCCCCATCATCACTTTCAGCGAAAGAACTTGACATTGTGGGTCTCTCCACCATGTTTCTGGGAGGGAGTGAAGTTATTTCTGAGCCCATTAGAAAAGGTGCCCACCACCAAACGATGTAACAGGTTTTTCTGAAGAACAGACCTCAAAGGAAGTCTCTTCTTCCTTGCTTTTGAGATGGAGAACTGAGGCTTGCTGATAGTGTGCAATCAAGCACCTCCATCCTTGAAGATCATAAGGAAATTAAAGACTTACATACTAAGGGTCTGAGCTTCACAAGCAGTTCAAGATCATGCAAAAAATATGGGGCAGAGCTGGGTCTTGAAGTCACTCTTCCTAAATTAGCTGTTTCACCACTTCATCTCTGCAGATGAACCTTCTTTTCACACTAATCCTCCTGCTAGTGTTCATCCTGGACACTTGGCCAGGCTGGATGGGGCTTTGATTAACCTGCTCTAGTGGGAGGTGTCACTGTCCAGGGCAGGAGGGTTGGAACTTGATGATCTTTAAGATCCCTTCCAACTCTAACCATTCTATGATTCTATGAACACCTTGTTCGCTTCTGTGTGAACGCAACTGTGCTTTTCCCTCGTCACAGCATGTTTTAGCCCAAGCACTGTGTTACAGGAGGAGATGATTCAGTAAAGAAGCTCCTGCCTCTTGCTCTGGTTGGTTTCTGAGATCTGACTATTGCAGCAAGAGTGCCAAGTTGTACCAGACCCTCAAGGTCTGCTGACCAGTGTGCTGGGCAGAGCTATTGGAGTTAGGTGCTACAGCCAGAAACCAGCTTTTTCACTTGCAGGTTACTTGCCATTCAGGGACACCTTTCAAATTCACTTGGAACTTTTGTGAAGAGCCTGTAATTGATATCTCACCAGCCAGCTTTGAGGACAACACTGGGATTTCATGGTGGCTGCCAAAAGCCTGACGCCATCCTTTGCATCTTTGGCAGCCATGATAATACTCGTGCCCATGAGATAGAAGTTAAAGCAGAAAACAATCTCCAGCATTCAGTTACTTAAAGAGCTACCTGAAAATGCTCATCTGCCTTCCTTGTAGACAACCAACAATTTCTCTTCTCTCACATATAATCCATTTCCAAATCTGAAAGAGGGGTCATAGCTTTACCTAAAGTCCTAGCAGCCTCCAGCCTCTTCTCACTGGTTTTCAGCACCAGGGGCTTCAATACATCCCTAGCCAACCTACTGACGTGCGATGCCACTTATGTCTATAAGACCATTTTAAGCTCATCTTCTGGAGTTTTTCACTTGCCAGGTTGTTCATTATCAGGAACTATATTTTATATTTCCTGATCCACTCAATGAGTTTTTCAAAGTGGGCTCATATCCTAAATCCTCTTACTGGAAGTGTGTCTGCCTCTTGACCGTACTTTCCTGAGGGAACAAGCATGGCCCCTGCATTTATTTAGTCTTCTACTATACTGTTTTGGAGATGGTGTGTCCTGATCTTGCATTGCTGCTTGGCAAAATGGGTAATTATTGCTCTTATACCATAAGAAACAATAAAATTACTTTTAAGAAAAATAGTTTTTGAACACTGCCACGGACCCTGCTGGGGAGACTCAAGATTAGCTGGAGGGGAATCTTTCTTGGGAAAAAAAGTTAATTTGCTTTTGGGTAAGGAAGTCCTGCCAGAATCCCACTGGCAGTAATTGCAGCAAAACATCAATACAAAGCCTGAACCTGATCCCTAGCCAATCTCTTCAAATCCATCATCTCTGGTTTCAGATCCGAATGCTCTTCCTTGCTACTTCTGACAGAAATGCAGGAAGGGATGGGACCCAGGAGCCCAAATCCCACAGAGACCACTGGAAAGATCAGAAGGCTTTGAAGCCGGTCCACCTCTAAGTCCCCTGCTGTAAGTTAGCCGCACACTCTCTTTCCCTGCTTGAGTAAGTGTACAGTTCCCAGCCCCTCAGAAGCTCAGTATTTTTTTTGCGATTGTCTTTAGGTTTGTTTTCTGCTTGGCAGCCGAACGGGCAATTTGCAGCTCCCCATGAAGAGCAAGCCCAGTGGGCAAATGGCATTTAGTGTGTGAGCTCTGAATGAAAGTTACATTTCCTTTTTTTCCTCCTTCTGTAGTTTGAACCTCCAGCAAACTTCCCCCTGCAGCTCTGGAAAATATAAACAATCCCTTTGCTGTTAGAAACCAGCATGATCAAGCTTTGATTTGTGGATTTTTAGGGAAGGACTATATCATCCTTCAGTGAGAAGATCTGCATGCTGGAGTCACAGAAGCAGGTCGGTCTCAAACAGCATCTAATTAGGCAGAATTTTATTGTTTAGCCAAGCAGATGTACCCATCACTCACTATCAGATGTTGCGTCATCCAGGTATAACTGCTCCTCGCTCCTTAAAAATGCAAGAAATAGGGTCTCTCCTTTGCTTATTGGCTGGTGCTTTGACCCATGCAGTATTGATCATTTCCAAGGTATCAGTAAGAAAATTAACCCAGGAGCTGTAGAAGCACTAATTCAGTGGTTCCCCAGCTTTGGGGTATGTGTTTAAAGCGTTTCCTAACAGCAGGTCTTGTACCATGCAACAACTTTGCTGAACAACAAGAGGCCACGGTGTGTCGTGGGAAATGTAGTCCACACAGAGCAAGAGAGTTTAATGCATAAAAAGCACTCTGCCTGGCGCACAACAACTCCTTTCCAAATCATACACTTTTTCTTTTTTTCAACCCAAATGCATTATTATATTCTCTTTTTGTTGTTGTTGTTGAAAAGTCTGATTTTTTTTATGGAAGGGTTTTTCTGTTTTCATAAAAATGAAAGTTTGCTTTTCCAATCAGCTCTCCTTAGAGGGTTCAACGGGATCAACTGGACAGAGCATTTGCAGGCACTGACCTCGCCTAAAACTATCAGCATCAGACCAATAACTTGTTGGAGAATTACCTGAACTCATTGCATTAAAGGGATCTATTTCTTAAGCAGAGCACCATGTATGACTAAGTTTTTACAAGGTTATGAAGATGTTTTTACTGAGGAACATTTGCAAGTTTCAGATGGCTGGCAGATGTGTTAAAGAACATATGATTCAAATAGAAAACCTTTCTCTTTATTGCTGAAACACTAATAAGGGTGCACTTTAATATGCCTTAATGTGTTACTCCTTAATTGACAGCAGATGTTTCCTGAACAGCATTTTTTAAAAGATGTGCTGCACTTCAAAACAAGAAGAAATAAAGCCTTACTGTACATACAAGAGCTTCCAAAAACAACGCCTCCCCTTGCCAATAATTGTTTATAAAAACAGCATTCCAGATTATTTGAAAATCAATATTAAGTCCCATGGAATATGTCAGAGTAAATCTGATGTTATTTCAACAGAACCTTAATGCAGTCGGTGTTCAAGGTCTCCTTTTGCTTTCCCCCCGGTCTCCAAAATGGGAAACATCATCTAGACCCTGAGGCTTGATGAGAATGGGAAAAAGCAGTCACCTCAACTGGAAGCCAAGTGTCTATCTCCTTGGTCAGACAGAGAAAACTTCCAGCAGAATCAACCACACCTCTGAAATATTACCTGAGGAGCATGAAAACTATTTTTCATGCTTACATGTTAAAATACCGCAAGCTTTGGAACCTCCTCATCCCCTGGCATGATCTCACCAGGATGGGACAAGCCAGTCCTTTGACATGTTCATTCCACAAAGCCAGGTTACAAACATCAAGGGAAAGTCATCGATGTGAACATGATTGCAAGTATGTCTATCATCACTGCCCAGACAAAGAGAATGTTTTCCCTTGTTATCTTGCCAAAATCTTGCTCTAATGACAAATCAAAGCAGCTCTCTCATGATGTCTCAAAGGACACAGGTCTCTCACAGGGATGGAGTCTTCACCATCCTCAACAGTGTCCCAAGTACTGAAAATCTGTAAATCTGGATATTACTGGTGATGAGTGTGATTGCAAAGTGCTAGAGAGGGCTTGAGAAGGAGAGAAAAGAGGAAAAAGAAAACTAATGCAGCCTTTTCTCCTTCCAAAATCTCTTGGTGATCTGGACCCCTGCTTTGCAGTGCAGAACTGGTCTCCAAAATGAAGTCCTGCCCAGTGCTGCCATCATGGGTGTCACTGCAAAACCCTCAGCAGGTCCTGTGTGACACAGGACAGGTCACAGTCACTCTGGGCATCAGCTCTGAAGAGCTTAACTTCAAATCTTCTCATGCATCAGCCAAAGACTGTCACACTCGGGTGCTAAAGGAGGAGTTATTCTGAAATCAACTTATTTTATTTCTCCTTCCCCTTCCTTTGAAAGCTTATCAACATTTTTGTTTCCTTGGCCTTAATCTTGAGAATATTTCCACTATGTGCAGTTCCAGGAGAGATCTAGCATCAAAAAGCACACACCATTTTGCCCAGATCAAAGTGAGACAAGCCTGGCGCTGGGCAGGGGAGGTCATACCCCTGGGAGCCCTGAGCTCCAGGCAGGTCCTGGATTAGGGGTGAAGGTGGTTCTGCTGCAGGAGAAAGGACAGACATTTGGATCCACTGAATATTTTATTGAAGCCCTAATGCCTGCAAAGGCATTAAATAGAAAAATAATCAGCAGCATGAGGCAAACCAGCAAAACAAGAGAAAAAAAGATGGAATTTTGTTACCTTCAATAAAGGAGAGAGGTGAACATACTGAAATTATTGATGGGTAAAGAGCAGAGGAAAACCATCCTTTGTAAGCACAGAATCAGTCATACCAACCTCGGGAGACCTGCTGATGTCCTGGGAAAATAAGACTTGCAGAATTAACTGCAATTCTCCCCAAACCCACCCAGGAGCAGCCCCAGAGCTTCCCATCCCTTCCTCCACTCTGTGATCCAGGCCCCAAACGCGGCTGTTTGATGTGTCTGTGACCGTAACACACTGGGCTCCCCCAAGCATGCTGTGAGCTGCGATTTGTGGTAACAAATGACAGAATCTTTAAATACAGCCAAGCTGTGGTCAGTGTTTATTTATTTTTATTATGTAAACAACCCATCGCTTTGGGTTATTACAGTTTAGCTTTAAAAGCACTTGATCATTTAAAATCACTTGATGTTATCAGACCTTTTTTTCTTTTTAAACCTTGTTAAAATACTAAGTAATTGACAGTGCTTTTTGTTATCCTCCTTATAACATACAAATCATTAGGGCAATAAATATTTTTCGTTTAGAGCTGATGCAAACCAAATGTTTTCTTCCTTAAAATACCCATAAAAGTGAAGTTTTATCTTCCATCTGGCAATGCCTCTTATGCCAAAATGTTCTGAGTGGAATTGCATTAATAAGAAGACATCAAGAGAAATACGTCGCTTGTATCCTTTAATATGCCTTTGTAAACTGAGATACACGTTGGCCTTCTATCAATAAGCATCTCTACCTGTGGGTTTTGAGAAGGATTAATAGAGAAGAACCATTATAGGATGAAAGGACAGAGCATGCTGGGAGAAAAATGAAAATCAAACATCCACCAGTGCATACACTTCCTTCCAGGATAATATTTAGATTTTATTTTATTTTTTTTTAATTTAAATATATATATATAAAAATAAAGCGTTTAAGCTGGTTTTAGATAGCGCACATCTGCACTGCAATAAGGCCATTTTCAAAAGTACAGCTCTCAGTGGGATATTTATTTAATTCCTATTGGTTTTGGACCTCAGCCTATAATGAGAAAAGATACGGGCACACGGCAGAGCTGGTGGCTGTGACTTGGACTTTTTTGAACATTAAAGTAGAAAAAGCCTTTGCATGTAGGAAGGGTTTAGTGAAAATTCAATAACTTTTGCTTCAGACACCGTGCTTCAGAACACTAATAAAGACAAGAGAGAACTGACGCAGACACTGAATTCCCGACCAAGCTGCCTGGAAAATGCCAACCAGATCTGGCAGGCATCTTCCAGCCTTTCTCTCTTCAGAGGCTTGTCACCTTTCTGTTCTAATTTGATTTTGAAACCAATTTCCAACCCCCTTGCATTATTCATGTCTGAAGCATAGAGGGATGGTCTCACTGAGGACGCATCTGACTCCGCACTTCCGATTCTGTGTGGGTCAAAGACATGTGTGAAGGTGTTACCCCCCAAAAACTGAGCCAAAACTACTGGAGCTACCACCAGAGCTGCCTTTGCAGCCTCCTGAAGTACAGCCACAGCACCACAGCTTCCCCATTGCACACACCCTGGTGGTTTTGCACCAGATTCATCAGTTTTGAGTGAGCTTTAGCACAAGGGAGATGGCAGAAAGCTTGCCCCTTCCCCCCCCCCCTCCCTTCTCCCTGCCCAGGGAGGCTGGGGGGTCATCTGGGGGGCAACCTTGGGACAGCTGAGGGTTGCTCCATCAGTCCTGCTGCTGTGGGGATCGAAACTAGAAGAGAAAAAGGGAAACGTTCCTTAGCCAGAGACTGTTCATCTTCCCTTACTGCGCTGTTGTGAATCTTACCCATTTTGCTGTACCTTAGGGCCCAATTCAATGACTAAAATTGATTTTTTGGTACTTCAGTGGCCATGTGTGGGAATCAGAGGTATTATTTTTTTATTGAATACAACCCTTAGAGCAGTAGCTCACAAGCTCTCTTCAATACACTATAATAAAGTAATACCAACATTTCCCAGCCCTCCACAACTTCATTACTCTGTGTCTCTTTGGGACACCATCGTCTCTTACCCGGACTGTTCCATGGATGGTGAGTTTCCACCTCTGATGCTAAGTCTGAGAGCCTCCCCCTTTTCTCTGTGTGTGTGTGTGCATGAGCTGATAGACACGTGTGTGCGCTTTCTTACATATGCTGAGTGTTATCTGTCAGACCTTGCAGATAAAATAGCACATGCCTGTGCCAGTCAGAAAAATGCACTCAACTTTCGAGGAATTGTTTTCATTAAAGCAGGATGGGGACCTGCCTGCGACTCAGGAGTGTGCATGGAAAGAATTTCCCTGCGCAGGAATCTCAGCTGACGTGCAGCTGCCGAGCTCCGCGTTCCTTTCGGTTACGTTTTCCCTGAAACCATAGTCCCCAAAGACAACACAAAACTCGCCCTGCAACGCTGTGCAGAGATATCACCCATTTGCCAGCAACAGCCACCGTGGCCACCGGCGTCTCCTGCCCCTTCCCAGCCTCGCTCAGCACAAGGCCGCAATTGCGTCTCCCGCATCCCTGGCTGACTTCCCACATCTCCCTCACGTGGGGCAGAGGGTTTCCCTTCTACGTTTGTGTGATCCTGGGCATGACTCTGCTTTGAGCTGTCAGAGCGTCCCCACACTCCAGGTGTGCCAGGAGAACGAAGAGCAATCATGGGACAACACACCTATGATATCCTTAAGTGGACTTTTCTCTCTTTCCTGCTGCATCCTTGAGGACCACGGGGATCAACAGACAGAGAAGATGCTGCAAGTTTCTGTCTGAAATGAAAATATTTGGGGAAGCTGTAGAAAGTTATAGCTGGAAAGATGTTAGGATTATTTAGGGCTTGATTTTCCAACTTGCTCAGCCCTTCCTTTCCTTCCCGGCACTATGGAAATCAATGGATATTTTTTGAAAATCAAAGCTGGGTTAATGACTAAGGGTTTTTCAAAGATGGAGCAGTTGAAGCAGTGCTTACTGGGGCAAGAGGAAATCTCCTGCAGGTATTAGTCTTCCAGGACGGCATGCCAAAGGTTACTATGGCACTCGTGATGTGGAACGATGATGAAATACTATGGGAAAAGTAAGTCCCCCAGCTACAACGTATGCATTTGGTGGTCATGGCTATGCACCAGTTGTGATCAATGGGTGTAAAGTCAGGGTCAGGGCTGCAGCAGCCGGAGATGCTGGTGCTTTGCAATCTAGCTGGGCCCCAACCAAGGGGCTGAGTTTCCACAATTCATTTATCATAAACCAGCAATTTGCAAATGTTAGCACTTTTCCCACATATCACAAGCCCTGATGGACTTTAATAAAAGAGTGGGAAGGGGAAGTGGGGGTGTTTGCAGGAAGAGAGAAAAAAACCTACATAATTAACTAAAGTTCTTAGAATGGCTTTAATTGGGAAAATGTTACCTTTTTGGAAGTAATTGCTGTACAGATTTTCATTTGTTTTCCAGTTTCTGTTTTTTCACATTGGTTTCACATCAGTTAATTAGCCAGTTGTCTCTGTTGGTGGGGTTTTGCCCCTCTCTCACCCTTATGGCTGCACAGGAATGATTTTCCAGCATGCTTGGCACAGATCGTGATTAAAATTTGAATACCTGCATTAATTCGGTTATTACACCATTTTTTAAGCTAAAGGACCCTAAAGGGATGGGGTAACAAAGAAGAATAAATTGTAAACAAAGCCTGAAAACATGAGAGTTTGCAAAATACCAGTCATGCAGTTGCTCATAGAGATGCTCCAAGGGTCAAGGACTAGCATCACCAACCAGATTCAAACACCTCTGAGCTCTGAGGAAGTCCTGCTCTGGGTCTGGCCTGTCTCCAGTCTATAAATAGGTAGATGTGGCTGAAAGAATTAAATCTATGGATAGAAGAAGGAACAAGACTTGACACTTTTCACTAATATCAATGATAACATCACTTTAACATGATTTTCTCTCTAGGCTTGTATTCTTCTTCCCAGAGTGGGCAATAACAGAGGTTTTGATGACAGGGATAAAACACTCAGAGCTGTGATTATCAGATTTTCTCCTAGTGTTTTAGGAGGAAGTTGTTCCTCTCATTGAGAGAAGAAATCAGAGATTTTATGTTGCTTTGAACTGTTTATCCCATCTCACGCAGGCTTGCCAGCTCATCTACCTGTCTGCATCCCTATCCCACTGTCTAATGCTAATTAACAGATCAGCATGAACCTGTTCTGCAGGTCTGAGAGATTTCTTCTCTAGTGCTTTTCTCTTTCCATGGCCAATCTCACAATAATTCAGTAGCCTTCCTTTCTCATCTACCATGTGCTTCAAAGAGCACATCTATTGCTGATAGGAACTGCTGTCATTTTCTAACTCACAGGTGTAATGCCAGCATCATCTACCAGAAACAAGGGGAAGGGGCTGGTTGGGGAAAGCCCTTAAAATGTTAGATCCATCTATTCAGCTAGTAAGAAGCTTCTCCTTCTCAAAACCCTAAAGTCCCACCTTGGGATGACGGTGACATCCCAGCCAAGCTCTGTCTTTAGGGCTGTGATGCCCTACAGCCCTTGGTCGTGAAGTTGTGTATGAGCATTGTCCATCTCTTACTCCGTGCATTATTCACCAAACTGCTCAGAAGAGCCCAGGTTTGACCCTCTTACCATTTCACAGATCACAGAATATCAGGATTTGGAAGGGACCTTGAAAGATCTTCTAATCCAATCCCCCTGTTGGAGCAGGAACACCTAAAACAGGTCACACAGGAACGCATCCAGGTGGGTTTTGAATGTCTCCAGAGAAGGAGACTCCGCAACCTCCCTGGGCAGCCCCTTCCAGTGTCCCCTCACTGTCCCCGTAAGGAAGCTTTTTCTCATATTTAAGTGGAACAGGTGCTGAAATGGACCTTTTGCAAGAAACTGAACCTGGGGATGGATAACTTTCCACTGCAATGAGATAAAATGGATTCTTAAATTAAAATGCAGTTTATATTCCCACATGAATAAACAAGAAAGGACAAAAGCAGATCCCTGTGAAAAACTTTGCAAAAATTGTACCTCCTCCAGTGTCAACTGCTCTTCTCATCTCCTTCAAGGGCTGTGAAGATGGAGAGTGGGAGGTGCCTAATGGAAAAGGAGCTAAGGTCTAGCATTAAACAGATACATACATCAGAAATAGCCTGTAGGTGAAGTGATGTAGGAAGAGCTGGTTTGGTGCATGTTTATTAGGATGCTTTAGGTAGAGCTGATCCTCCTTTGGAACAGAGACATCAAGTCAAGGACCATATGCCCTCCCTTTTTCCTGTGGTCCAAACTCATCATCTCTAGACTAACGTAAGTACTCATAGCATCCAACCCAAGGTATGCAAGTGTCTACATTTCATCTGTGCTCCCTTGCTGATCAAGCCTACTGATCTCTGCTTTGAATCACTCTCTGGAAGGGCTCTGAGCAGTAGACACAGGCACCCTCAGAGAGCTGATGGCCAGAGTAGGGCAGCAGACCCACAAAATGATATTGAGTCGTAAATAAAATCAACCCAAACCATGAAGACAGTAGATAAAACCTCAGAAAGTGGCAACACTGATGCTTCCTTGGAAATCCATGAAGCTGCAAGTGTCTTGGAACCAAATCCCCCTTCTGGATTAGTGCCTGTGCTGGTTAGTGGTGCTCCTCACGTGGTACTATTAGCACTGGGCTGAAGCATCTTCCCCACCTCCTTTCCAGCTCAGGCAATGGCCTGAGGTGGTGCTGGATGTGAAATGAACCCCTATCACATAGAAGCTGAGCAATGCATATCTCGTACTGCATTTTGCTTCCTTTAATGCATTTCTTTTTTTCTTTTTTTTTTTTTTCATGACCTGCTGCCAAAATCTCTTTGCTAATGTTTCTGCCACCATCATCGCCATGCAAGAAAAGTGTCTTTGTTAACACATTTAGGGCCTGCTTTTAATTTCTACAGTATTCCCTTTAATAACAATGTCTAATTAAAACATCTGTTAAAAAGTCTGTAACATTAACTTTACAGGGAGAATTTAATAGAATTATATTTGAATTGCAGCCATTTAACGGGTTTCCTAATTAGGCTGTGGAGTTTTTTGTGTTTTATTTTTTAACAGAAACATTACACAAATTAAAATCAGGCCCAGTTTTTTATTAGTATTATTACAACACAAAGTGTGGTCAGAACCAGGCAGGCAGTATGTGATGGCGTGTGAAGGGTAAAAACAACCCAACGCAGCAGGCAGTGACTGAACCGCTAAAATGCATAAAGTGAAACAAATAAGAGACAGTATTTGAAAGGGGCAGGATGGACCAGGAGAGGAGAGGGAAGAAATTTCTGTGGCCTTTAATTTGCATGCTTTTTTCCAAAATAAATCCCTGGGAGTGTCTCTCCATTGACCTGCCCCCAGCCCCGCAGCCACCTTTCTCCTCTTGCCAGATCTCACTTGTTGGACCTGTCTCCATCTGGGAGGAAAGAAAGGAAGAAGCCTTGAAAAAAAGAAATTATTTATGCCAGATTTGTGTTTGCCCACTTTTCAGAAGCTTGGATAGGTTTCTTGCTAGGCTGAGGTACTCTGCAGATCTTTTAAAAATGCTTTGCTTTTTACGTACAATTTTGCACCCATTAGCTAATTGACTTACAGAATGTACAGAAATATGTACCCTTCACTACCTTTCACAGAAGATGCATTCCCGGGCTTTCAAAAGCAAGATTTTGTCAAATATTTTGAAATATAAGGAACTATAGATCGAAATTTTAGTTGATGAGGAAATAGGTGTTCCCATTTATAGGAAAACCTCCACTGTTCATTTCTTCCCTTCTCTAAATCAAAATGAAAGCTATCAGGAAAAAAAAATTAGATATATCCCATGGAGAAAATTTATAGTAATTATTTTTAAATCACACATTGTAACTCTTAGGTTGATCCAACTGGGATCAACTGAAACTGCACTGTTTTTAGAGAAGAGTGGTGATTTTCAAGTGAGATGGGGGTCATTTTTGTGTTCAGAATGAGATGCAAGAAAACAATACCATTTCACTCTTCAACATAAATATTTCATGGGGCTCTCAACAGATGCTAAAGTTAGTGCCTGTACAAACATCTTGGGTGAAATGCTGGCCTCTGAGTTGTCAGTGATAAAACTCTTATTGACTTCAGTAAGGCCAAGACTTCATCTTTTGTCTTTAAATTGAACTTAAAGTTGTAGCAACCACTGGGGAGGGGAAACCCACTTCAAAGGAAGGCTCTGACAGTTGGACACTTATCTCCCACTGATCTAAACTGCAGCAATCCCTTTTTGTTTCCCAAGCTAACTTGGAAATCCCATTGAGAGCAAGTTCATCAAAATAGTTCTTTTGTTCTTCTAATTTCCAGCAAATCCAAAGAATACAACTTCCCTCGAGGAATTTTCAGTACAGCACAGGCCAACCCCAGACAGAAAAGGGCAAGTTTAGTAGGAAAGAAATAACAACAAAATGTTCATGACAAGGATTAAGAAATACATTGGCATTCTTCAGAGACCCAGGACACTGGTGGCACCTTTGATCTATTCTTTGGTCTGCCATACGGCATGGCATTGTGGCTCTTGGACTTGTAACATAAGTTATAGGCTCTTTAGGGCTTGTGGCCTGTGGAGACCACATAAAAGGGATATACCTGGGCTCTTCTAGCCCAGATGTCTATTCTTCAGGAGCTATGGGGGGCCTGTCTTCATAACTTCAGGCCTATATTTCTTCAACCCACCATTCTGCATACTTGTCCTTTGCAAGGGATGAAGCTGAACCAATCCCAAATGTAAATACCAGACCCATCTTCAGGTGATGGATTCCATTTCCTACAAGGACACAAAGCAGCCACCCTGCTCCTACATTTCCTTCCAAAGTTCCTTGGAGGAAATCCTCAAAAAATGCCTTTCTCCACAAAGAGGGGCATTTGTAGGGTGCTTCCTGGTGAACACTCATGATGTCCAGGATTCTGTGAATGCCCCATGCAAGAATGAGCTCCAGGAAGCTTTGCAGGACAAAGCTGCAAACAGGAGCACAAGCAATGTGTTTTCTGTGTACTTAAAACTTCAAGGAATAAAGTTGCTTTGGAACAAATCCTCAAGAATCTGCTGGGGTGTTGGTGGGGAGAGGACATTTTGGTAGTTTCAAGTGGCATTACACATTTGTGGAGTGGAAATTACAGTTCAGTGTGTGGGCATACTTGATTGGACAATCTTTCAGTTGATGGGTTCTTCTGTTCAATTACTATTAAAATTCATCAAATGGAACAGAGTGGTTTTAATGCCCGTAATTGTTGTACAAAATGCTCTGTAATTGGTCTTACAAATGAAGCTGAAGAGCAAGATCAAACTCCATTGAAAATGAATATGTCTTTCCACTGAAGAGTTCAAGAGTCACTTCTAAAATCCATTTCATGAGAAAGTGTTTAGCCAATTCCAATTCTGGTTCGTTTTGTGTGGCAGTATTTATTTGCTTATTTTGGCCTCTGATTTGCAAATGCAACCACCAACTCTTGAACTTGGTTCCACAAGCTCCCCTCACTCGTAAATGCAAAGCAAGGGCAGCGCTGCAGGCAGTGGGCAGTAAGCAAACTTCAAAGGTACCTCAGGTGCATTTTGGGTGATTTTGAAAGCCTGGCACTAGGGTGAGGTGAGGTGAGGCGAGGAGCCTGCAGGTCTGTGCCATGCTGCCTCTGGAAGAGGAGCCAGTTTCAGCAAATCTTGCCAACCTCTGCCTGGTGTTTTTTTTCTCTGCCTGGTGGGTTTTTTATGGGTGGGAGGGAGTTATTTTTAACCTGGGCAGATGAAAGGGGAGGCAATCTGAGAGACGGGGAGGGGAGTGAACAGAAGGCAAGAATTTATTGTGCTACTCTTGCCACCAAAAGCAGAATAACCTCGAACCATGCTGTTATTCAAACAAGTGAGAAAGCAAGCAGGACATTTAGATCATCGGTCTTACTTGGTGCCCCACAAAGAAATTGTTGAACCATTCATGCAGAGGTATTCTAAATGTTCATCTAGAAGCTTCCCTGAAGGGCAAGCGCTTTCCCCAAATGTGGAAAACACAGATGTCAGTCTGGTAGAGTGACACTCAGTTCCTCAGTGTCACTGACCTTCCTCCCTCTGTCCCCCTTTTCCAATCTATCAGGTGTGCTCAGGGGACATTACAAGTCCCACACAGTACAAGTGTGGCAGGGTATGGAGCAACCAAAGCACTTGGGTGCTCACTGGAGGCTCTTCACGACCTGCCTGTCCACCTGGAATGTGTTTATGCCTCCTAGAAATGGCAGAATCAAAGATTCCCCAGACATGATGGATTTAACTACTGGACCCAGAATGTCAGGAGTTGATATTTAATTCTGTTTTCCAACTCTTAAAGCCTCCAGACAAAATCCTCCCTCTGGCCCCTTTCCAAAGCCTCCCTTCCCACTTCCTCTACCCCTCACCCCCAGCAGAAAACTTCCTGGGTTTCACCATCAATTCTGGAAAAGGCAGCTGATTGTTCATGTTGCTTCTGTCAGGTTTTTTCTGCTTTGTCTACTCTCAAAGAATTAAAAAGAGGGCTCAGAGGGGATCATACCCCTTTGTACAGTAAGTAGAGAGCTTTCTATGGCACCTCCTCCAATGGAATGAAGCGATGGCTGTGGAAGAAGAGCAAATCAGAACTTAAACTGGGGGGAAAAAAAGAAAGAAAAAACAAAATGTGACGTACTACTGTCCCAAACCCATTTAAAAGACACAAATCCCTCTCTGTGTTCCTGATTTGTTACCAGGGCATGTTATTCACGCACGCACACACCCGACTCTGTCATCATTAATCTGCCGAGGGCGTGCATGAAAGAACTCTGGCCCAAGCAAACCCCGGGGGTAGCAGAGAAGCGGTGCTAAAGCACCGTGTGTGTGGAGTACAGCCCCTGCAAGCCTCCAGGCAGGTAGGCTGTGGGAAAGCAAGGGGGTTCTAATTAAGCTGCAAGGGTAAATAAAAAGACCAGGATTTCAGATTACACACCCAACAAAATTAAGAAAAGGTCACGGGCAAGACCATGTTTTTTAAAACCTAGCAGCTCTGTTTATTAAATGTGATTGCTTCATACACACTCAGCACTAATTGCATTGCAGGTGGTTGTGTATTTAGGCAAGGGTGGGTGAAAGGAGGGGATCGAATAGGGAAGGGTGAAAGCCACTCAGTGTGTCATCAGTTTTGTCCTAAAACAGTCTGTTCGTCAGCATCCAGACCTTTTCTTCCCCACACAAAACCAGGACAAAACACCTTGACTTGTTTGGATTTTTGTTGCACTTAAGCAATTCCAGCGTGGTCCCATCCTCTGATGCTGCTTCTGGGACGTGTGTGTGAGCGTGAGTGTGCACATAGAGCCAGGAAATGCCAGTGAAGATGCATGAAAGGCCCTAATTGAATCCTGGGGCCTCACCTTCCTTCACATACATCTACTCTTGCCTACACAGGTTAAGGAGTTCAGGTCTATGTTTCGTCACCAAGCGAAACCATAAGTGCAACAAAGGAGTTGCACTGCCAAGAACAAGCAGTTTAAAAAATTTCACTCTCGCCTCATGTACCAAGATGTTAAATGCCATTTTCTCTATTTCAAAGGAGGCACAGCAGAGATTTCTCTTTGAAGGGTGTATCTGTGGAGGTTGAAAAGGCTTGGGTGGAGCAGCCAGAGCCGATGGGAAGTGGTGCCTGAGACCCATCTCTCTCCTCCCCTGGTAACTACAGGGGGAAGGAGAGGAGAGGAGCGAAAGCTCAGCACAGGAGTGCAGGCAGGTATTTCTGCTCATGCCTCACCTACTTTTAATTCCTTGGATAAGGCAGCAGAGTAGAAAGTGGGGGCCCCCAGGGCCACAGCTGCTTTGATCTATGCCCAGCACCCCCCCAGTATTTTGTGTGTCTCAGCACTGGGTGTCAGCGGGTTTGATGAGAGACACCCACACACCCTTATTGTCAAAGAATGGAGCCCTTTCATCTCCTCTGCCGAGGGCTGGCGTTCCCTGTGTCCGCTTTGTCTTTGGGCAGAGGGTTTCCTTGTCCCTCTTTCCCCCCTCCTTCTCCTCCCCCCACCCCCACCTTGCCTTCCCCAAGATGGAAAAGACAAAAAAACAAAACAAAACAAAACACCCTAAAGCCTTAACAGCTGAAAGTGGGTGTAGAAAAGAGTTGGGAGGAAAAAATCAGAGTTAATCAATAATGGGACTGACCACTGCTTTTAGCTGAACGCACCCCATTCCCTTGCTGGCTGGGTGGCACTGAAAAAAATCTCATTTGGAGGGAGAAACCTGCCTAGAAAAGGCAGGTTTCGCCATCAGCCTGGGCTCCTTGTGCTGAGTTGGGCTGTGGCTGCTTCAGGGAAGTGTGGAGGAGCTGGGATGGAGTGAGGGCCACACAGGGACCCGCTTGCACATGGTCGTGCCCTGCTGCTCCAGGGTGAGGGGATTCCCCTGTCACCCCCAAGTTTTGCAGACCCTGCTAGCAACTTTTTACCTGCAAAAATGATGGAGTTAGAAAGTTGCTTGAAGTCACTGCCCAGGTACCCCTCTCATTACAGAGAGAATATTCACAGATTGCACAGCTGATTAAGTGAATCGACAGTCGGGGCTGGGAGCTGGGACTTAGGAAAAGCCCTGGAAAATGCAGAGTTTTCACACAAAAATGTGCAGTCTAAAGTAGTGAATATTTTTTTCTCCCAAATCCCAAAAGATTTTGTTTAATTCCAGTCAAAAGCATTCCATATTTTGGTGAGGAAAAGCACACACCTACAGCCTTGCCATGAAAAGCATAGTTTAACTAAAATCCAATTTTCTGTTTGAAACAATAATTTTGATTGCAATTTTTAGGTTGTACTAGTCACTTCTTCTACTTCATTAAATCACGTGTCTCTCTGTATCCATAAATAGCTCATAATTCTATTTATTAATTAATTAAAATTATCCCTGGTTTTCCTTGCAATTAATTGTTGCGAAGAAAAATCTGAGTATTTCTAGTCATCTCCCAGAATCAGCTCTGAGAGCTGTTTTGGGCAGGCAGCATCGCTTATTTTCTGTTTCTCATGGAACTAAACAGCCAGCTGAGAATTGCTTTAGCTGGAATTCGAAAGGATATTGCAGTTTACCGTATGCCGACTCGTAACAAATTCTGGTGATAGAAATGAGAAGATGAATAGCTACCTTCCCATCAAAATGCACCTTCAAAGTAAAACAAAAATTACAGAGCGATTTGAGTCTATTTTAATGACAATGACAACAAAAGGAGGCAGATTAAGGTCTTTAGTGGGGAGGTTTTGGGGAAACGGGGATTGCTAGAAACAGTTTCTAAGATTGATTGACTTGAATAACACTCTTGGGCACAGAGAACATAGAGAGGTAATGCCTGAAGAGAATAAATCAAATATCATATGGCATTTTAGGCATTCTTTTCTTTCCTAGACACTGCTTTTAGTTTTCAGAAATATGAACAATTCCAGGCAAGCAGAGAATAGCCTGTTCATTCCCCCACCCTGTGATGAATAGTTGCATGTTAGGCTGTTCATTTAATGACAGCTATATATACTGTGCATAATAAATCAGAGGCCGGGACACAAATGCCTTCTGTTTACCTTTGAAATACCACTCTTTTTTTTTTTTCCCTGAGAACTGTGATTGCTGCAAAAGTCTGATGTTTCCACCTATGTGTACAGGGATCCAACCAACCGATTACCTGGAGTTTTAGTTCAGTAAGGTCCCAAAACCTCTCCGAGCTGCCTGATGCCTGAGGCTCCGGTGCCTTGTAGGATCAAAGCCTGCCCAGGAGAGAGAAAATGAACTCTGCCCATGGTTAAAGGCTGAGCTTTGCATGAAAAGTCTCATTTTAATCAGAGATCTCAGTCAATTAGTTTGATTATTGCATTATAAACACTTGTCAACTTTTATAACGTGTGCCTTTGAAATACGATGCCTGAACTCATCAGCCCCCGAAATAGCATATTTTAACCTGAAATACACTATGACTTCTCTGTACAATAATTAATCAATTTGAGTTTCTGTATATATTGCTACACATCTATATGCTGCTATTCTTTGTCGCATGAAAATACCTGATGTTTATAAAGTAGCTGAAATATTTCACTTCTAAAAATCAACAGAGATTGCCTTTAAACTTAAATATGAGCAATTTTATCTGAAATGGAAAAATGGAAGTTTCAAGCTATTTTCTACTATCCTAAGCTGCACTTGCCACTGCCTGGACAGTTGGTCTAACACTAATAAGATGATCTGATGTCCCACCTGCAGGATGACAAATTCACGGGCTGGATTCCTGCTCCGGAAATATTTCTCTTTAGGGAAGAAAAAGGGGTAATTTCTATCTTTTTCTTTATTTTGGAAAAACTTTTGATGTAAAGGAATGCAGTACAGAGAATTGCTGAAAGACATACAGATGATGTATATTTTTATAGCCGCGAAGTCACTCAAATGGCTTTATCTCCATTTCGTTGTTTGGCATAGATCACTTATTGTGCATATGTTTTCAGATGGAAATGCTGAATTAGGCTATGGCAAAATGGATAATGCAGCCCTAATGCTAGCATGAGCTAATAAGAAAACAGCAATGAATCCACTGTTGCAGATTGAAGTACATGCATTTCATATTATTACTCAAGGCTTGTCTCTCCGATTAGATGATTGCATAACCTTAATATTATAAATCTTGCATGATGTGAATTGTTCAGCTGTAGCCATAATCAGTTTTTACTAAGGTGGCATTTCTGTCTTCTTGTTAAACACAAACATTATATATGTGCTAGTCATAATTTTATAACGTTTGCTTTTAGCAGGATTCGGCTTTCCCTGTCAGGAGATGCAGTTTAGCCCAGATACGCTGTGCAAGTGCTTAAGATGCTCATAATGTCAGTATTTGCTTCAGAAAATATCGCTTTGGAGATCCTTTAATTTTCCGAGTGTAAATTTCAGAAGAAATGGAAAAACTTGCAAGCTTTTAGACAGAACTCTCTAAGAGCTGCTTTTCAGATCTTCCAACAACCCAGTTTATTTAATCAAGTGAAAATGGCCGTACCCTCCACAGCAATTGCAGCACACCGGGGGCCTTCTCAAGTGCCACTGCTCGGCTCTGAGATCCTGCTTATTTCCACCCAATTTTCCACAGAGGGAACGTGGCCGAGCTCCCCATCTGTAAATTACCAAAGGCGCAGCTTCACAGGGAACACGCGCTGCCACCGGCATTTAAGGGTTTAAGACCCACTGTATAAACCTCAGCAAGGTTCTCATCTCCCACCGATTCGCTGGGGATTTACACACTTAAATCTCACAACCAGGCGATAAATTTCAAGGCACATCATGGGAAGAAGGGGAGCCGAGTGGTGCAGATTCGCTGCGACACCGTCCTTTGTGCAGACCTCAGGGATTATTTAGTCCAACTTATCTCCTTGACAAATTTATTGGCTTCATCAGATGCCAATAAATTTGTAGAAAAAGATTAAAAAAAAAAAAAGGCAAATGCCTGTCGTGTTCAGGTAGTGGACACTTTCCTATTTTTTGACGTAGATCTTGTGTGGAGATAGTCCTTAACAAAGATGAACATATTGAATAGATAAAGGCAATTCTAGCCCTTCCACATGCCGTCAATGTAGGAAGCCCAGAGACTGCATAATCAGGGAAATGGGAGCATAAAACAAGAGCTATCTCACCTCTTTGACTCTAAAATAAATCTAAAAGAGAGAGGTTTCTTGTTGGTTTTAATGGCAACAGAATTGGCCCCATTCTTAATAATTTTATACTCAACATTACATTTTAGGTCTAATGTAAAAGCTAAGATCAAATAACTTGGACAGTCTGTGGATGTGATTTTCTGGTAGGAGACAAAACCCAATCAATTGCAGTAGTTTGTTCTTTGGAGAATAATAGTCTTTTCCATTTCTAGTGTGGCAAGCATCCCTGCAAGATCTCCTGGTACGCTTGTCAGTGTGGAAAGCACAAACGCTTTCAGAGGTGGGAATCCTTTGGTGAAAGGTAAAGGTAAGGGGGAATTCCCAGAAGTACAAAATTTGACTGCTCACTGCTCCTGGAGACCAGAGCTGAGACAAGAAGGATGTATCCCCAGCATAGTCTGACATGAGGCGGTGATAGTAAAATTTCACACATACCCAGTACTCCCCAGCACTTCCCAAACCTCTTGTGTAAATCAGTTTTTTGTCTAGCAGCTGCCTCCTCTCTGTCTGTATCTCTGCTACACTAAGGATAGCAGAGCCTTATTGGGGAATGATTAGGAGTGGCTTTATTTTATGGTCCAAGAAGGACCTGCAGCAACCTTTTCTTCACAAACTCTCTAAAGCACTGGTCAAGCCCAGACTCAGCCCTTGAGGTCCATACCCAGGTTTTAAAGGGCATCAGGGAGTTTTAAGTTTTATTGAATATGTCTGCATGAAGGTAAGAGAGGGATGGCTTGGGTGGCAGCTCGTCCTGCAGGAAACAGTGATGGTTGATGGTTGGACTTGATGATCCCAAGGGTCTCTTTCAACCAAAATTATTCTATGATTCTATGAAACCCCAGCCAGCGATTATCCACGATGCTCTGCTAGCTGCTTTGCTATGAAACTCCGACCGACACTGGAGAGGATTCCTCACACGGTTGGGAGGGAAAAATAGTTTTTAATATCAGGTTTAAAAAAAAAAAATGTATGACCCCTATAAACTGTTAAACTTCACTTTATTGATCATAAATCTGTGTTTTGCTCAATGCAAAAGTTTTTCATCTTCCACAGAAAAATGCTGAAACAGCTACAAATGTCAAAAACACAAAGTTTTCTCTCCCGGACAATTTATATGGAAGTTATTGGATTTTTTTGTTGTCGTTTAAAAGCACTCTTACCATGCTGTGCTCGCCCACTAAGTTAGGAAAAATTGCCTTTCCTTGCCAAACTTTGTTGCTACCCTTCTCTGATGGGAACAGACCTGAAAAAAATAAAGCAGGGGTGCCAGCCTGCTTCTACATACCACTAGGGATGGAAGGGCTGAATTGAATACAACATCCAAGCAAGAGAAATAAGACGTCAGTAGTATCGGAGAAGGAGAAACTCTTTGGCAAAGCTACTGCTGAAGTAGGGCACAGGCAGGAAAAGTGCTACAGAGCATAGAGACACCTCACACTGATATTTATCCCAAGGTCCGCCCCCAAACCCGATGGCTGATGTCAATGCAGAACGTCCAGGCCGGGTCCCATGGGGACATTTCTGGGAGTTAATGTGGCCCTGGGGCACATCCTGGGGCATGGTCCCAGCTGTGTCCCAGCCTCTCCATCTACGCACCTTGGGACCAGGAGATTAACAGCCCTGTCTTGGTATTAATGATCTGCAAAAGCTGCCAAGGTGCAGAGCAGGGCAAAGAAATCTTGATTTATTAATGGAAAAATAGAAAACTGGAAGGAAAAAGTGAAGCATTCCAGACCAGCCAATGGTGGTACCAAGACAGGGAGATCTGCCCTGTTGTAGCGTGCATTTGAAATGGGTCATTTTAGCTAGGGCAGCTGTGTGTTAGCAAATTGAATATATTTGGTCTCCTGAGACTTTTTTTTAATACTGAGGCCCATTCAGGGAGAGGAATAATAGGAGAAAGGGTATTTTTCCTTTGCATTTAATTGTCCAATTTTCCCTTGTAACCTGGAAGCAAGCCCCTTTTTCTGTTCGTTCTCCATCATGTGTTACAACAGGTCCCTCTGCTCCCCTACGATGGTCAGCATCTCTGCAGAGATAATGGACTGGATCATCACCTGGATGCAACGTTTCTCCTTGGTCATAAATCATGATGGGAATACTGTAAACAAAAGCCATGAAATATGAACCCACATAAATAAAGGAAGGGAAGGACTGTGAATTGTCTGGGGAAATCTGTGAAAAAAAAAAAAAAAGGAGGAGGAGAGACTTGCACTACTGGAGGAACCACAACAAACATACATCCTGATTTTAAAGTTAAACTGTTACTATAATTATTTAAAATTGGCCTTCTCCTGTGTCTCACAGGATGAGGCTTTGTTCTCCTTCTGCTAATTTCATGTGCTTTCTGTTCCTCTTGGGCTTTGGTTTTATTTCTGTGCTTTTCCCGCTTCTACTAATTTGGTCTACAAATACCCTGGTTATTTCATCATCCCTCCCAGCACACACCATCCTCAGCTCTTAGACAGTTTCTTCTTCCTTTGCCTCTCTTCTGCTAAATTCACATACTTCTCGGTACCAATGTGAGACCTCTGAAGAGCTCCTACAGTGAAAAACACAATTCAGCCAAGCCTGAGGCTTTAGCTCTCATCCATGTTCAAAAGGTAGAGCCCAAGCACGTCTGCATGTTTAATTAAACTTGAAATCATCATTCAGAGCTGTTCAGCCCTCACCAATTGATCAACTTTACAGTTTTGGAAACACATGATGAAGGACAGCAAGCAGGGCTACTAGGAAGAGTAACAGGGAAAAGGGAAAAAAGATGTTAAATTTTGTTTTAGTTCTCTAACCTTGGATGTTTCAGAAAAATACTAACGCTAAAACTTTGCTTAATCGTGTAGACAGAATTTCAGGCTTTATGTTTACTGAAATGGGGGGGAGGGAGAGAAAGCTGTCACTGCTTTGTTTTACACCAATAACTGGAGGAAATCTGTATGTCCATCCCATTGTGGAAACAGCTGTTTTCCTCAGCATCATTGCAGACATACCAGGTAGTCTAAAATACCCTGGGATTTATAATTTGAGAACAGTTACTTTATATATGTCAAAACCAGTGGCTGATCTTGCTGACCTGAGGCTACTTCCATGTGACAACTAAACTACTAAACACTCCTTCACCGAAATGCTGGCTGCCACAGTTAATTCTCTAGCCCCTGGGATCTAACGCTTTGTGTTTCACAGAGTTGAAGGACCCTATTAAAAATATTAGTTGCATTGAAACAAGCATGATATAATTTCTAAAAACATTTTATTTTCACTGGCCCTATCGGATTTTATTTTCTCCTTATGGACACAATAACACATTCACACGGATACTAATATTTAGACTTGACAAACTCCCTCTTTTGGTGGTTTGTTGAATGTTTAGTTTAGTTTCTTCTTAATGGACTAAGGCGTCTACAAGGATTTTTAACATGGGTGTAATTTTATTTTCTAAAATAACACATGTCTCTCTGTCTGGTGATGCCTGCATATTAGAAGACAGGATAAAATAAACAGGGGGTTTGTGGGGCTTTGATTTGAAGCACGTTTAAGCTGTACAGGTAGAGTCGTGTTTCTTTTGGATCAGCTGCTTTGCTTCAGCTTTGCAGTGCAGTTAATAAATGCTGCAGACTGCTCTTTCAGAGCTTATAAACTTAGCAGAAATAAAAGGAACTAAGGAGTCTGACAACTGAGTGAAGCTTATAAAACGCCACTGAAAGCCTTTGGGGCCTCAGCTCCTGGGGAATATATCAGAGCCCTTGCAGGGTTTATAAATTCTGCTTATTTACTGGCAGGTTTCTCTCCTGACCATAAAAACCATAGGTCAAAAAGCATTGCTAGGTGGGGAACATGAAGCCTAGCTTTCATTTAACTTCAACTTCTTCTTATCCAAGCCTGTGCAGCTCATCAGTAAAGCTATGGCGTATAGCACTGAACATCACATGGAGTCCATCATGGTGAAAGTATCTGCAGCTCCTGATTTGAGGTAGGACTGATCCCATGGAGAAGTCAGCTTCTGACCCCTCTTCAGGCTCTATTTGCATCTCTCTTTGCACTTACAGTCTAGGCAACCCTGCCAGTTAGCTCAGATGCTAATACTCACTGCATTGAGGTATTTTAGAAACACATTAGCTAGTTGAGCTTCTTCTCAGTAGGAGACAAGTAGGACCAACCCTTGGGGCTATGTCCCAGCTCGCCTTGTGTCCTCCACTGCCTGGGCTGGCTCCCAACCCCCCAGGGTGTAATTGATCCTGCTGTTTGCTTCCCCTCCACCAACTCATCTCCATCTCTACTTCAAGGGATTTGGACTCATGAATAGACCAATTTGTTCACAAGAACCCAAGAAGCTCTTCACTGATTTTGTGCTCTGGAGCATTGTTATAGGGAGGCATCCACCTGGCAGGAGGAGGGGGAAGCACCACGACCACATCGAGCTTCTCCTGAGCATCCTGGTCCCAGTTCCATTCCACCCCACCCACTGCCTGACAAGCTGCTTTAATGGATAGGTGGTGGCCTTCAGTGGAGGGGCTAAATTTAAAACTTTCCTATGCTTCTCTTGTCAAAGTTAAAAGCTTTTCATGTCTGTGTTAATGTTTCTTTCTTTCTTTTTTTTTTTTTTCCCTCCTGTCTGCTGGCACCAATGACAAATACTACATCTTGCATTGAGTAACAGTATATTGAATGGCTGGCAGAAGCAGAATACGGCACCTGTAATTTATCTCCGGGAGTTTGGGTTGGATGACAGTGCTGGGAACAGACAGGGGCTCTGAGCTGTCACCTGATTACTAATTCTAGGATTTCTCCTCCGAGAGTGAGAAGGAGTGAGCTAGGATGAAGGGTACAAAAAGCAAATCAATAAACAGGTTAGTGTTTGCATCATTATTAACACCCCGGCTGTCAACACACCCATTGAAACTATCGCTCAGGGCAGCTTCAGATTTAATGGTCAGTGTAACAGATTTACTGTAAATGTTAGCTAAGGCAGAGCGGGAGTCGGGGGGGAGGGATCTCATTGACAAATAACAGAGATTTCCGTGGGATGCATGAAACCGTTTGTGCCTGTGCATAAATAACGGGGTGATCGCCAGGTGGAGGCGGGTGGCTTTCTGTAGTATTTCTTCCCGAGGGGCTGCGGTGTGTCCCTCTGGAATCCCCTTCCCTCCCCACAGCCCCTGCCTCCCTCCCTTCGCAGGCAGCAGCCGCACATCAATTAAATCACTGAAGGAGCTTTGATCTTGGGAACCCATCAGAAACCCCTTAATAGCCTGGAGAAGGGAGGGAAGGGTGATGCTGCCATCTTCACACCAAATTAGCCCATGATGGGAAAAAGCTTTAAGTGAAGTTGGGTTTTATTGTCTTTACCCAGGCTCCCAGCATTTCCCCTTCTCCATGGGAAAAGTCATCTTTCAAAGATTTCTTAGGAAAACTCCTGGCATTGTCCCTTCCCTGGTGATCTGTCCTCATGCTTTCCATGAGTAACACACAACCCAGCAGCTCTGAGTAATATAAATGAATGCACGATCAAGTGTCTCTGCTTAAATTACTGATGAAATGATAAATCTGCTGCAGAGTAAATTGGCTGAAGACGAATCTTTCCGAGCCCTGTCGGTGCTGCCACTTTTTCAAATGAAAACCCTCATAAAGAAATTAAACTGGTTAAAATGAAAGGCACCTAAATTCAAGTAACCTTTGCAGTGGAGGGTTTCCCAGATTGCACTGTCATCTCAAACAGAACCTTCTTCAGCAACACTCTGCCGCTTTACTTTCTTGTTTTAAATGGTTCCCACATGCACATTCATAATAGTGCATCAATCTCCAGGTAACTGTTTTCACTCAGAGCTGCTGCCAGGAGAAAAAGGGACCTGGAGTCTGAAAACTCAAAGTGTCGGCGTGTACCAGCCAAGTGTACCCTCTCTGACCCAAGAACTACTCATCGTCTCAGAGGTTTGAGGCTAATGGCAAAATATAAAATGCTGGAGCTCACTGCTTTGATATTTCCAAACTGCAGCTTCATCTCCAGGCAGACACCTCAGAAACTGCCTTGCTCAGTGCAACCTCAGAGAGTGTGCTTTTGTACAACAGATTAAAAATCTCTTGTGCTCCAGGATGAAAGAGTCCTTGCTGGGAGTGCCCACCCTAGTTGAACTCTGCCTTTGGAGCATGGACTCAGGACAGAATCAGAGATGCCTGAAAGCTCCTAACCACATTCTAAAGCTAACCCAGTAAAGCTGTTTCTAATGCCTCTCATAGGAAACTTCCATTCAGAGCAGCTACAGAGAGACCCAGCAGATAGTCAGGGCAGAGTCTGAGATGGTTTGAGGGCCATATCTCTGCATGGCACAGATCAGTCAGTAGAGCTCAAGGAAGGTGTGAGGTTGGTCACTCAGGAGGTATCTCAGGAGCAAGAGCAGCACAGCTGCCTCTGCCCCTCACTCCAGACCATTGCAGCCCTTACCTATCTGTGCACAGCATCCCAAGATATTTTCTCTGCTCATCTGCCCACAGCGCTGTTGATAAGCTCTGTCATTAGTGCAACCACTTTTTAAACACACAATATAGTGGGGACAGGCTTCTCTCAACCCTTAATTTCACTATAAACACGTCCAAGACGAAACCCATGTAGCTCACAGCAGAGCTTCCTGAATGCCCTTTCTGCCAGGCAATCTCCTGTGACAGGCAGAGGATTAACCCATCGGCACCAGCAGCTGTGAGCTCTGGAACAGGCCATGAATCACCTGAGAGTGTCCCATATTTTGTGGCTTGCACTGTTTGCTGGGGCCCTAAGCCCTGCCGGGGCCCAGTCAGAACAGGCAGAAATCACAGGCTCAGTGGGATGTGGGGGACGCAGACATGGTTTTCTGGTGTTACAGTTTGTAAGTGCAAACATTAAAACCCTCCAACATCTGGCTCAATGCAGATCTCTGTTCACATGGCTTGGTGTTGTGGTGTTAGGTTGTGGTTCAACCCCAGATCTCCTCAGCAGATCTGGTACCATTACTCTGCCTGTGCTGGTAAATCCACCGCATGGGGGGGGACTTCAGGTGGACATCCCAAAAATGCCTCTGAGATAACATGGGACTGTGTCATCCACTCAAACTCCAGTGCCAACGCTGAGCTCCTATCCAGAGTGCAAGTCTACTGTGGGCCTCGAAGATGTCAGCCCAGTCTCCCAGTCTTTATGAGACTTGTAATGTTAGAAGCTCAAAAAAAAACCCCAAATCCTAATGCAGGAGCTGCAAAGCTGGCATTAATGTGTTTAGGTTTGATTTTGATTTCTGAAGGGCTAGTGGCAAAGGAAAGCTCTAGCTCTGGAGCTTCTCTGTGGAGCTGAGCTCTAAAACCTCTAGAAGAGAGCAACCCTGTGAGTTTTAGAGAGCTGCTTGCTCTCTCTAATCTGCATACTGTTGACTGGAGGAAGAAGAAACCTCCCTTGCAAGCCTTAATTGGAGGAAGTGGCATCCGGCGATTTTTGTTTAAACTGTAAAAGACGACTCCTCCCTGGTGGGAGATGTTCAGCAAGCAAAATGAGGAGGGGAAAAAAAAAGCCCACCAAGCCCTTGCTACACACAGCTTGCCTGCTCAGTGGATAACCCAGTGGAGACTGGCCCTGGGAGCTCTTGAGATATTTGGACAAGGTGACCTCGCACCGAGCACATTAGCTGTATTATCGGCCTCTAAACTGTCGCACTGCTTTACATATGCGTATGGCCCACATATTGAAGGAGAAGATTAGCTTGATTATCAATGGGGGAATGAGCCAAACAATTACTTTCATTATTGAATATCCAATTAATTATTCAGGAGGCAAATCAATTATTCATATCTCATTTAAACTGGGTGGGGGGAGAAGCCTCGCCACTTGGCAGAGCTGTTCACAGCCTCTCTGGATACAGCAGCAATTCTGCTGCAACAGGGAGGGATTGTGTGGGCAGCAAAAGCCACCCCCAAAATATTTCTCCCCAAGCCACATTTGATGACCAAGGCCACTTCTAGAGAGCTGTGACACTTTGGGGTTCCCTGCAGGATCACCTCAGCCATGGATATCATTACCTTTTAAATGTGATACAAAGCCCCTCCAGGTCAGCAGGGATGGGAGGTCAGAAGCCTGTGGGAGTTCAGCACAGGCCATGGGAGCACTGATGCACTGGGGTCTTGCAGGTATTTGTCTTTTGTGAAAGAAAAAAGAAAAGCTCTCATCCAGACAGCAAGAGGGAATCTCCTGGAGAAGAGCAAACTCTTACCTGTTTTTAAAGCCTGATAGCCTCATACATAGATTTCACCAGCAAAACATCTGTGTCTTGCTTTCCTCGTTTAAATAGTGGAAATTTAAAAAATAATTTAAAAAAAACACACAAAGAAAAAACACCAAAACCATTTTGCCCACCCTCTGGTTGCTTTTTTCTGTGCTTTCTTTGGAGGCAGGAATATTCTACCTCTGCAACAGCATCACACGCAGCCTAGTCCGTGCCTGCGCAGCATCATCCCGCTGCTGCGGTGCCCAGCACAGGTATTTACACACCCTTTGCCACGGCCACGCACGGTGCTCCCATCCCACACATCAACAAGGAACAGATAGCTGGGCTCAGAGCACACGATGGCAGGGGGTAAGTAAGAGAGAAAAGGGAGAGAGGGACGAGGCGAGGAAAGAAATTCAGCCAAGCGAGAAAGCAGACCCAGGAATATAACCAGGCTGCAAATGATATGGAAAGGCCAAGGTTTAAAAACTCTGCTTTGCTGTAAAACTCCCCTCACAGGCGGTGGCAGCTGGCTGCAACTGTTTGAAAAGCGGGGAAACAGAAGGGATCACAACTTGTGTGGATGTGCGTGTTCAAGGCAAATGGGTCCCTGGGACATTCAGTGTCTGGGAATGCTCTGTTCCTCCTTGATCTCTCACACAGTCACTTGTCTTTGCTGTGGCCAAGATCCAACCCTCTGGAAATCCCTATTTTTGTGTATTTATTTTGTACAACGCCAAAGCAAGTGAGACCATATTGGAAACAAATTGTCAATTACCGAACAATCAAGCCCTCCATTTGTTTGTTAGATTGGCTCTCAAATAGTCCGATTAATTATAACAGCACTAATTATTAAGATACACTGGTAGTCATCTCCTATTTCAGAGAGAAGGAGAAAGTCTTCCCTTCTGCTTTTGCTGTCACAGTAGCAGCCTTACCCAGTAGGGCGATTTATCTCTGTCAAGCCAGTAAAATGATAATGCCAATTAAATCACACAAGTAATTGCTGTTGGGGTCCCCGTGGATTTCTCCCAGCAGAGTCAGGTAGAATACGAAGGCAGGCTGGATCCCACGGCAGGAAGCGCTGTGCCCCACACTGCCAGCTCAAGTCACCATCCTCCTGTGACCACTACAGTGGGAACCCCAGGGAAAAGCTCACCAGCTTGTGCTCACAGGTTCCCCAGTAGTCCCAGCAGTGCATTTTTACAGCCAGAAGCGGGTAAAGTTGCTCATTCTCAGACAAGAATAACACTGAGGACCCATGGCATGAAGTGACACAGGGCCGTCCCCTTCTGTTCTTTCCAGGCTGAGCTGGTTTTCTTCTCATGGCTTTGG
Organism: Jacana jacana; assembly: GCA_013400555.1. Taxonomy (NCBI): domain Eukaryota; kingdom Metazoa; phylum Chordata; class Aves; order Charadriiformes; family Jacanidae; genus Jacana; species Jacana jacana. The sequence goes on from VZTM01026683.1 coordinate 715,033, forward strand.
TAGCCTCTAACATCTCTCGCTCCTCACCTGCTTGGCCCTGGGCTGTGTCTCCCACCCCCTCAGACCAGAAACAAATCTGTGGTCAGAGCGAGGGTTACAGGCCTCCCTGTACCTATACACTGTGAAAAATAAAGATATATGTACAACACACACGTACATGCAGCCTGGGCCAGAGGGGCTTGGAGAATCACATACACAGATAATGGTGGTTAAGATCACTATGGCTGCTGCAAAAGGGGCCTGTGTGCCCCCACCTCCTGTCCTGTGCTTTCTGCTTATTGTAATGAATAGATGTCTCTGCATCTGGGCAAACCCCACCTAAAAAGAACGGTGCGATCTAACCCAATCTCACTTCTCATTCAATTAAACCCCGCGAAAGCAGGCATGTAACCTTGTTAATATCACGTTTATTAGAGGGAAGGGGGACAGAAAATTAAGATATACTTCATGTTGTTGCTAATTAGAAAAATTGAGACTTTGCATCTGTGCAAGGCAGAGCAACATGTGGCATTAACAGATGTGAACTCATTACACAGCTGCATCATAGGAAATTGTGCCACCACAGCGACAAAAATATCAAAATCAGATTTCTCCCAATGCCTCCACTTCCTGTTGCCTTCTTCGTTCTTCCTCTATAAAAGTTTGGTTTGGGGTTGTTGGGTTTGGGGTTTGGGTTTTTTTACTGTTTTATGTCAATGAGCGAGCGGGAGCTGTTCTTTTTGTAAAGAACACCCCTGGAAAGCTCAGAGCAGGAAAAGCCTGACTGCAGTGTGGAGGCATGACCACTGGCTCCTGCTAAAACACAGGCAAAAGGCACTACAGGGCTAGAATAAAATTTATCTCACCTCTCCCCAGCTATGGTGCTTTCTGCAGCGGCCTGGGCAAGGAGGACTGTAGGCAGCCTCTTCCCCAGGGCTTTCCAGACACTGGTTCTCCACAAAGTGGAGGAAAGTGGGAGTAATACCTTAAATGAGGTGTCACCGATAAAGTGCTTCAGATCCTGCCCTTCATCCCCCTGGGAGCTGTCTAACATCACCAGACCACTTGTCATCAACGGTAAAGAGCAGCCAAACAGCATGAAAATAGGGCACTTTTTTATCATTTCCCCTGTACTTTCTGCTTAACTTGTTGTCTCAACAGAAGGCAGTCTCCAAGGGGCTGGTTTGGAGCCTCTGGGAAGAAAGCACAGTTCAGATTTGGGATTCCTCCATTATAGAGTTACCAGGAGCTGATTTGCTCCCTGGCACTGTTGAAGGCAGCCCAGCAAAGCAGCTGTGTAAAAATGCAACAGCTTTGCTGAGGCTTGTTTCATTTATGCCATATTCAGCTCTGGAGAGGCTCAGCTGTTTTTCTCAGCAGTCAAAAGAATCAGGGTCTTATCAAGAGTCATCACTGTGGCAGGATAACAGGTTTGGGGGGGGGGAGGCACACGGGCAGGGCATTGGGGTAAGGGGGCTCTTCCCAAATAGGTGGTTATTGCATAAAAATGAGACATAGCCTAGAAAAAGAGTCCCAAAGACTGTTTCTGTCTTTCTCTGAGAAGCTTTTGCAGGAATCAAGTGGAAGTTTTGTTGCAGTTCTACAACCTCTTTTCCCTCCTCTCATTCCCAAAGAAGGAGGACTACTACATCAAATGCCTCTCTGACCCCCAGCACTCTGCATCTCCTGGTGGCACTGGAGCAGGGCACAGCACAAGAGCTATGCTTCAGACAGCGTCTGGAAAGTGAGAGCCTATTTTTCTCCTCATCACAACCACACTGGCTTGGATATATTGCTAAAATAAGTCTTCTGTTTAAGAGCTTCCCTGGAACAAACCTTCAGTAAAGGCACTTGCTGCTCCACTGCAATTTGCCTGCTGCCTCCCTCACTGAGAAAAGCACTGGGGGCAAAAAAGCAAACCCAAACCAAAATAAAAAAAAACCCAACAAACCTTTATTTTTAACAAAATATCTGGTTGGTGAGCATGCTATGGACTGTCTGGCAAAGCTCTTCCTTTCATTTGCACAGGCAAAGAGCTGGCTAGCATGGATTTGTCACTAGCTGTTCTGGGCAGGCGCTGGTAGCCAACGTTCCTCGCTTGCACTGGTTTATGGAGAGCCCTTTATCCTTCCTTTGTCCTGTGCAAACCTGCTGCATGCAGCACAGAAACCCGTCACCCCACACACACTGCTGAGGCCTTCAATCCCTTTGTGCAGGCTGTTTCATTTCATAGACTCAAGGGTCACTTTTATTGTGGTCTCCACTAAATGAAATCACAAAAGCAATTTAAAATCGCTTAAGCAAATCATGAAAGATGCAATATGAGGAAAGGGCTGTGAATAATGGTTAGCCTAAAGCATTGCAACAAAGGGAGTGACTGTGCTTCTGTCAGGTCCTTTCTCTTGGTCCGTATCCTTCGTGCTGAATTCCTCATCTTCTGTTCTCAGATTTTGGGCAGGAACTCATCAAAGGAGAAAGGCACTCTTATCAAATTTGTAACATTGCCTGCTATTCTTCATGGAAAATGATCTCCAGGACATAGAGAGAGCAGCAACCGAGTATGGCATTTCAGATATGCAGTAGCCAGAACATAATAACAAAAACACAGGGTACCATTTTTATCCTGGAAATTATTTTTGGGGAGAAAAGAAAGGTCACTGTACCCTGTGAACTTCATCCTTATCTTACTATCTAACATTCAGCAGAAACTTTTATCTGCCTCCAAACTTTGTCCTGGTGGTCAATGGTCCAATACCAATACAGAATAAAATTAAAGGTGACTGTAGTGGCTGTGAGATAAATTTTCAAGCGCTTTTTCTTCCCTTCCCTTCCCATCCCATCCCACCATATGCTTCATTGAATATTTTTGTTGCCCCATGGATGACTTGCAGCTTTGAAAAAATCTGTTCATGTTTCTTCAGCCCTTTCATGGCATTTGCTCCCATACTGCTATATCCTACAAGCTGAGTAGCCACAATGGCTCAGAAGTCCCCCAGTGTCCTGGATCCCATACGACTGGGTGTTCCTGTGCTCAGTACCCAGATAGGGATGAGAACCTTGGAGTTCTCATGAATGCAGTGTTGGCACTGAGCAAGGGGCAACACCTTACTGGGACAGATTCATTTTTAAACAAGGCAGAAGACAGCTACAGTCACTCGAGAGCCAAAGTGATGGCTGAGGCCTCCTCTGGACCAGGCATGTCCTGTGTTAGGACCCACTTCTATCTAGTTATCTTGATCTAGGTTTTCTCAGGCAGCTACAAGTCAGTAGCGATCAAAGGTCTTATGAAAACAGCAGTGTCAACTTCCATCTGGGAAGGGGAAGAGAAGAAAAGGAGAGGGACTGATTTTGGGGGTCCCAATATGGTGCTCAGGACCTGCAGTCATCATCACAAGCTGATTTTGAAAAGCCTGTGCTTTTGCTCTGGTGCTCAGCTTTCTGCAGGAGGAAGGCACACCCAAGTTTCCCTCCCATGGACAATACTTCCCAGTCCCCAGCCTTCAGGTTTCCAACTGGACCTATTGGACAATATTCAAAACCGGATTAAAGGGTTGCAGCAGACCCTCATCAATAAAATGTGATCCAAGCTGAATCCACACATCTGAAACAGGAGAAATACTGCAGATGGTGGACCAGATGTGCCCTTATTTTTAGCTCAGGATCATGTTGGATCCCAATGACATTTTTTCAAGGGGACAAGCTCTGCCAATCACAAAAAGGGTACTACAGAGCCACTGCCCACAAGACTGAAGAGCCCCAAAGGCTGGAGAGGATTCAGTGCTACTGAAAGGACAGGTAAATTCCCATTCCAGCTGTTCCTGATGTTTCCGGACCTGTCATATCACCCTAAAGTTCCCCAGAGTGTCTGAAGAGGTCAGCACAAAGGCAGCAGAGAAGATGGCCCAGAGAAGATCTTTCTATTTTTTCCCTCAATAAATCAGTCTATGAATGCTTTTGGCACATCCCCCCCAAAAAAGCCCTTTTTAATCTCATGCGTGATATTAACATTTCCCTCATTTTCAGTTTGCTCAAATAATCTTGCTTAAAAGCTATTAATAATCCACCTTTAGCTGCAAGTACACGTGCACCTGTGTGTGCAAGGAGACAAGCCATCTCTGGTGGAGTGAGAGCCTCAATGAAAAATGAACTGCCTGAAATTAACTTTAAGCGTCCAAGTGATTAAACCATTGTGCTGTGATTGTGTACGTTACTCCCTTTCTTCAGCAATTAAGGCGGTATTGATCAGATAGCGTGAGGAAAGGGACTGGCAGAGTAATGCTCATTCAGGCTGCCATAATTAAGAGTGATCATCTATTGTTCTGGAGTACACGACGCAGCCCAACCCCATCAGACTCTTTCCTCCCTCTCCCCTCACTGGCCCTTGCTCTCCCATGGCACATCCCACAGGAACACATGGATGGAGCATCTGGCTAGGGTGGGAATCAGAGCAGGAGTTGGCTGAAGCTGCTCTGTAGCTGCTCAGGATGAAATCCATATCATTCCCCCAGCACTCAGTCTCAAGACAAGCAGATTCTGCCATTTACTAGGAAGAAGAGAAAAACTGGGAAAAGGAAGAGAACATAGAATACAGTCCATTGCATCAAAAAGCAAGTTTGGGGCCAGATCAGGGGGTAACCAGATTTCACCAAGACGTTGGAGAAATGGCACCTCTGTGTGGATCATTCCAGCACGAACAAACTCCTCCCAGAAGAGATCTTCCTGCTCCCAAAATCAATCTTGGGTGGTTTGTTTTTTGGTTTTTTGGTTTTGGTTTTGGTTTTTTTTTTATTTAGGGATTGGGTTTTTTTCCCCAAGAAAGTACTCAAGCCAACCTTCAGCCCCTAAACACAGCTTGAAATTGGCTCCTTATTTATGTCTTACCTAGTGAATTTGTTTCTTCTGACTTCTGCTAAGCCCTTACTAAGTGGCAGTCTGACCAAACTCTTGCTTTGCCTTTTTTCACTTCATGGTGCACAGCTCCAGCCTGTGGAAATTGGCATGGTGTAACAGCATTTAAAATTTCAGCTCGCAGCTCGCAGACTATATGCTCACGATCCCTATGACAGCAGCCCTTGGGCATTTAAACTCCTGTGGTAAAGGATATCGCCTTGCGTAACCACTCTAGTTCTCAGTGTATCATTTCTCAGCGTATTGATGGTATTTACTGTGAGCCCCAGAAGAATGACACTTGTCAGTGAAGGTGCGTAACTATTGGCCTGGGGAAGTATTTAGGTCATTTCCTGATAAAGCCCCCAGAACAAAGCACTTGGAAACATATTTCCTACAAGAGGCACTGAATCACGTTACTCCAGAAGTGGTGCAGTAATTTATGATTCATCCACAAGGCCTTCCAAAACTTGATGCTGCTACCTAAAACAATGTGATACTCACTGGTGTTTTCCTTCACCTCTCTGGATTGCTATCAAACTTGGAATAGAGAGACCAATGCTTTGGATACCTGGGCGACACTTCGTGTCACAGCCACAAACCAAACCAAGGTAGTTTAAGTTACATCTTGGTGCTGTAACACCCAGAGAGAATTTCTTCACAGTTGTGTGGAACCTGCAAGTCTGACTGCAGCTTTATCATTGCCAGTATCTGTCCCACTCATCAAGCTGAAAGGATAGGCTGGCTTGGAGGGATGGAACACGTGTGTTAGACCATGCAATCCACATTGGCACAGGACCTTCCTTTCATAAAAGTAAATCAAGGATGCAGTTCTGCACTGTCAACCAAGGCAGTGTCTGTTCACTTCAAGTACATAGTACTTTCTCCATTTCAATGAAGAGCATTTGCATTTCCTTCTGATGGACAAAACCCATGCCCTTGATAACTGGCATGTCCATGTGCTGCTAACCTGAACCTTGGCATTGTGTAATTTCATTTTGCACTGCCCTGGACAATCCTGTTTCCTTGCATGCTTTGAATGGTCCAAGCTGCTGCAGGAACGGAGATCTCTGCTCTGCTCTTTTTCTTCCCCCTCTCACAAGTTCAGCGTTACTCCACAATAAAGGGTTAAGTAGGAAGATATGGAAGAGACTGTGCTGTCCTGACACAGTGCTGCCCTTTTGCCTCTTCCTCACACATACAGACTGTTCACATAGCCTGCATTCCTCCCCAGTTAACACCATTAAGCTTTGACCTGAACTAGAGATAGAGCTAAATATGTGTGCACCTGTCCTCTTATAATGACCTGCTATTATCATTTTCCACCCCTCTTTTTTGATTGATGGATATTATATGCATAATGACCCTCAGGATTTTTTTTTTCCCTCTCTTTTTGTTAGGCTTTGCTAAAGCAACCTGCAAATTAATTTAATATCCTCTTTTGGTTGGGAGCTATGAAACGAGGGCTCGAGGCTGATGATGCGTAAACCATTTGTGGCATGTATTTAATCTCCGGACAATGGATAGAGATGTTAGTGCATGCTACACTAAGTTCTATTTACGCTGGCTATTAAGTGCAGTCAAGCTGAAGGCAATCGGAGCACATTACAGGGCCTAATGGGAGAGGATGCTACACAACAGTACATTAAAGACTGAAAATGAATTAAGAAGGAAGCATGGTAGAGAAAGCAGACAAGGAAAGGGTTCTGTATACAGATAACTCTTATTGACAGCACAAATATTCATGTACTCTGAGTTCCCAAATCCAATTTTGGTATTGGATACCACTCTAGAGGGAATGTTTTGAACTCCATTTTCATGCAGATACGAAATGACTTGCAGTAAGCTGCCCCTTCCCACTCCCAGCTCAGTTGTCTGCTGTACACCATGCTGGGAAGTGCATCCCCATTATCTACCTCGCAAAGCTAAGCCAGATCACCCTTGACCACCTAAATCAGGCTAAACTTTCTTGGTGTGCCCCCTGAAATGCCTCTGGCCCCAGGAATTAGGAATATGCATTGCTGCATTCCCAGTCCTGTTCACTCTCCTCGGCACGTCTTGCTCTGGCTGTGCCAGAGCTGAGAAAATTCAAGCCTTCTAGGAAAGAGGGGAGAAAAATGCACAATGGGAGAAGCATACAAGTTGTGAACACTCTATCTTTGCTTCTGACTTTTTTTTTCCCTTGTGTCTGGGTGGGAAGAATTTAGAGATGACAAAATACTGGCCTGCTGTCTTTTCAAAACCAAGCTCCTGAATCCAAGGACGACATTGCTTTACTCTCTCTCACACACATGACTTTATGAGTTTGCTTTTACACGTAAAAATCTCCATACGTGTAGAGACTGACTCGCTATGACTTCCCATGTGTGGTGGTTTCATCTTTATTGTTGAAAGAAAAGCCTAGTTTACAATTAAAAGATTGCATGGGAGAAAGAGCAGCAGCAACCAACCAACTGCAACCACATGCCCACACCCACCAGCTCTGCTCAGCATTCCCTCAGCTCTCCCAAGATCAAGCTCAGATTATTATTATACCCCAGAGTGAGATTCACACCAGAAGCCCACATCGCAGACACACACCTGACCTGCTCCCTGTCCCTCAGTAGAGGGAAATAAACTGTTCCCTGAAAGCATCTACCCAGTGTATTTTTTTACATTTATTTTAGGACTCTGTTAGCTCCACTCAAGGTTCCCTATCTGTGTCACTGTATTGCTGAGACCTTGACTGACTGTCGATGGACCCTATGGCTGTCCACCATGCAGCTGTGCCACCAAGACCTGGTGAGAAGAATCCCACCCTGGGTTCCTGAAGACAAGACCAAGGAGTGTGTCCTTCCTTCCCGTGCAGCTCTTAGAGACCAGACTTGCCTCTTAGATGACAAGCTCTTTGCTACTGTTGGCAGGGTTTTTTTCACTAACTTGATCTAATGGAGAATATCTTTCAAGAATCAGAACGAGAAGCCTTATTGATACCCAGGAAATGTACTAAGAGTGGGTGCAGACCCTGCGAGGAACCAGATGCTCCCTGGTATCTCAAAATCCACTATTGGGTAAGACAACAGTCTTCCTTCAGGAGTGTGTTAATGAACAATTTTTCTTTCTTTAGAGAGCCCAAAGCCTCTAAAGGCTCCTCCCACTTCTTGGAGCACTAGTGTAAAGTAAGAGCATAAAGGAATTACTTTTCACGTAGCCAGTTTATTCTAAAAGCATGTCTGGCAATAAAAGGAGAGAATATTAGAATCATTTAGTAACCATCATGTTTTGGCAGCAAGGGAGAGCTTTGGGTCTCTTAAAACGCTAGCATAGTAAAAAAATCAATTCATTGCTAACATAAACAGAAATATACTGAAACCAATACCTGAGCACAAAATACTTACATAGTATTTTATACTGTGTACATAGTACACAGGAATTCAAACTAGTCTTTTCAAGCAAGGTATTAACTAACCACTGAATTCGTCTGCTTTTAAGTAGCAAACTTGCAAGCAAAAGCTCCGCAGAAAAAGTAGTGCATTGGTTTCCAAGTAAATCTCCCCAGTCCAAAACAAATGACTTCCACACTGTACTTGGACAGGGCTGGAGGGAAGAGGTAGGAAAAACAGTGTTGGTTCATGGAGGTCTTCTTTTCCTTGGCTTTTGGTGGTAGTAAAACACTTTCTCCTCTCAAGGACATTCTTGTTGATGCGTGTGGCAAGTGTCCTTTCTGTTTATCAGAGCAAAACATCTTCTGGAATAAACACATAATTTTCTATGAAATGTCCCTTAATTATTTTTTTAATAATTATTTTCCCTGGGAAAACAGACTTGCTTATGTTCATAGGGATTTGAGACCTTCTCATATTTCTGCAATAAGTTCCTTTGTCTCTGTCATTCCAGTTTATTGCCTACTGTGACACCAAGTCAGTCTGTATTAACTCCAGAGTGCTTGCAGCAGGCAGACACTACACAGCCACCACATGCACTACCATCCATGATAATTTTAGCATTACCTCTTGCCCTACTCCTGTATCTGCAGCCCAGCACACAGCAGCTGTCTCACAGCTCCTCTCTTTCAACAATACCCCAAGTTATATGGTGGTGTGACAATACTCAAATCACACAAAATGTGTTCGTGTGAGGCCTCAGTGCATCCTCTCTCTTTTTGGGTGTTGAATATGATGCTCATACACTGTGAGCTGGGGAACAGCTCAAAAACAAGCTGGCCTTAAGCCAGTCTGAGATCCTTCCTATTTAAAAAAAACATCTCAAGAAGAGGAAGAGTAAGGGAGAGCGGTGAGCAAGTGTTTCCTTCTTGCTAGCAGTATAAAACTAACCACAGCTTTCTTTTTCACTTTCATCTTGATTCATTCTATCCCCACCAAAAGACTAATCAGGACCAGCACAAGAAAGAGCAAAAGGGGAGGAAATGTTCTCAGGGCTCTTACAGACTTCAAAATCTCTGTCCACAAGACTAAGGGTTGGATGGACACCACACTGAGAAAAACTTACAGCCTTGTAGGAAAGGAGAATGAAGGAGAGGTGGGTCAACAAGTGAAGCAGTATCTATCAGCAAGAAATATTTGTCAAAGATCCAGAGGACTTCTTCTCCTTCTCCTGGGGTTAACAGGAACAAAGTCCCACCGTAACCGAAGAAGATGCTTCTACCTACCCAACGCCCTGCATTGCTCACTGGTAAACCAGGAGCAGTGCTCTGAGGCCACAGGTATAGACCTGTGAGTAAGGCAAGGCAGGCTGTACTTTGCACTTTGTTTTCTCACTGAGTTTTATACGGTTTAACAAGTTCTCCACAGTTCATTGAGCGTTTAAAAGGTTCAAAGTTTCTGGTTGTTTATAAGAAGAATATCTGTGGTTTATCACTAATGCAATAAAACTGCTGAAAATAATAACCATAATCTGTGGATCCAACCCAACAGAAATGTCACAGTCCAGTTCAACACCCTTTCCAGCCAAGATACTACAGTCATCTATAGATAATTAAACTTTCTATGAAAGCCAAGTATGAATATGAGAACCCACTGGGCACTGCCATAACCTTCTGATAGGAGTTCAAGAGAATCTCAACAAAGAATCTCAACGAAGAGACCCTTTGACGGACTTTGAAAATTGCCCTGTGAATACTTGTTTGCTGGGATCCAGCCTCATCCAGAAGCTCTCACCACCACCACCTTGGCAATTTCATCTCTCTGAGCTCTCTGCACACCCTCAGCTCATGGTTAAACCACTCCGTGCTGCTGTCTCACGTGTGGTTCCATGAGGTAAGGCAGCAGAGACTCACCATTGACTTTGCAACACCATCAGTTTGAATTTACTGCTCTAGAGGGATAAACATGGTTTTGTTTTTTAAAAAAAAACAACTCTATTTCTAGAACTGTCAGTCTCCCTGGTCCACTGATGCATTCCAGGGGATAAGCCATTGGTCACACAAACGTTAGAAAGTCCCCTTTTTGTGCATGTAATCGAAGAAAAGTAACAGTAGGGTGTGTGCAGGGAGGGGGCAGGACAAGCAAACTCACAGGGACAGTAAAACCTTCATTTGAAGGTACAGATGGAAAAACAAAGAGGACAGGAAGGCAATACATTAAGCAAAGCACATGGATGCACTGCTCTGTCCAGAGGTTTTGCTGCTATTGCTGATAAGCAGAACTGGCATGTTCTCCCAGGCCCAGGTCATGCAAAGCAGAAGAACCACAAAACTATTGTCTAGGATTTACTTAAGATAGTGAACAACGGAAGGGCTGTAGTCCCCGATTTTGTTTTCCACACTCCAGGCTCACATGCCTGTTGCTCAGGATTTATGCTTTGGGGCACTTGTGTAAAGGCGGTCCTGTGCAAGTTACAGAATACTTCTCCTTTTAAAGCTAATCCATATTTTTTGTTTGTCCTGATGACTTTGTGATGTTTGTATGGGTCACAGACACTGCGTATTCCCCTGATAACCTTGGAGAGCAGGGTAAATAGAGGTGCTGAGGGTAGGAAAACCACATTGACCTGATACTGGAGGTTGATAAGAGAGCACAAGTAAGCACAAGGGAGGGCACTAAGAGTAAGGCTGGCAAAAGTGGTAACTGGAAAGAGTTTGAGTTTTGTAGAGAAATAATAGTGTCTCACCAAGATTGCTGGAGAAATAAGGCACGGTTTTGCATGAGCTGGCTTATCACCAGCAATAGTTATGTATTCATTTAGCGGACCTGAAATAGTTTTTAAAAATCCATGGAAGGTATTCTGATTCATTGGCAGCACAACAATAGCACAGAGGCATTAAAATACTCTATTAAACAAGAAATTGTTCAACTCTCCACCAAAAATCTCTTCCCCACCTCATTTTCTACATTCTTTGGGCCTCTTCCTCAGTCTGGAAAGCGAATTTTTAGGCTTTCTCAAAACAGCCATAGCAGCTAGTCTTGGCAAATCCAACTATCGAGGAGAAAGACAGATCAAGGGCCTGTAGCCCACTGAAAAGTGGGTATTTTTACTCTTCTGTTTTCCATAAGGAGTTTCTAGGTACCAACCTTTGCCCTGTAGCCTGTAGGTCAAGCAATTAGCTCATTCGTACCCATTTGCCAAACTGTATCTTTTTCTTCCTACTTTTTTAACACATTCTTCAATTAGAAATGATTGAAATAATTGCACCTCAATATTTTGTTTTCATAAAAGCTTTTGGGAAAGAACCTTAAAAGAATCCTTTATATCCCTCAAAGTGTCTTGTCTTTCTCAGTATTCTTTCCTCAGAGTTTCAGACTTCTCTTTCTCTTTTCCCCCATTTTATTCTGTAAATTTTATTTCAGAAAGGTGCCAAGTCTATGATTATCTATCTCAGCTGTCCTACAGTTCTTAGCAACCCAAGGGTCATTTTGGCATTCTTTTTCCTAGCTGTGCAGTTAAACCAGTAAAATGAGGAGCTGTTTCATCATTTACTCATTTTCCACAATTACCCTTTATGCTTTACAACATCTTTGATATTTAAAAACAGAACTCTGCCTCTCTCCTTTCCTTAAGATTGCATTTCCTTAATCAGCTGTACATGATCTGAGTTGCAACTTTCAGAGAATCCATACCCAAATGCTTTGCTTCACCTCTCCCAGTGGCTCCACAAACATCAGGCCGTAACACCACTCAGGAAATACATATTAGTGACGTTCCAAGGTCTGTTGTTACCAAACTCAATTCATTTCAGCCCCTTTGCACAACAGACACATGCTCTTTTCACCTACAAATCCCCAGCAACCCCTGCTATTAATTCCTAATTAACAAACAAAAGCGGAGATGCCAGGTGGAACAGCACAAAACCGTTCACAGCTCACAAAAGGGAGCAATTAACTCCTGCCAGCTAAGGACAGTAAGAGAAATATTTTGTTATCGAAAGAAGCCGTGTTGCCAAGATTGGATGTGTTTAAAAAAATCAAATAAACCGTGCTCCAGCTCAACTGCAAGATGTGGGCTTTGATTCAGGAATCACTTATGGTAGGCTGGACCAGAGGGTCGTTATAATCCCTTTCTGGCAATAAGGCCTATAAATCCACCGTTCTTCCAACAGCTTTTAAAACAGATTATTTATGTCTTTTCATGTAAGCCATGAAGTCACTTCCACAAGAGATAAGGCAGACTTCACCACCACAGCTAAAAACTTCACAAATTGGCTTCCCCCAGCAAACTTAACACTTGTACGTGGCTAACAAATTAGCAACAGCATCTGGGGAGTGGGAAAATTATCTTTACTGTTCCCAACTTGAGTGAAGACATGATTGAGTTCAGGCTGAGGTTAGCTAGCCAGGTTTTGGCTGCTGGAGCTGAGCCCTGTACATGTTTGTTTCCACGCCAGGTAAATCACCCCCCATCCCCACCATCGGTCTGCTTCTCCTCTCATCCCACCCTGTAGGACCCCAGAAAAACTACAGGTTCACATGTGTGAAGTACTTCAAAGGGCTTTAGAGAGTTTCTTTACAGCTGGAGTTTATGGTAACAAAGAAGAAGGAGCATCGTTCCTGTTTCACACTCAGCGAGGCCAGGATGGATCCTCTCCAATGGGAGCGCTGCAAGTGGGCAAAGAGCATGGTCAACCCCTCCTGCTCTACGGCCACAAATCACAGATTACAGGTTAAGAGCTCCTTCTGTGCCTAGAGGCGCACACAGTTATTAGGCAAGGAATATCACCCTCACTAATAAGAATCACAATTCTGTGAAAAACCTACTTTGCTCTCAAGTTTGAGTCCTCTGCGCGTGTGTCTGTGTTTCTGTTGGTGCTGGTATCCAAGCAGGACTTGGCAGCTTCCCATGGGTATCTGCTCCCCAGCCCCAGTTCTTGTCTACCCTGCCCAGCACAGGTCACACTTGGGCATTCCTATGAGCCTGTTTCTCACCCAGGATCCAGGTTTTATCCGAGATCCCAGGTCTTGGAGCAGAAACTGAAGATGTCTGTGGAGAGGAACAGACGTCAGAGGAGCAGCACCAGTTCTCTCATCCACCCAGCACCCGTGGGGACATGAAGCACCCACCATGGATATTTTGTTTTCGGACATGGCGATGAAGTGCTGCAGTCTGCTAAATCCCCCCCGCCGAAGCCAGTCACATTCCCATTGCAGACGGTGCACGCGCGGCTCCCGGGTCCTGCACGGGCTGGCCAGTAAATCAGGCCTGTAAAAGTATTTTTGGCCCCCTGCCCAGTATGTGTACCTTTTAATCCCTAATTCCGGTTGTGTAAACAAGGCATGACATAACGGGTGTGCCATGGAAAATATGCTCTATAAAGTTGATTAGCACGCTTCATCCTATTAGAGTAGCAGTCACTGTAAAACTATAGATAAGGCTAAAGCAATTTATTTGTGTTTCCAAAGGAGATGGGCACATTTCGGCTTTTCAGAGCACGATCAGACTTGACAGGCAGAGTCTAGAGCTACTTTGTAGCTCTTACAACAGCTCATTTTAACCTCTATTGGCCAGGAATTTTTAAAACAGATACCTCAAAAGGTCATATTCACCATGGCGTTTGCTCAAGTATGCAAAGAGGGAGAGTGTAAAAAGCATTAGGTTGCCTGGGTGGCCTCTTTAGCTAGATGCACTTTCAGCCCCTGCTCTCTCCTGAATGCAAAAAGCAGCTCTGTGTGCTTCAGGAAGAGGCAGGGGTCTCAGTGCTGCTGGGGAAGGAAGAGCCTGGAGCTCTTGTCCCCAGGCAGCCGAGCTGACTGTACAGGAAGATTTTGTGCTGGCATGACGGGAGGCAGCTGTGCTCTCTTTGTCCACCCAGCAGCCTCCAACAGCCCGCAGCTCCTACCTGCAGCCTACGGGTCAGGCCTGAAATCCCCTGCTCAGGGTCATGCACATAAACTCTGACAAAGCTGGGACTTAGAACCACAGAATCCTTCGGGTTGGAAGAGACCCTTGGGATCATTGAGTCCAGCCATCAGCCCTACTCTACAAAGTTCTCCCCTACACCATCATCCCCAAAAACACATCTGAATGATTCTGAAACCCATTCAGAGAGGGGCACTCAACGCCCTCCCTGGGCAGCCCATTCCAGTGTCTGACCACTCTTTCTGGGAAAAAGTCTTTCCCAATGTTCAGTCTAACCCTACTCTGTCGCATCTTGAAGCCATTCCCCCTCATTCTATCGCTAATTACCTGTGAGAAGAAACCAGCACCAACCACTCCACAATTCCTTTCAAGTAGTTGTAGAGAGCGATGAGGTCTCCCCTCAGCCCCCTCTTCCTTGAACTAAACAGTCCCAGGTCTTGAGCCCAGGTCTCCTGGATCCCAATCCTGTGCTCATTCTTCCCATTTCTCCCATCGATGAGTAAGGACTCAGGTCAAGACTTTCCTACAGACCCATAACACGTGCACAATGCTTACCTCGTGGCTATCTCCCAGCCAAGATCCTTCAGCAGGGCTAAACTTTTCCTTAAAAATATTTTGGGCATGACACAGGTCTCCTAATCTCCAAACATGAGCCAAACCCCTTTGTAGCTGCATTTGGAGAACCCTCTCCCTGGAGAAGGCATGGATTCACCCTCCTTCCTCCCACTTCCCATGGCATTGCACCTTCGAGGGGAACTGAGTACCCACCACAGACCTCGGTTATATGGAGAACTTCTGCCCGTGGTCAGACAAAGCCAGAGCTGCTGAGCTTGGGGGTTCCTTCCCCTCTTTACAGCCAGGGGCCAGACTGCTCTAAAGACACCTGAAAGCTTGAATCTGCCCCAGGTTTGCAGGAAGCGGAAAACCTTTGCAGTTTCAGACTTCACTTACAAATCAGCTCCGAGGAAAACAGCTAGTGTCATCGGGGGCATTAAAAATTGATATAATTAACACAAATCAAGGGTATAATGTATATCAACTTGTGCCTGAGTTCAAAAGCTCTTTTTCAAGGCATCAGAGCCAATGAATTTTTCCATTATCTCAAAAAGAGGTAGATAAAGTCTTTTGCTTGTAGAATTAAGCCTGTAGCAGTTGGTAGGGTTACTGAACCAGCTACAGCAAGCCTTGTTCTGCGTTATAAAGACATCTATCTCGTCAGAGAAGAAATGCTAACGTGCATTCACGTAGGCCTGGGTTTTTTTAACCCCATTCTTTAGGCACACACCCCCCCCATCTCCCGCCCTCTCCCTCTGTCACCTCTTGAAAAGGTTTTTCAGACTAGAACTGTACTTGAATTTAGTCTAATTGGAAGGAAATGCAAGACCCAAATCTTGGTTCTCATTGGCATGGAGACACTTGCGTACAATCACAGTATGCAAAGCAGCAGAAGTCTGAATTCATAATTGGACGTTCCAAAATGTAATTATGAAAGATGAAATGCTCCTTTCAATGAGAAGGCCGTAAATAGAATAATTAATTTTGTGTTTGCTTGAACAATTCTGTATTATGGACCTTACACTGGAACTGAAATTAATTAAGTGCACCAGGATTTATGGAGGAGGTGAGGAGAGAGGGAAAAAAAAGAATTAATCTGAAGTAAAAGATAGATGACTTTGTGAGTGTAATGATGCGCTAGTCTGGGGTATTCTTTAACAAATTTAGCAGGCATGTTCTGGGTACAAACAGCACTCACTGACAGAATTATCTCAACTAATGCAGCTGCTGGACTCTGAGCAAATTGAGATTGCAGATGAGTACTTTAGATTTAGAGCTCTTAACCCTGCGTGTGCTGGAGGCTCTTTCTGTTCACTGAGTGGAAGGACGGCTCTTTGCCCTCTGCTAAGGTCTGCAGGACGTGGCCGTGCAGCAGCTCCCTGTGCTTTATGGACACGGGCAGGAAATGGTGTGCACACACGTGTGCTCGCCTGCCCCGTGTCTGAGTGCAGTGTGACACTGGACTCTGCCCGAAGCCAGTCGACACCGTCTGGCAGGTCTGGAGGGAAAGTGGAAGGGACAGAGAGGGCTTGCAAGAAAGGGAAAGGAAATGAGAGGGAAGCAGAGTTCAGGGTAACATCTCTCTGTGAACTCAGAGAAAGAAGAGATGGCAGCTATTGACAATCAAGATTTTTAAAGAAAACAAAGCCAAAGCGAGTGCTCGAAAGAATAATTTTTATCCAAACAGTTTCTTTCTGAGGAGCTATTCCTGGGCTCATTTCATATGAAAATTCAGAGTTATCCCTTTTTTTCTGCTGAGATCAAGCTATAAAAACCCAGGTGTAGAAATCTCCTCCGATGCTTCATTCAAGACTAAAGCATTTTCCAGTCCTGAATGAATTAGGGATTTCAGATTTACCAGCCTGGCAGAGACCCTGAGCCACCCGGGGCCGTGAGTGCTTCCAACATCCGGAACAGTCACTCGGAAGACATTTCCAGTCCCATAAACGTTATGCCTTACTGGTATAATTTTGAATAAAATAATGTAATTCGCTATAGATCCACGAATAATCAATGCAATGCTTCCCCTGCTAAGAGTCATTCAGAAGCAGCACTTTCTAAAGCGTTGGCTCGGGCCGCGCAGTATCTCTGCACCGAGGGCAACACTGCGGTGTTGAGCTCGATTATGCCTTTGGAGTGTCAGCTTTCCCGGACCAAGAGCCAGCCTCTGAGAGACACCCAGCAGCTGGAAGCAACCCCCTGGGAATTTCTGGAGACTCCAGGAAGCAGCCAATTAGGGCTTGCTGGTGCAGCCCTGGCACAGATGGAGAAATCGCAAATATCGAAGAGTGAATATTCCCTTAATCTGTGATTTATGCTCTGCTCTTTCTCTGCTGGGATGTCTTGCGAGAGAAAAATCTTTCTCAGGAATGACTTTATTCCTCTGTGGGACTATGGCAGTGTGGGACTTCAACCTCCTTGTGTTTCAGGGCATCTGCTCCAAGAGACTGATGGTGGTCCAATTAAGTACCAATCACGCCATGGTTCATCAAGGTGCAGCATGACAAAGTTCTCCCCAGTCATTTCTCCCTGCAGAAGGCCCAGTGGAAAGCTGGGCTTGGTGAAGTCACTGGGATGTGAAAGGTGTGACATCCATACGTCTGTAACCCTCAGGCAAGTCTCGCAGCCACGGCACGTGGCAGGTTGTGAGTCTGAAACATATCTCCGCTCTTGTCACCTCAAGCTGTTCCCAAGCCCCAAGCCTCCAGGCTGGAGGAGACTCCACAGCAGTGTGATAGCTTTGTCTATCTAAAAATGAAGCACCAGAGTGCAGGGAAAAGAGCCTCTTTTCCCAGGGAAGAAAGAGCTAGGGTTGCACAGCACCAGCTTGCCGCTATACAGAAACATGCACAGACACTCTCCTTAGAGATATAACCTGCCTGGATGATGGTTACCCAACAGCACACATTGGTCTCTGAGTAGCAGAGTGCGCTTGGGTATGATGCCTGTTTGCTTACTGATATTTATTTTCATTTTCCACAATAAAATGCCAAATATGAACTACGGTTACTCTGCTTTAAATCGCAACAAGAGCTGCATTTTCCACTTGCTTGGTTATAGCTCTTTAAGCGATACATTATATTGTTTGCCAGAATACTTCTACAAAGTCTTTGCTTCATTTAACTTGTAGAACAATTCAGCCAGATTGGTCTATAAAAGGTGTACTTAAAATCAGGATTACCCTGGGACTCAAAAGTGCTGGGTGCTAAAATGCAGTCTCTCATTTCCCATGGCCTTCTGAGCATTTGAACATATTTATACCTTCTGCATTGCAGCAAACTTAATCAGAAGGACAGGCTTGCTAACATCTGTGCATTCCATTCACTTCTGGAGTCGTCTCAATCTCTTCTGAAACCTGATTCTGGCTGTCAAAACGCATAGCTCTCTGTGCTGGGTATTATTCGGACATTTAGACGTCTGTCATCGGGCAGTGTGATAGATGGTTTTATTAACCCACAAAAGGCAAAGACTGCGGCAGCGAAGGACTCTCATGCAGGGAGAAAGGATTCTGCAGACCTCTCCAGTGGGCTTGGTACTGTCCCCAACCCACAGTTGCAGCAGGGACCCAACACTTGGAAGTGAAAGATGTGTTATACGTTAGCTCAGGCTGGACATGGGCCCCCCAACTATCCCATTAGCTTTGACCAAAACAAGTAAAACAAGTAACGCAGGTGATAGTTATCCCCAGCAGAAGAGACTTTTCATGATAGACTGATCCCCAGTAACACAAACCCCTGAAAGCAGGAGGTTTTGCAGCAAGCTGTAGCTAGAAATGTAGACTGTGTTTTACAAAGAGCTTAAAGGAAAATGGAAATCTATTTCAATAAAAATCATCGCAAAGATTTCCTTTAAATTGTTTAAATTTATCAACTAGCCCCCACAGCAGCTTTTCTTTTTTTTTTTCTCCTTCCAACCTCCCATCTCGCAGTCACCTGCAGGCAGGACTGCGGACCAATAAATGCTTAAGGAAAAATCTAGAGCCAAACTGGAATTTTGGGATGCTTAGTTTTGGGGTTTGGTTTGCATCTGTATGCAGTTTCAGCCTGAGTAGGGACAACCCCTTCTGCCTCACAGCCTTCCAAGAAACAGTCAAACGCAATTAATTATTCCTGGTTTTCCATTTCCCGTGATTCTAGGATTCCTGTGCTGAGGCTCCCAGAGAATTAAGACCAGATATGGATAGAGGAACGTGTCCCGACTACTTCTTTTCCAAAGAGCCTCTTATTGCAGCAGCCAGTGGCTCACAGCTGGACAGGGATGTGGCTTCTGCAGTCACAAATAAAAAAATCAGGAGAAGGCAGGCTCTCAAGGAGATCCTTTCCAGGGCCAGGCAGAGGGACCTGAGCAGCCTGTCCCAAAATTCCCTGTGCTGAGGAGGAGGTGGTGCCGGCAGGATTAGCACAGAACATGGGCAATTATACTTTAACTTACATCTTTGCCACCAAATCTCCTTTGTGACCCAGAGAAAATCTTCTGAACAGAGTCCTCCAAAGGGTCGGAGCTCTCAGACAGCCCCAGCAACTCCCCTGCTGGCTTTTGGCAGCCAGGCGATTGGAGTCAGGTGCATTCACAGAGCTATAGGGCTGGTGTCTGAGACCCAGGACATCCCATCTTCCCCTCTCCTTGCTGTCTCCCTACTCTAAGTTGTTTTTTTCTTGCTTTCTTTGGTTTTTTTGTTTGTTTGTGAGCAAGGTGGCTCCCCCCAGTCCCTCTGAATATACATTTGAGCTGAGCCCCTGCAAGTGTACATGTGTGTTTTCTGTGTGTAGGCAGGCACGTATACATACAGAGTATGTTTAGGTCATATGTATATAGTGATACAGACTGTGATGCTGGTGAACTTTATCATTCCAAGGGCAGTAGAAAGATGAATGAGGTAAAACCAGTTGTTTCTTGTTACTTATAAAGGGGACAGATTGCACTCAGTGTCTGTCTTCGCCATTTGGGAAAAGCTGAATTTGAAGCTTTAGATTTGTAGGTTTGGGCTTGTTATCTATATTGCAAATGTTTCAAGGGAATCCCTGTTGTTAAGTCCCATGACACTACTGCAGACTGTGAGAGATGGATATATAGTGATTTCCTTTAAGCCCTAATTTCTGGAAACATATAACTGTCTAGAAGCCTCAGCTTTCAATAAGAAAAGAGAGGAAAAGAGGTTGGTAAAACTTCTGTGTTTGGGAAATTCGAAAATGCCATTTAAATGGAAGCACTGCTCTTGCAAAACAGACTTGATTTATAGCTTCCTATTGAGCAATGAACAAGCAAACTCGTAACAAAGTCTTGAGTTGATTTTTGTGCACTTGCTTTGACAATGGTGCCACATGCTACCTGCAAAAAGTAACGTTTCATCTCATGTAGAAATGCAAAAGCTTATTGTCAGAAACACCCTGCCAATAAAAGCAGAGAAAGGCAAATCTCCCTAATCACTGTAAGAGGATAATTCAAACTAATAGCATAACCTGCAGTTTTTTATATTATTAGAAGGACTGAAAAAAAAGCTCACCAATCCCCACAACACTGATTCATCAAATAAATTAACTGTGTTCATCAGTTAACTCTCACTGGTCAAATAGGGTTAAAATTCTTGGATCGAATTCACATTGCTAATTTTGCAAAGGGGAGAAAAAAAAAGCACACTGGGATAGCAGGAGCCAAATATGCTATTTTGCCATAACTGGCTGAACCTTGGGGGCTGGTGTTTTATTCTTGTAATATTTCTTTTAATAAAAAAGTGCCTGATTAAAATACCCTTTTAGAAAACATTAATTCAGGAGCTGAAAAAAAAAAATTCAAATGAACTCAAATAGATTTTCTCTGGTACGTTAGCATTACATTTAGGATAATGGATAGGGAGAAGGATGGAATCTGTAGGTATAAATCAATAGGCGAAGGGGGGGTTGATGAAACTGCAACCTGTGAGAGTGAAGCCCTGGTGGTTTGTGATATCATCAGGAACCCAAGATTAATTTGCTTGACAGTCCAGTCTCTCGCATTCATTATTTTAACAACATGCATGCAGGACCAAGATGCACATGTTAACCAGCCAGCTAACGCGTACTCACTCAGAACCCCAACAAGCACTTGGTTTAAAGCAGGAACCCCAGCTGACTTGTTGGTGGGGCACGTGAATAGATTATCCCTTTTATTGCTGTAAGAAAACTGATAAAGAAAGTAGGGGTTATGGAGGGATGGAAAGATAATTGGTAGATTTGGATTAGCCACGCCGCTGGTCACGCTGGCCAGTCACACACCAGTCAAGGACTGGGATCTGCTGCTCTTACAAGGATTCATGAAAATATGTTAATGATTTCCTTAGGATTTCAAGGGGAATGTGACTAGTGACAGCATGGATAAATGAACAACACACTGTCCCAGCTTGCTTTTTTGATGGTTCCTGCCTTTGGATTTTTTCTGGCTGAAAATAAAAAGTTTCTAGAAGAGGTACTTTTTGGTTTGCAAGAAAAAGAAAAAGGAATTAATGTGAGTCAATCAGGTGCTGAAAACCCCAAACAGTCTTATATATTCTCCATTTTCTATCTCACTGCTCATTTTTCCTTCAGGCTCATGACCAATATCTGCTCACGTCATGCTCCATCCAAGGGCCTCTGAAACCTGTGAAAGGGCCACTGATTTTAATGGCTATTGGATAAGATCCTCATTCTGAGGTATAGCTCCATTAACTTCATATGACCTGTTTATGTGAGTAAATTGGCCCCAATTTGGTCCCAAGTCTGTGACTTTCCCAGCCCTGTGAAAAAGCAGAATTCCCTGTCATGCTGGGCTATACGGTCTATGCTGGACTTAACTCCAGCTGGAGTTAAGTGTACCTCATTACTCAGGGAAATTTGGATTTGGACAATTCTTCACTGATAAACAACATGTTGCCATAATTAGTGAGTGTGGACTGGGAATTCTGGAAATGGAGTCCGTCCAATCTGTCAATTTAGGAACATATTGTTTAATTTACACAGCACATTGTGCAACCTGAGAAGTCTCCTCTATCCCGGGCTGGAGCAGGGCTTTCTGCTGCCTCCAACTTATGAAAACAGCTATCAGGTTCAGACCATAATTTTGACACTCTCCTTTTTCCTCTTGGACTCCATGTCCAGGCTGAAAGTCAACATGCGTGGTTGAAAGAGGCCATACACATTTCCCGTGCAGCGATGGCCAAGTTGTTTTTCACAGCTAAGACCTGAGGTTCCCCATTTTCCAGCAGGAAAGTGTTCCAGTAGGAGAGACTGTGCAAGAAGCATTGAAGGAGGGGACAGCAGAGCCCAGTACTTAAGTGCCAGATACTCAAGACCCCATGCTGGTGTATCCATGCTCTGAGAGTCCAGACCTTCAGGATGAGAGAAAACAACCAGCCTGGACTACAGCATGGAGTCCAAGATGACCATCCAAAAATCTCCTCCACAGAGTGCTGTTGGTTTTCTTTGCAAATTCCCTCCAAAGCCATGAAAAGGCTAAGAGAAATGCACAGCACAGGATTTTTTCTTTGGAAATACACACTATTAGACTTCCACCCTGATTGTCCAGCCTCACCGAGCACCATTCTCCAGGCCAGGTCAGCTATCAGACTTCCCTTTCATCATCCTGCCTGTCTTCTAATCAAAGCAAACCACTCTAACTTTTAAACGAAGCTAATTTTCATATTGTCCACATATACATACAGTTAAGAAATTACAGTGACAGTGATAAAAAATGTTAATTTTTCCTTCCAGATGCTTGTAAAACAGCCTTAACATATGTCCGCTGTTTAATTAACAGAGCGGCAGCATGGTGGAGAGAAGCCAAACTAATAATTTAAAGAAGCATTCTCCCTCCCTTGATTTGAATCCCAAAACACATCCATCATGTGCATTTCTGAAACTGCAAAAGATTTAATTTTCTGAACTTTCAGCAAACATCATAAAACAAGTCAAAGAGAAACCTGGAGTCAGGAGCGATCGCCTTTGATGGAGTTAGGCTTCAGAACTTGTACAAGAAATTCATTTCGTTAAGTGACTAAAAACTCCAGCATGTTTTGTTGTGGGTTTTCTTTTTAAATTAGCTTTTATTGTCATCTCCTGCTGGGTGGCCAAAAGGTGCCATTTTGCTGCTCAGGTTCTAGTCCTGAGCTGCCTCCTTGCTCAGATTGATGAGGGCGTAATTCCTTCCTACGAACAGAGCCAAGATGAAGCCAGTCATCTCACACGCTCCCGGCCCCTTTCCCTGTAATATTTGTGCACTGCAAAATCTCTGGAGTATCTTTAACCCCCAGGAGGTACAGAGATGCTGCTACCCCAACTTATGGGTAAGGGACTGAGATAGCTTAAAATGCACGTTCAGGACATGCATTTTAACTAATTCCACACATTCCTCAGCCTAAGCTCTGGAGGGGGAGAAATGAGGGTGCTGAGGACCTTGGTGCGAGGTGAAGGTCTCACTATTGCAACCTGGAGGAGATGAAGCCAAGGGACACCCAGCACAGAGCTGATATCTCCAGCTCTGCTCTTCCAAGTGCAGCATTTAGGGTTTGAGCCTGAGATGGAGCCAGGATCGCAGCTAGAGGTGGGGACAGAGAAAATGCCAGTCTCGAGCTCACAACACTCCTCTGTCCCCTCACACAGACAAGGCCATAGGGACAAAGTGAATTTGAGGCTATCCGTTGCAGAATTGGCACAGACATCACGTCTCTGAAGCTGAAGGGAGTCTCGCAGCAGGGGACCTGCCCTGCCTCTGAACGCACATCGAGACCTTCATCCCCCCACTGCCCTTCGCGTGTCTGGGATGTCTCGAGGTTATTTAAAGGTGCAAAAAACTCTCCTTACCACGTGCAATAGTTGTCGGCAGGCAACAACTTGTACGTAGAAGGGGTCAAACACCACATGGAGATTACTCCAAGACCCATGGTGGAAGAGAAGATACCACCACCACAGCCATTAACCCTTTCTGGGATAATGAGACATGCAGAAAGTCAGCACCGCACACCTCTCACCACCAGAAATTACACTCCTGGCCCCCATCCTCTGCAGAGCTAATGACTCCTCCTGAGGGACCAATATGCCTGGGGAAAGGAGGTTGTGTTTTATCAACCTGATGGAGGAGTCCCCGTTCCCCAAGAGACACACGGTGTAGAAGATAAAGCAGCCGTTGGGGAAAACACACCACTTCCTCTGTGAATAGGAAGAGATTTGTCAAAGCTGATGCTGTATTTTATTACTGTATTAAATGAAAAAGCACATTAAAAGTTTTCTGTTAAATATTAACCAGGAAGAGGAAAGACAGGGACAGAGCACTTTCCTCCTACAGCTCTTATAGGGAATACCCGGTCATAAAGCAACTCAGAAATTAATCTGCTGATAGACTAGAGACTGCGAGTGTTAATTGACCCTTTGATCTCCCAGTTGTTATTTTGGGTCTTGCAGGGAGGGATATTAATGAATCTGAAAGTATTAGAGGAATTCCTCACTTGCTGTGGCAGCTTTGGCTGCCAGCAGAGAGCATCCCTTTGGGCTGGCCATGCCCTGGCTGGTCTTCTCAAAGAGCAAAGGCATGGAGTGAAGGCATGTCGTGCACTACAGCACACACACGACAGGACAAGAGCACCCACCTGGAGTTGCTGGGCAATCTTCATGCTCTACAAGGCTAAAAGGAGTTGAAAAATTCCCAGTCTGAAATAGCATTTCACAAACCCTTGGATCAGAGTAACTACTAATCCCAGCACAGCTCAAAGCAAGTAGATCTGTGTATCATCTTTCTTCCTTTCTTCCTTTCAGAGCCACCAGGAGGGTGGTACAAACAGACACTGGGGACACCTCCCTGGTATCGTGATGTCTCCCCAGGTATGATGATGTCTCCTCAGGTATCGGCCATCCCTGATGCAACTCTGTAGCCTTCAAGGGGGCTGCACCAGGTGTTCATTTGCCTTGTGGTTTTCAACATGGAACCTCAGGTGGGTTTTTCCAGAGGTCCTTCTCCAAAACTGGAAAGCCACAGGGCCATGGTTGCGGTCATTTCTGAGTAGCAAAGACTGAATTGCAGAGCCCATGCAAAAGTCTGAGCCAGGCTTGTTCATGTCATGGCCCTACTTGTCACTAGTATAAGTATAAGTATAAGGCAAAATTATTCCAAGGCATACAGAGAGCAGGGTGACCATCTTGGATGAAGCTTCTTCAGTTAAAAGCTGGAGATAAGCATTTGGGAAAAAAGATTGCAGGCAATGAGTCAGTTAATATAGCAGGGACTTTCTCCAGAAACCTGGCCAGCTCTTTCCATTAAAGAGCTAGTCTTTGGCTAACCCTCCCAAGGAGGCTCAGTCACTGTGTACATTAAAAATGCTATCACCATTATGGTCTGTTCACTAAAGGTACAAGAGCATGACAAATATATGTAATTTGCAAATTGGCTGGTCTTTTGCAATAATTTAGAGACACTAGTTAGAGGCAATAGAAATCTAACAATTACTGATGTTTAAGGTTTGCATTGTTGGTCTGTGAATATTTCATGCATAAATGAACTTCCCCTGGACCAACTGCTGTTTCTGATGAGGCGCTCTGAGGCTTTATTGCCAAATACACAGCAGGGCTCCCCCAATGAGCCACATAACGGATGATGCATCACCCTCGCAGCTTAAATAATGCAGGGTATCTGCATTTTATAGAGTGGTGGTACACTTTATTTACATATCAAGTGAGTGGCCAGACTGCATATGAAGAAATATGTGAAGGAAAGGACATGGCACTTTTAATATTTCATATTAGCAAGCACCCTGCAGGAAAAGCCTAGGCAGACAGATCTGGGCTGAACAGTCTGATTTCTGTGCACGTCTCTCCAGCCAAATCTCTGGAAAAACTGATGAAATACATGCCTTTTCCCACTCTTGCAAACTTCTTCAGCACTATTGAAAACAAAAGGCATAATCTGCCAATCAGAGATTGACTTTCCAAGTGCCAATTGTTTGGGAAGAGAATAAAACCTACCCTTAAAAATCTCCTCCTGTTCCTTCCTGGGGCTGCTGGGAGATGTAGTCTCGCTCTCTATCTCTCCAAAGGGAGAGACAAAGTATTTCTGCTGGTAAGGAGGCCACCTGCAAAGCCTCCTCAGCCTGCTGGGACTGCAAAGAGACCCAGACCCCAGAGAAAAAGCATCCTCTAAAGCGCAGAACTATTGCAAGAGCTCCTATGTGAACCAGCCTGGATTGATGGAACTGGAAAACTATATATAAAAGAAAAATGGGGCTTGCACATCACTATCCATGTAGGACTGTACCTCAGGGTATGGATCCTCTTTCTGGTGCATTTAGACTTGACTCACTCATAAAATCCTCCTTCCTCACTCACAAAAGCACCTCAGATCTCAGCCTGACATCACCATTTTCAGGGGACTGGTCCAAGCCTGGGAATGCTGGCTGTCATTATTGTCCCTCCCCATAGCAAAGAGTTCCAGTCACCAGACAAGGCACAGATATGACATTGTTTAAAGCAACAATTTGTTCCCTCCGCAGAGAGAAGGGCCCAGCGGAGTGTGTGGGCACTGATTCTTCTCTCGCTTTTTTTGCAGGACTGGTGGGGATGTGCCTGCCAGCACCACACCACAACCTCCCACCCCGTCCAGAGAGCGCAGCGCCTCCCTCGCATTATGCCTCAGTCAAAGAAGAACTGATGTGTGCCAGTCCTTTTTTGTACAAACCTATTAAAATTCCAATGCAAATGACCGGATTCATAATCTGAGCTTCATTGAGAAACACAGTTTCCTGCTTTCCCCAGTAATGAAATTATTGGCTGTGCAGATGCTCCATTTCTAAGCTAATTCAATCTCTGAGTAGTTTTTTTAAGGCTGTATGTGTGAGGGCAGGGGTGTGCGGATGTGCAGGCTCGTGTGTGCGTGCACACAGGCAAGCACATCTGCACAGCAGGTTTCCCAGCACTCAGATCTGTGGGCTATTTCGTTAGATAGCCAATTATAATTATAAATGCAGTGGGAATACCAGCAGTGTATTCTATAGACACGATTAAAAATAAACTGGGAAAGCTAAAAGCAGCTTAGTCGCCAGAAACTAATACACTACAAGAGCAAGTTGTGGAAATGCCTGATTATTCTCTTTTGCTCACTCCATCCCTGGGGGATCTTCCTGAACTGTTACTTTAACTGCTCAACTTGCCTTTTCCACTGTGATAGTCAGCAGATGAAGCCCTTCACATTTAAGTGTAATAGTGCCAGAGAGACCAACTGCTCCTCAGAGTTACGACCTATAAATGTCGCTTCTGTGTCAGAATGAGAATGTGCCACGGAAGATGCTGAAGTCTGCAGAGGGTTTGCTTGACAATTCATGCAGGCCATTAAACTTACTCTTCCCCTCATCCCCTCAGCATTGTGTACGCTGGGATTTCTTGCTTGCTCTCACAGCTTTCCAAGTGGTTCTTCCAAAGCTGGCAACAACCGAGCAATTTATCGCTGGGACGGAGTGTATGGCACAGCATTTGTTCAAGTTGCTCTTCTTTTCACCTGTCATGGCAAATAAGAGCTCCAGGACAGACTGCCTGTACCCTCCTTCTCCAGGTGTGGGCATCTTTACCCAGAGCAGAAGAAAAACGGAGACGGCTGTCGGGCAGTGCCAAGATGGGACAAGGAGTCCTGTAAGGTGGGTCTCAGTCCCAATCGACTGCCAGACACAGGGTGTGCCCCTTTGCATGGAAACCCACACAGCCTTCCCCTTCCTGCAATCAGCCTTTACTGGAGGTGGCTTGGGGGGTCCAGAAGGAGAAAGAGAACTACTTACATTACTTAGCAGCACCCAGATGTTTCTGGCCAACTGGATAACCACATGAGAGGCATTTCAGCCTGTCTTGGTCAGGAGGACACGATTACTCCTCAGCCTGAAGGGTAGGGCAAGAAGAATAACAATAGTTGAGCGGAGGGTAGTTTTCTTGGCTCATAAAGTGCTTCTGGCCATAGCTGAAAGCCCCCTCCACCACTGACATAAGCACATCTCAGACATGCAGGTGTTTACACCACGTTAACACCTAGCCCAGAGTCCTCATTTATTCAGGTACAAGGTAGAGATGTTTAACATTTACTTAGTTCAGTTAGGCCCCAACAGCTTGCTCATAAGGGGTGCAAGAGAGCCTTGGGCAGTGCTGGTCCCCAAGGCAGGTGCAGATATACCACGGTGTGCTTGGGCAGTGCATGAGTGGTGTAAAACATGGACAACACAGTGCCACACCCCCACTGATGTTCCTGCCCTTTTTCTTCCTGTTTTGGAGACCTCAGGAAGGGAAGAAAAGTACCTCTGCAGAAGGAAGGATGGTATAGAAAACCCCAGGGCTTGGTGGGGCATGGCTGGCAGGTCATCCCCCATGGGGGTGGCAGGGTAGAAAGGAAAAGACGCTGGCAGCAGAGGGGATGAGGTGAGAGACAAGCCCTTTCTGTGGGGCAGACCCATGCAGGGCTGTGCAGAAGAAGCTGGACCATAAAGAAGGTGGGAGGAGGGTGAGAGACCTCCATAAAGAGGAGGGTGAGAGATGCTCTGCAGCAAATGGAAGCTGATTGTACGAGCAGCTGCTCTCTGGGTGAGAACAAGGAGGAGGATGGAGGAGAGCTGAAACACTGATGGACGGGACTGACTCAGCTTAGGGGTTACTGAGCTTCACACCAGTTTGAATTGTGTGGGAACAAGCTTGTGATAGCCTCAGTCTGTGGAAAGTCAGATGCTGCCATCCCAGTGCTTCTCCTCATCTAACCCCCATGGCTCCATCCCATCC
This sequence comes from Jacana jacana, assembly GCA_013400555.1. Taxonomy (NCBI): domain Eukaryota; kingdom Metazoa; phylum Chordata; class Aves; order Charadriiformes; family Jacanidae; genus Jacana; species Jacana jacana. The sequence goes on from VZTM01026683.1 coordinate 743,484, forward strand.
TGGGGTGCTCCGGGACCCCCACAGTGCTTTTCCCCCCTTCCCAGTCCCCTCACACCAGCATCACCCTCTCCAAACTCCGTCTCCTCCACGCAGTCGGGTGGCTGCCAGTCCCCCAGTGCCGGGGATGAGGCAGCAGCTGATTTTTGCAGCCACTTGACCGGAGCCACTGCTTGAAGCAGGACCGAGATGGGGAGGGGGAAGAGCTGAGGATCCTTTTGAGACCGCCACCTGGGACTGGCGGCACTTCTACTAATGCACAGTGAACAGCTAAATCATACATTATTGATTTGTCAGATGTATTTGCATATAAATAAGCATGATCATTCATACAAACCTTAATGTTGTTGTTCTCCCTTTAGTGTTGTGATCACAGATGAATGACTCTAGTTAGACACAATTCAGGAAAGCTTGTACCACTGCAGCAAAGTAAGCTGCTGATTTAAAACTACATTTATTGGAGCATGTAAGTGTGACAGTCTATTGGTGAATTTGGGGATAATTAGTCTAAAAGACAAGATAAATGAATCCTGAAAGTGGTATTGTGATGAAGAAATGATCCCTCCATGCTAGTAAAGCTTTGATGCCAGAAATATTGTAAATGATAATTAACTGGGAAACACAGAGGAATTATATTTCAATTGTGTTTTCAAAAGGACTTAGAATTTTACTGACAAATTGATTGGGCTGTCCCCCTCCCCCAGCCCTGTGATTATGAAAGATTGTCTAATTTACAACATGAACTATGAAGCATATGACAAATCGCTGGCTGGCTTTTATGCATCTTGTTTGTACGTTTCTCCCTGGTAGATATCTGCTTATTGTTTTTAAGCAAACCAAGACGTGTATTTTTCAATTAGTCTTTCTCTAGGCTTAATCTAGACAGATCTGCAGGCCAGCACAACACACTGACCCATGAAAATTATATCTGCTGTATTAATTCATTAAGCATTGCAGGATCAAGCTGTAAGATCTCACTCCCTGATAACATCAGCAGCGTGAGCCGGGTTAGTCTGCATCCTTCCCCTGAAAAGAAAATATTATAGATTGTGCAATGCAGGGGAAACATTGCTTGCTAACACTTCATTTTAATTGTCCTAAATTAGAGCTGAAGACTTACAGAACTGTGCCTGACAGCCAATGAATACCAAATGAATTCATTAGGATCAACGCCGTTACAATGAATAACTAACGAATCTATAACAGCGTCTATATCCCTCACGCTCCGGCTGTCGGCTGCAGCAGGGAACCCTGGAGAGAACTCTTCTGACCCTTGGCTGGCCAAGCCAACACGCTTTGCCTTCTGCCTGCCTCTGATTGCAGCCCTGAGTAAGGCTGGCTGTCACCTGGATGGCTCAGGGTTCGGGGAATGGTGCAGGAAGAAGAAAAAGAGGATCAAAGGGGGAATTGCGAGAGCAGGGCAGAGCCACCAGCCACTGAGCCTCAGAAGGTGCTGCCCGTGCTCCCAAGGGACCAGAGATGCAGTTTGAGCCACCTCCTACCACTCGTCGCCAGCTCCGGAGGTGTGGGGCCATCCCAGCAATACTGCTCTCAAATCCCACCTTCCCGTTGGCACCATCAGGACTGAGGTGTGCCGATAAGAACCCAGTAGCAGCCACAACTGGTGCATCGAGATCAGCACAGGCACTCTGAGCCATCCCAGAGGCTGCAAGTGTCCCACAATGTTTTGGATTGCCAAGGTCTTCTGTCTGTGCTCTGGGGCAAGGACTCTGGTGAACCCAGAAAGACGATGTTAAAGGAGGAAAAAAGAAGAGAAACAGGTTCATGCAAACAGAGTTTGCACCTTGTGCTCCTCTGGTGGGACTCACCATAATTCATACAAGCTTCAATGAGTTGGGACTGCAAGAGAAGGGGGGAAAAGGGCTTTTATGACTATGGAAGGGTTATATGTGTCATTGTCTTCCTTAGCAAAGGATCTCAAATTTTTTGGGTGGATATTTAGTGAAAGAAAATACAAAAGACAATGTCTCACTCAGCTAAGTTGCTTCTCAAACCACCGCAGATGTGTTGTCTAAGGGAGTCTCAGAGCAGGAAGGCGTGATGACCACCCTGTCAGAGCGTCTCAGGATGTTGCTGCTGATGCCAAACCATGACCAGGTTTCTACCAACAGGGAGGAGGAAAACACTACTAGAATTTCTGCTAATTGGATGTTCAAAGAAACACATGGAGAACCAGGGGAACACTTCATTTGGTGTCACCACGCCAATGGTGTTTGTTCCCAAGTAATGCCAAATTCTTCTACCTCTGGTCAAGGTTCCCATGTGTTTCTTTGCCCAGACCCAGTGCTTGTGAAGGAGGAGGGAATATTTCTGAGTTGAGGAAAGATTTCCAAGGAGCCCAGAAATTTGCTTTAGGTCACAAGCTAATGGCAGTTTGTTTCTTTTAAAAGGGATGCTCTACTGCATGGGTATCCAACATGTAGCAGGAGGTGCCTCAGCTTCACCACCCCTCAGTGCTGCCTTAAGGGTGGAAAGGGTAATGAAACCTGGCAGCTGAGCTCTTGTTCAGGAGACCGTTGCCTCCAGCTTTCTGCTCCACTCCCTTAATGATGGTGAGTGTCCTCAAAAAGGAAAATGATTCTGATGTTCACTTCAAGGCAGTTTCACCAGCACTTTCTGTGGAGATGCCAGAATTTGCACTGAAGCTGCAGAGACTGGAAGAGAAGGGTCCATTTGCTTTGGAATGGAGCAGGATAGACACCAAGGGATAATTGCTTCTTGACTTCACTGCAACAAATCTTGGCATCTTGGTCAATGTTTCCAAGCCCTTTTGAGGTCCTGGAATAAAAAAGCCTGGGTTTAGTATCAAAAAGTGCCCAGCTTTGTAAGAAAGAGACAACGTGAACCCTGAGGAAGGAGTGTCAGGCAGGAGATGAGGACAGCTGGGAATATGGAGGGACAAAGGCTAATTTCCTCTGAAATCTGGATTGCAGGAGCAGGGTCCTTGCCCTTGCTGATGTGCATTTTGGGAAATGTAGCTGGTGCTGGAAAAAGAAAGTAAAAGCCAAACATGTGCAGACAGCCTCTGGTGTGCAGCCTCCGTTCAGGCTGTTTGCAAACTCTCTCTACGCTTATCATCATGTAATTGAAATAATGTGTATTGACAGAGACTTGAAAACAACTGCTCAATTTTCCTCAAAATTCAATTAAACTTCGTTTATTCTGGGGATCGATCCAATTAAAAGGGGGGAAATTTCAGATGGTCCGAGTCTTACAATCCATCTTAACACACTGTGTCTATCACCGTGATGTAATAATTCCCCCAATCAATGCTTTAAAAGCATTTAGCAGTCTTGATAATGAACTTTTGTCAAAATAGCCTTACAAAGCAATAAATGAGAGCAGATTAATATGTAGTCATAAAGCTATGAATGGTTTAACGCTTTGAAAGGGTTGCTTCATAAATTACACTTCTTTATTTATTTCTTTATCATAGTCTCTCTCTCTCTGATACTATTGCCCTGGGTTTTGGAAGACAAGAAGAACCTGGGTTTCTGAAGTGAATTCCTCATTAGGAGAGAAGTGGATGGATATACACTAAAAGTTATCACATCCTGGCCTGTTGCATTGACGTTACTGACGATTCCAGTGGCCACCACGGACAAAAGCAGAGTAGCTGTAACTAAGCTTGTCTTAGCACTGACTTGCAGATCTTCAACAAAGGGATCTCTGTTCAAATCTCCAACAAGGCTGATTCCCACCCACTGCACTGGCCCTGTTAGAGTGCCCTAGGGTTACCATAAATGTATGAAACTCCTTTCACAACCGCTGCAGATTGAGAAACATGCTCCATTCCGACACTGCAAGGGGGTTATGCAATGGCTTTTAATTGTGGCACTTCTTTAGGAAATGCCCAGTTTAAATCTTTGTCTTTCCTGTTACTGATTTAAGATATTCAATCTTTTTCCTAATATCCTGGTGGCTTCAGGCTCACCCCAGCAACTCCCATCCTGCTTTATAACATCTGTGGAGACCATGCATTTCTAGTCACAGCTAGAACTGGTCCTTAAATAGTTTTCTGCCCATTCTCAATGGGCTTTTCACAGCAAAAAGATTTTCTAAAATGTCTAGAACATTCAAAATTAGCAAAGACCCACCTTAGAAAGGGGAACCTGAGAGGGTTCATTACAGGTTACAGGACAGGAGCAGGGAAAATCCGTCTGCTCCAAAGGAGGTCATGCTCTGCATGTTCAGAAGTGCAAATTGCCATTTTAATATTTATTTTACTTTTAAACGCTCTGGCTAAAGACCCTGCTGCTGGAGATGGGCAGGTGGCTTCAAATAATCTTTTTTATTCTGTTCAAGTGCCATGACATGTTGCTTGCAGAGTGTGTGGGGTGTTGGAGGGCGGCAGCTCTCAGGAGACAAGCAGGGAACAGCTTTGCCCATTCCTCCTTGGGCTTTTTTAGCACACCGTTAAGGCACTAGGCAAGCTGACAGCTTCTGGAAATGAACCCGTATGCTTGAAGACCTTCTAAAGCACTGAGGGTTTCCTCATCTCGGGGTTGGGTAGCGCTCTGGAGTTGCAAACATGGTGAGCTGCAGCTGGGGAGTCCAGGTCCCCAAGGGCTTCTCTAAATTTTTTGAGCATCCCACAGGTGAGAAGTCTTAAATTTGTGTATCTAACCAGAAATGATCTGCTTTTCAAGGGTGCTGTGGCTATTCTGATCTCTGTGCTGTGCGTAGGACTTTGCATTTGCTGTGCATAGGCGATTCTCCATCTCCCACCCGTCTCTGCTGTGGAGCTCAGCAGCCCTGAAACAGCCCAGAGCAGCAGCCCCAGAGTTTGGAAGACACCAAAAAGGGAGGAAAACCCGCTGAGCGGGAGCTTCAGGGGGAATGGAGCCTGCATCCATATGGCCGATGCTGTCAGTCAGAGAGGTTTCATTCCATTATCTTAATCCTTGTGACTTGCTCGTTCCTGCAAATGGGATGTACGCCGAGCCCGTACAGTGCTGATTTACAGACAGTTTGCCAGGGCTCAATAAACGTAAAGCACACCAGCACTGCATGAAAAATGCTATCTGAGAAAAACCTTTTAGCTCAGCAGAGACAGTGGTAAGTGGCAGCATTCCCTTTTTTTGCAAACTTTCAGTGGAAACATTTCATTTGCATACGATATTAACTGCAGAAGGAACGGGCATGCTCCTCGCCTTCTAATCCACACGGTCTTTTATGTGATGGTTTCCCTATGAGGATAGAGGAGCTGGGATGAACAGTGTAAATGGAGCATGTTCCCCCTCCCCACCCCAACCCCAGCAAATCTGCAAAGGAGGCGACCTGTTCTAATCGTTGCTTTCCGAAATGACACGATGCTAATTGCTTCCAGCGCCCTGCTTTTGGACTCACTTTAGACACCAGCTTTTTCTACTGCATCAGAAAAAAAAAAGTATGTTTTTTCCCCCAGTATGACCTAGAGTCATATGGATACTTTCCAGAGCTGCTCCCGAGTACACACTCAAAATTAATGGGAGGAACTTATAAAACCGGGCAAGACCAAGGGGCAGATACATGGCCTGATGGCCTGGATGGATTTGAAAAAAAGTCCTGCTATACGCTTGCTATGTGCAGGGTTGACAATAATGAGTTATTTTATATTATTTCTGACCACAGAGAAAAAAACTATCAGATAAACATCTCCAGGGTTTATCCCGGTGGCTAAAGCAGCCACTTTGCCCCCCAGGTTTATTTTGTCAGCATGCCTGGGCATGCCCCATGTCATTCCCTCAAGACCTATTTCTCCTGAGGGATTTTCACCAGTGCATCTTCCATTTCCACACGGACATTGCTGAAGGTTCCAGCCCAGTTTGGGTTCTGGTCGACACTCCAAGGGCCTGGAGTGCATCTTTGGGGCTGGAGCTGCCTTGGGGCACACCAGCACCCTGTGACAGCTCAATGCCTTCCCCCAGGGAAAGGCTAGGCCCTTCCTTCCTTTCCATCTAAGACTTTCTATTTCATGTTTTTGTTTCCAGTGGCTTGGTATTTTGGGGGTGGATAAGGGAGGACTAAAACATGTTTCAGGAGTAATCTATTCCTCAGCATTCAGTCCCTTGTGTCTCTTTTGCTGTTCCTTTGAAATAAAGGAATATTCAAGCAATTGAAAAGGAAAAAAAAAAAGTGATTAAACAGTCCTACTAAATCCCAGATAAATATACATTTCAAAATAATCCAGGTGGAATCATTACAGGTTAAAATTAAACTTATTTTTTCTGAGTACCACAAAAAACCCCACATTAAAATACCTCTCCTCCCAGCCCCCTACACCTCAAAAAAAGAGATTGTTTTGATACTGAAGGTATTGCAGCAGCTTTAAGGGACTCACAGATCAAACATCATTTGGGAAATTTCAAAGGGTTGTTTCAACAGTATCACTTTCTACCATTCCCCACTCCGCATCCCTCCTTTTTATATTTTGGTTCCTGATGAAGTTTCAGTTGCTCCTGAAGCCAGTGTGTTCTTGGCAATCAAAGAGCATTGCAACATCAACGTCAGAGTTAAACTAAAAAAAAAAAAAAACCTCTAAAAAAAAAATAAAAAAGCATCCCTTTTCCTTTGGAGATCAGAAAGTCAAATAAAAAGGATGCTGATTTGTGGAATAAAGGGTGGGATTCCCTGCTGAGACGATAGGAATCTTCTGACTTAACTCAGTTAAGATTTGAATACATTTGGCCCAGACAAGGGGAGAAAAAAAATCCATTAGTTTTGAGAAAAGCCTCACACAGTTTCAAAAGGAAATATGTTAATATAAAAATATTAAAAAAGAAAAAAAAAAAAGGAGGAAGAAAAGATTTGTATGTGTGTTTCAGAGGCCAGAAGTTTAATACTATCAGCCAGAAGCAAAGAGAGAAATTAAATTACATGACTAGCACAAAGTCTTGTCTCCTACTGCCATGACATGGATGGGGAAACAAGACAGTCTGTGGCATCCCTGCTGGATACAGGGCCCTGTGGCCATCAGAAAGCCACCCTGGCCACCGCACCTGCCACGGCCACCTCTGTGACACCATTTGGCCTCTCCACAGGTTAGAACTGACCACTTGTCCTTGCTTTGGCTCAGGGTTTGCTCCCAAGCAGCCCACTGGGCTGGAGCCTGGGTCCTCCTCCTGAGGGTCCCCCCCACTCCTGCCTCAGTTTCCCCTTCTCTGCAGTGAACCCAAAGTACTGTTCTCAGCCACAGAATAGCAGAGACCCTCTGATCCCAGCAGGATCCTTCCACCACATCAGCCTGATTTACACCAGCCTGACACCAGAATGCCTGTCCTTCAGGATCTCCACAGCGATCAAGCAGGAAATCCAAGCTGCATTGACAAGGTACTTCATGAGGCAAAACTTGCTGATGGTCCCAACACTTGTCCCTCTGGCATATCCCTGGTGAGGACAATGCACTCACTCACTGTGGACAAGGGGAGCTGGCAGGATTGCGCTGCATCACAGGGCACTGCTGCTGTTGCTGCCCAGGCAGCAGAACATGAGACCCCAATGGCCACCAGCCTCCCCTGACTCCAAAAATAGGCATTTTCCCACTCTGTAGCCTTCTGGGAGAGCGAATGGTAACATGCACTGGTTGTGGCTTCTTTCCACTTGAATTGTCCTCGGCTCATTGCCAGCCTGGCAAAGACAGGGCATATGTCCCATGTACCTTTTTGCCTGTAGAGAGCTCTCCTGCTCCTCTGTGCCTGAGCAGGCTGAGATATGTGTGAGGACTCTCACAAAAAATGATCATAATAGCACGAGGTTGTCCTTGGTTATGAGGGAAAAGCTGGGGAAAGGTTCAGTCCAGCCATGGAGTGGCTGCAGGCTGTAATGTGGGGTTGTCAAAGGAGCAGTTCAGTATTAAATCCTTTTGATGGTTCTCCTGCTGAGAGAAGAGATGATATCTCATCATTAATGGAGTTGAATTAATATAAATTAGCCGAACAGCTCCTCGCCGCTTCCGTTCAGGCAGAGAAAAGGGGTTTATTGGGGAGGCAAAAGCAACGATCCCTTTCACCTCACATTCACTCCACCATCCATAAAGATGCTGCTGACCTCGCAGTCTTCTCTCTCCTCCTCCTCTCCCCTGGCAGGACCGAGGCCATGTAAAATAAAATGATTATGTGACATCCTGGGAACGTGGGGACTCTCCACAGCACAGACCTCTGGTGACCTTTACACAAGCGACAGGTGACCTCTCTAAATTGGCCCCGGGGAGACTTGAGATTGCCAGGAGGGCTGGAGCCCCCACGGCAGCAGCATTGCCAGCTTGAGGGTTATAGCTTAGGGGCAGATCAGGCTGGGGAACAGGGGACATCTCTCTGCAGTCCCAGGCTGGGCTCTGAGGGCTATTTCCTCTCCTTCTCCACCACATATCCTCCTTCTCCTTCCATCTGAACTGTAAGCTTCATCCTTCCAGCTCCTCACACGTGGGAAGGGACAGTTCTGAGTCATTCCAGCAGCCATGTCCACATTTACACACTGTTTCCCAGCTGGTGGCCAGCAACAGGCACTGGAGAAACTGCTGCCAGCTAATCACAAGGGGACTGCCAAACTCCTCATAAACAAGGACTAAAAAAATACCAGCACAGTCTTGAAGGCAAGAAGGGTTATTTCTTTACTGAGCAGGTGACAATTAAAGAGCAGACCTAAACCCTAAAGAGTGTTTCAGCGAGTGTTTGAAGGTGGCAGTGTCTGTCTGTGCGTCGGGGTGAAATGTCTCCCTGTGTCAGAGCATATACCTGATTCATTTTTTAAAGCTATAAAAGGCAGACAGGACAGACAATGTATATTATATTATGCATTTTTAAAAGCTACATTAAAAGAACATCATGAAGGTTGCAGAGCCAAGCACTCAGACAGCAGCTATGTCATGCCCAAGGCTGCCTGCCCAGGCTCATTTGAATCTCTCCTGCCTATGAATCATGACACAGGCCAACAGTGGGTGTTTGGGTATTTTTCTCTTTCCCCCCACGCTGGACGTTGGACGTATGGCTTGTGTCATCTTACAGACTGTTTTCTAGCCTCTTAGTGTCTTATTACTGTAGCCATGGGCTTGTTCAGCCACATCCTGGCAGCAACATCTCCATCCCCAGTTGGTGGCATACCTGTGCAGCCAGGACCTCTCCTCTGCTGAGCAAGTGGCTGTCGGGCAAACACCACCAACCACCCTGTGAGCCAAATCCTGGGACCAGGATCCCCTCAGAGCAGAACCCCACCACACAGTTGACCCTGCACGGTCTCCAGAGGCAGCAATACAAATTCCCCATGGTTCCCCAAGCTGGTGCAAAAGTGCCTGCACGGTACGAGAGAAGGGAGTGTGCTGTCGATGTCTGGCTTGAAGAAGGAGAAGAGAGAGGGAGAGAATTCAAATGAACTAATTTCTTGTTCTAAGACCTTTTCGCCCCTTTGCAGCTGCTTCTGATACAAAGGCAGAACCTTATCTCCCTGTTGCACGGATCCAGCGCGACAAACAACTGCCTTGTTGTAATGCGCAGAATGTGTGGCATCTGACGGCAGCCTACACAGAGCTGGGACGTGAGCGGGAGGCACATTCCCTTCTCCTTTCTGCTCAGCTTTTTTTTTTTTCTTATTCCCCCTCTCTCTTCCTCCTCGAGCCTGCAGTCTGTTTTGCCATCGGCATTCTGCCCTGGACCCTACTGAATCACATCCCCATAGTCTGTTCAGGCAGCAGTAGTGGAAGGAGCCTCATCTCTCTCCAAACCATCTCTTACCCCATGCCGTGCACAGCAAACAGCCCCTTCCACCTCTGGTCACAGCAGGCAGGAGCAGGAACATGTAGGCAGCAGGACAGGCATCTGTTCCCCCATCACTGCTCAGGCAGTGTTAGGAAGTATTGGGAAGACATCAAGGTTATAATCCACCCCAAAAAGCAGATGCTAATCAAAGATGTTGGCATTTGAGCTTAGACTCTGGAGTCCTACTGCAGCAGCTGAGATGTTCAGGCTTCTAGTACTCCAAAGCGTCTCTGAGGCCCCTGTCATAATATCATCATCTTTATGATTTTTAATAGTCAAGTTTTGCTTTAAGGCAGGAAACTCCTAGCTTAAAACAGAGGGGAAAAGCACTGCCAGCCCCGGATGTCCAAAGCAGAGAGTCTGAGCCAAGAAGCATGTGCTTCACCTGAAGAGAAGACAGACAGCTATTTTTGCTCTTTATTTTTTCAATACACATTTCTGATTACGTGCTGGTTTGAGGACACAGACAGACTGCTACCTATAAAGTCCTACAAAATCTACAGAGAACTATAGTTCTCAGAGCAAATGTAGTACTTGGGCATGAAAGAAGAGGAAAAAAGAGACTAGATGAATGCAGGAATCTTGCCAGTCTTGCGGTCATGTACAATTTTGAAGAAAAAGTAAGTTAATATTGGAGCTAAATGAGAAGATCATAGAAATTCAACATGATTTTATGCTGCACTAAGAAGGAGAAGAAATCCGTTAAAATGTGAAAGATCAAAACCATGGATTTTGGGACTACTAGTAGTGAGAGTTTCACATTTAACCCACCAGTTGCCCATGGAGGAACAAGACCTGGGCTTTCAAGGTGGTCATACAGTGTAACCCACAGATTGACAGAGGAATTGTCATTTGTGATAATGAGGAATTAATGCCATTTTACTAAGCATTTCAAACCTTGTCAGTCATTGCTATTCAAGAAGAGCAACTGAAACTGGGACACAAGAAGAGAAGTTTACTGGGATGCTGAGGGCCATCAAGAACTTTTCTAGACAAACATGAAGATCTTAGTTTCCTTAACTAGGAAAAAAAAAAAAGAGACTGAGAGGTGATACGATCACCCCAGTGTCCATCTCCACAGGCAGGAAAAGGATTAATTAAGTTGAAAGGGAAACCTGGCCAAGATCAACTGCCTAGAAACTGGACATTAATGGATTTAGGTGTGAAATTGAATTGGTTTCTAGTCATCAGAGCAGGAACACTTTGGAGGACCCTTAAAGCATAAATTCAAGGATTCAATGTCTCCACACCTGCTGAGTAGGAAACACTCACCAGGAGGTACCTGAGTAGATCCTCCCAAGGATCTTCTTGTTCCCTTGCACTAGAGGTCTTCCGAGAATTAGACTAGAGGTGACCACCACCGTGTCCATGCAAATACTTCTCTTGCTCCCGCAGTTTACAAGCTGGTGATGCTAAGGAAGGAGGTGGGAGGCATTTTTGTCCTCTAAGGGCAGAGAACATTTTCTGGAATTCATGTATTCCAGGTAGTTTGATAAAATTGTCATTTTCCCTGCCAGAATCACACAGCTGCCACAAATACCTTTCATGCCACATAGAATTATTCCGAAATGCCCCAGATCTGGAGAGCAGGGGGAGACTGAGAAAGGGAGAAGGAGACAGTCATAGCTCCAACCCACTCCTCCGCGTTACAGAAGCAGGAATTTGCTCTCCAACTGGAATGTGGCTGTTTAATAGGGCCACAGAAGCGAAGAGGCTGCATCTGTAATGTTTCTGTCAAAGCAAATGAGGTCATTAACAGACGAGTTCAGTGATGGAATTGTCTCTCATAGTATTTATTATATGGTCCTTTTCCTGACACCTCCCACTGAGAGAATATTAAATATTTAATGCACACCAAGGCTCTGCTCATTTTTCATTCCTACTTCAGCATTTCAAGTCGGCTCCAATCTGCTGCTAGCTACAAAGTCGACTGGACAATGGACTGTAATGAATTAACTCTTTGGGAGCCATAGTAGCATTTACAGGACTTGCCAAAAGACTGGGTGCTTTATCATCTCTGACTCACGTGTGTGCTCTAGAATTCAATCCTCAATTCATTAAAAGAAAGCAGGGGGAGGAGGGAGAGGGTGGAGAATTTGGGAAATGGGTTTCAGGAACCATAAATAAATAAATAATGAGGAGGGAGATGGAAATGTTAGCCTGTCAAGGTGACAGGGGTTTATTTACTCATTACTTCTAGAGCTGCTGTCTCCGAAAATGAAGGTTGCTTCAGTGCAACATAACAGTCTTCAAAATCCTGAGCATAACATGCAGAACGAACACCTGATCCTGTGGTGAAGTGGAAGCAAGACCTTTGAGAAATATCGTGCAGCCCTGGTCATTACAAATCTCAAACAGACCACCAAGAAAAGCAGAGCAGGATGTTCCCCACGGTGTGATACTTGCTACCCAACTGGCCAAGCGAAAACAAAATCTGTCCTGCCTGATACCTGAGCTTTTCCCAGTCTGGCTACACAGTTTAAATGTCAACCTGAATCTCTAAACTTCCAACTGTGTCTCTGAAAATCACTGCCAAAATGTTTATCTATTGCTTCAAGAGGAGAAGACCTGTCTACCTAGGACATGAGGCTTTTACTAGACATTTCTGGTGGTTACAATACCTAGAACTCCTTCTTACCACCCCTTTGCCCAAAAAGGGAGAGCCTATACAAAACTATATGGATGTGATGTCTACAGGCTGCTGGAGATACAGTTAGTGCATGGAAGGGATCATCAGGATAGCATCTGTCAGGACTTCAGCTGTCCCATCTCCTTTCCCCACCAACAGAAGGCATTCATAAGCAATATTTTCCCAGGGAAATTACTCCCTTTATTTACTGCTCCTTTCCATCTTCCTACAGCATCAGTAGATCTGCAGAAACTATCACGTGTATGGTGCCAGGACCACTTTGGTCAAAAAAAGGCACACAAGTACAGCCAGAATGTTTTCACCTACAAGGCAGAAATTTCAAGGAAATCTGTCATCCATATTCGCTTGAAAAAGATCCACTGGCAAATTACTCCTGCTTTTAGACTTACAAGCTCCCATTTGCTTCTCTGGTTAACACTCTCTGTCACTTTTACTGAGGTACCAGGAAATCTGATTCCCACTCATGGTGCGAAAGCAACCTGTATACGCTTGACCTTTTTAATGTTTTGTAATTTGATTGGGTGGCTATTCCCATATTTCCTTGTCACCAGCCCTAGTAATCGGAGAGGCAGAAGTGGAAAAGACAGCCAGTAAAAATACAAGCAAACACAAGTGGGAATTAGTTGAGGCCTTGGGATGCCAAAAATTACTCAAAGCTACATCCTCACTGAGAGCAGGGCCAAAGCACAGCTCAGCCCAATTGCGTGGCTGGGGTTTGACACAGCAATCTTAAAGTGTAAGCTTATGGTGTCCCCCCACAGGCTTAATTCAAGGCTCAGATCCTGGGTTCAGGTTCAGGAGCTCTTTGCTGATGAGCTTTTAGAAGTGTGGGGTTTAATTCTTTTTTTGTTTGCTTTTATTTCCTGTTGCTCTGCCCAGAAAGCCCCAGCATGAATACAATTAGATCAGGTTAACCCCATAGACCCCTTACACCGACGATTCATCTCATAGGAAAGGCTACCTTGCATATTGCTGCCAGAACGTTAACACAACAATCTGCAAATTACAGAGGTTCCTTAGGTCTGTTTTCTGACCCTTCCACCTCCAAACTGGAACCACTTAAATGAGCAAAGCAAACCTGGGCTGGAACAGGTACATGGATAAAACCACTTCTAGGCTGCTCGTGTTCTGCATCCACGAAGGCAGGTGGAAGCTTGCAGAGGGGCAAAGTCTTCCCACAGAGATGTTGGGCTTCTCTGAGTAGTTTCTTTGTCTATTGAATGGGAACAGCGATGAGGGGAAATTGTAACTTGGCACTTGAAGTCACAAACGACAGGTTCCAAGGAGAGCAAAGTCAATTTAGAAAGTTTATTGCTCAGCTTTCTTCAAAATGCTCTCTACTGTAACCTCCCAAAACTCAAATTCCCCCTGTGGGTTTTTGCTGAATAAACCACAGTTCTCCACAATTTAAATTCTTTTAATTCCTGCACGAGCAATCCCAACAAAATGCCACGCATTTTCTCATAAGCCTCATTTGTCCCAAAGAGGCCTTTCTCCTCCTGCAGACGCGGGCGCTTGGGTCTGGGTCTGAGTTTCGCAGCATCTCCTGCTGCCCGTGGCCAAGGAAAGGACACAACCAGTTGTTTGGTTTGTGCAGACTGCTCCCAGAAGCAGAAGCCCCATTTGTTTTTGTTTCCTTTCAACAAACCTATCCCTATAGATCAATGCCAGCCCGGTGCAGAGTGCTGGTAATTATGCCCGCAGTAGCTGCAGCATTTGGCGTTTTCAAATATTCATTTTTTCAAAGAATGGCTGTTTCTCCCCCAGCCCCTTAGCAGAGAGCTTTGCTCTTTCCTGTACTCAAATTGCCTGCCATAGATACTCAGTTTTGAACTTAAAATATCTCCTTTTCACTCCAGTGACTGTATACAGAGAGACGACAACACAGAAGCTCCCCAAATTAGTGTACATTTAGGCAGCCGTACAGTTTGTTTATTTATTTATGTGAATTTGGACATTTATTTCTCCAGTCATCAATAAAGTGCAGTGGATTTGAATGTGTGGAACTGAAAATGGCTCTTAAAGGAAGCCTTCTGCTTGGGGAGAGACTGCTTGGCTTCCAGTGCCCTTCACTCACTGCTTGAAGTGAAAAATAACTTCTTTTCTTCATTTCACCCCAAAATAGCCTATTGATAAGAGGTTGAGCACAGGCACCAAACTTAGGAAGAGTAGAAGGAAATATCCTGCAGTGTTAGGATATAATCATTCCTTTGCCACTGGGTGTTGCCATTCAAAACCAGGACCAAAATTCAGTGTGAAGGCATCGATCCTCATATGGGTAAAGGGGAGATTTGAGCCTTTTCTGATACAATGGAGAAAAATTTCAACTCTCTGGGATGCAGGATCATCCTAGAGAAACAGCCAACACAATAAGTACACCAAACAGCCTGGGCTGTAGGTGTTTAGTCCTGTTTTTTATAAAGTAACTAGAAAAAATGGGGGCTCCAACTGGGGATTTAATGATCTGGAAACATGGTATTTTAATAATTGCTGTATAATTGAGTCAGTATTCCATAAGGCACGTACCCAGAGACACTCCAGCCTGGCACAGAATATTGATACAAAGATTTTAGTTGAGCCCTCCCTTATAACCCTCACATTCCAGTTGTGGAGACCTTGGTCACTCTTGAATCCCATTTTCAGACCTTAACATCCAATTGACCTTTCCAGGGGTTACAGATGCCCTGGGACCCATTTTGTGGTGTTGGATCCTTTCTCCGTTCTCTGCCAATGATTAGCTGTTTCAGGGACAGAACTTCCCAAGCCATTTTGAAGCAATCTTTCCTGTCTCTGGA
This sequence comes from Jacana jacana, assembly GCA_013400555.1. Classification (NCBI taxonomy): domain Eukaryota; kingdom Metazoa; phylum Chordata; class Aves; order Charadriiformes; family Jacanidae; genus Jacana; species Jacana jacana. The sequence goes on from VZTM01026683.1 coordinate 758,678, forward strand.
AGCATTGCTTGTAACCCAAGGAATTCCAGCTTAAAGAGTTCTTGGAAACAGTAGAAAATAAGCTGACTTTGGTCCTCAAACTTTACATGCTTGTAGTGTCTCTATGCTGACATTTTATTTTCCTGATGTCAAAGGTATTGCTCACTGTCTGTCTCATAGCATGTGTACTTAAAAAAAAAAAAAAACAAAACCAAAATAAACTGTTGTAACTGACCACATTTTGTATTCAAGTTAGTTCTGATTGGGAATAGTTTAAAATTCAAGGGGTGTTTATTTTCAAGGATGGCTCCTGACCCTATCTCTAGCTCAGTTCTGCCAATGAGGGGTCAGGAAGCCACCCGTTCTTGCTCAAATCGGCATCAGAGTTTTTCTCCTCCTTCCCCAACTCCTTTCTTGCTTTTTCCTTCTCTCCTCTCTGGCTTTTGAGCACTGATGCAAGACTTTCAAGCAACATCAACCCTGCTGTAACTCCATTTGATTTACTGGCAGCTGGAGGCCATTCCTTGTCTGCCGTCATGCCGAATGGCAGATGCTATGAAAGCCCTGTCCCTGCCCCGACAAATCTCAAGTTAAACCAAAGGTAGTAGGGGCCTTTAGACACCAGAGCAAGTCAGGATGGAGGGAGAATCTGGAGAGCCCCCCTTGAATTTAAACAGTAGGGGTACCAGGCACATTTGCTGTCATCTGACTTACAGTAAATAACAGCATTTTGGAGCTGAGAAAACTCTGCTACATCAGGGTGGTGAGATGAATGCTACTGTACGGGGGCAGTTGCTTGGGCATCCAGTTATGTCCTGTGCCACCAATGGAGCACTGTAGTAGGTCCATGGCTGTTGGATCGGGGCTGTTCTAATCAGGCAGATCTGCCAAAGATCCATGGGCTGCAGAGAGCGCCACAGCAGCAGATCTGTGCAGAAGACTGGGTTCTCCATCCACCAGCAACTCCCTCAACGTGGGGGTGAAGAGAGTCCAGAGGCCAAAAGGCAGCTATCTTGCTTGTTCACCTCAAATTTTTATTTCTAATTTCTGAAAAGCCAATATCAGCCTGTTCTGGACTACTTCAGTTCAATTTGGAGAATTTTAATTAAAGTGAAAGGATGTTTTGAAATGCCAAATTAAATTGAGCTGAAAAGTGTATTCATTTTGCAATGACTGAGAAGAAACACTGTATGGTTAACATTGGATTTTTTGTTCCAAATTTTACCCAGAATGGAAGGAAGCTCATTCATCAAAAACTCCTGAAACTTGGAATAAATTTTGACCCTAATGCAGAAGTTTGCACTTCAAGGTGAAAAGGAAGGTCTTTAAGTAGAGAAGAGGGTTCCCACTCAAAATACTGTAGCTTATCTGCTAACAGGCTTGCTTCTTGAAACTACCCTCACTGGCAACCTTATTCATGAACAGCCCTTCTCAGCTCAGTGCCCATACAGCAAAACTCCAGTGTGTTTTGGCTGGATCAGTGCTGAAGTAATATGGATTTGTTACTAAATATCATTCCTGCTGTCTTCTATGTAAACCTCCAAAACAACATGCAGGACTTTCGTTCTCTTCAATGTTAAATATCAGAGATATTTAACAAACAGGGAACATGATGCTGCGGTTTTCAGATCTCTCTGAGGAATCTCAGTATTATCTCCACTGAAGCGGTTGCAGTTGGAAATTGGCTGTTCTTTCTATTTAATTTGGACAACACCAGGACAGCTGGTGTGAAAAATGGTCATAGCTCCAGTCCAGACCTCAGCTGGTGTTATGCTGGTTGAGGATCTGCTCCTACATCTGTTCTCTGATTTCTCAGCACCTCAAAGCATTTCATGGAAAGCTGGCAAAGTACAGGACTTATCACATACGTGATAGAGCATTATAAAGTGATTTGTGGATGCTGAGGAGTCCTCCCATAGACTTCAGGGCTGTGGCTCAAACCTTTGATCAGCTGTATTGCTTCTTAGCAAAGTGAGACTGGTGCATAGGTTGGGAAGGTGACAGCTCTCAACCCCACAGGTCCACTTTGACCATGTCTGAGTCAGGCCACAGCTGTAAAAGAGTGATAAGACTATTTACTGCAAGATGTTTGGATATGGAAAGTGTCAAGGATCATCCTGATTAATGACCACATGATGTCAGAGAGAAAGGAGTTGCATAATAAAACAGATTTTTTTTGTGGGGGTTCACTTAGGTTTACAAGCTCCAACCTTGCAACTTACCCAGAGCCTTTCTGTGATTTTATGTGAATGAAATCCCTGGGAGTGTCCAAGGCCAGGCTGGATGGGGCTTTGAGCAACCTGATCTAGTGGGAGGTGTCCCTGCCCAGGGCAGGAGGGTTGGAACCTGATGATCTTTAAGGTTCCTTCCATCTCTAACCATTCTTTGATTCTATGAAAGAGGGTGCTGAACTGATGTGTTTTATAGAGCAAGTGCTCAGCCAGTGTTTTGGTGAAATGGAGAAAACACGCAGAAGAAGGCTGCCCAGAGGCATTTGCACACCTCTTTAGTTCCCTCTAGATTCAGATGGAAAGAACCTAGAGGTGAAGCTTTGGGAAACCAGTCAGCAAATGGAGGGTGGATATGAGATATGAGAAGGGTCAAACAGCATTTACAAAAATCCACTGTGGCCCAGATGCAAGGCAAGTGGGTCGTTACTGCTGGGAGCCCAGGCTGGCACTGGCCACAACATGGCCCAGCTGGGCACTTTCACAGTAAGAAGATTTGAGGACTGGCTCTCTCCAGAACTGGTGAGATGTAACGTTTGAGTTTCCCTTGGCTTTGTTTCCTGCTGTTCATGCTGTTATTTGTGGGGAGAACCCCAGTGTTGAGGGGCAGCAGCTATTTGCATCCTCTCCAGTGAGGATGCCTGAAGTGTTTTACAATTTCACCCACCCAAACCCAAAGCAGGACTGAAGACCAGGGAGAAGAAGGGCTCCTATTAGTTGTGCTGGCATATAATAGAGTGTGAGACTCTAGACTGTCAGGCAGAGTAGAGTGGGGTCCAACTGGCCCTTTTTCTCATCCTGGTAACCTGACATCATCCTTGAAGTTACCCTCTCCAACAAGGCAGGCGATACCAAAGTGGAGAATTGTGCTGTATTGATGGTGTTGGGGACCTGAGCCAGGGCTTCTCCAGGTTTGAAAATATCCTGTCCAAAGCTCAGTAGTAAGGTCACAGACATGGTTTCTCTTAAAAGAAAAACAGAAGGAAGCATTATGGGCTGACAGGGCCATGGTGCTTTATTCTGGGCGGGCAAATCAACCTTATTAATGTAATCCTTTATTTTGTCCTAATGTTCTCCAATTCATTTATTTTATGGTCCATTTTTATTTGCCTTTGTTTCTAATTGTGTTTTATGGCTTTTGGGGGTTGGGTTTCAATAAGCCCATAAGGGTAAGGACACAGGAAGAAGCTGTATCTTTTATAAATCCAACTGATATTATTGGAGAAAACTTCCAGGAGCACAACTGCTTATTTTGTGCACACACCAGAAAATGTGAGGCTTTGGGCTATGAAATCAAACCTTATCTTTAGGGCAGGGTTGGCCCCCTGAGCACCCTGCTGCTCTCAAAACTGGCTGCAGGATGTTGTTTCCTCATCTGCCTCCGGGGATCCCTGTAACTAAGGGAACCATTTTGTTTTGCAGATTGAGAAGGGAATCAAATAGCTGAACCCTTAGTAAACATGCAAACACAACTGGTTGTCTTTGATGATTTGTTACTTTGGACTGGAGCCAGGAGACCTGGGGATTGCAGTCCAAGTTCCTAGAGCTCCAAAGTCTGACACGCAGAGCAGGAGATCAAAGTCAGGATGAGTGAAGCTCGTTATCAGTTGGAGAGTCAGCCAGAAGGGTTTCCAGGTGGAATCTTCTTAAAATATCTCCTGCCCATTTCGAATCTGGCAATCTCGGCTGAACCTGAATCACCTACTTCATAAAAATTCCATGTTCAGTCCGTAGAAATGCTTCCAGCACAATTAGATCAATTTCCTCTAAGTAGCAATAAATGTGTTTTCCTTTAAAAGGCCAACACAAGCACATTATCACAGCCTATAATCCCCATTCTCTCTATTAGCTCGAAGTACATCCTAAAGGCCAAGGGTCGCAGCTAAAGACTAATCAGTCTCATTAGCCTGTCTAATTTATCTTAACTAGGGGGACACAAACACACTAAAACTGTTCGAGACACTTTTTGATCAGGATATGGGAGTCATTCATCAGGGTCCTGCAGCTTCCAGAGACAGGAAGGCAAGAAAGGACCCAGGGACAAAGCCATTCTCCAAGGATGCTCTGCACTGAGATGCACCCACACAGGCAGGATGGGGCAGAAACCCTCCTGCTGTCTCACCAGGCAACATCCCAGCAGGAAGGAGAGGGAGATATGGAAAAGCATCCCCTTCTTGTTCTGACTCACATTGCTGCCCAGGAGCTCAACGTCCTCCTTGCTCAGGCTCCTCGTCAGCACTGCCAGCACTTGCTGCACCAGGGAAGGGTCTGAGTCTGGCTGGTTAAAGTTTAACCCTGCCCCAGCTGCGCTCTCCTGAGGGTCCTGCCAGCCATCACAGTGCCCTGGGGACATCAACTGCCCCTCCTCCTACATGCATCTTGCTCCTGTCAGCTCCCAGCCCTCAACATCTTCAGAGCTCCATCGCTGCGCTACTCTCACAGCTTGGCAGGGAACAGCCACCCACCTCCCAGGAGGAGAGGGAAGGGCAATAAGGGACCCAGTGCTCAAATCCAGCTGGAAGGAACACACACACAAAAAAAAAAGAAAGAATGAAACACAAATAACTCCTGTGGAAGTAATTTTGTCTATGGTTATCCAGATAGGATAACCAGGTGCTTTAGATGCTACCAGCACACCAACAGAGCCCTGCTCCTGAACCTCACTCTTCACCATTTCTGGACAATACAAATTCCTGTGCAAACATTACCCATGATTATTTTCCAGGTGCCGGGCGTTAGTACCCTAAGACAGCAAAGCAAACCCTGAAGCTAGTTTCCAGCCCCAAGGCTCTAACTTGTGTTTCCACCCTGAATGCTCCTCACTGGGAGGTATTTCAGACTGTGCTGCCAGCACATCTCTGTAAGATATTAAAAGACAAGGAGGTTTTCTGCTGAGAAAAGAAGGAAATTTAGATTATTTAAGAAGTTTTTGTAGGAAGAGGCTGGCCAAGCTCTACATCAAAGTCACCTCTTGAGACTCTCCCGGGAGAAAAGAAAAGGTTATCCCTCCGATCCTTATTTCTGTCTTAGAAATATGCGGCTCCAGAATAGTTGCATTTCCAGTGGCATCAGCCATGGAAAAGACAACATTGCTATTACAGACCCTCTCCCTCATGGACAGCCCTTCTGTCTGCAGCATGCGTGTGTCCCCATCCTGCCTTCCACAACTCCGCGATGTCAGAGCGACTCGGGATGCAGCCATGCCAACAGAGCTGAGCTGTCTAAACTCGAGCAAAGTCCAGCTGCTGTGCAAACCTTCATCACCCGGCCAAGGGGCTGCTGCCAAGGACAACAGTCATGGCAGGAACCCATCTTCCTCCTTCTCCATCCATCACCTGCCAGGCATAGGTCACCAGCACTGAGGCTGAAGCGGTGGAGCTCAGGAGGCTGCCAAAGGACTTCTGGCCTGGGATTTCACCTGGGAGAGGGAAGTTGGAGGTGTATAACTCCATATAAACAGGTGAAATTTCAAAGGTGCAACGACTCCGGTGAGAGGATCTACAGTGTCACATCCGTTTATGGCACCCTCTCCCATTTTTTCTCATTCACTTTCTCACTTCCAAAATACTTGAATGGGAAATACTTAGGGTAAAATTAGCTTTGCTGTGCCTTTCACTGCCAAAAGCATGTGTGAATTTGTGCCATGTTGCCCACTCAGGCAAATCCGAGCAGAAGAGAGGGGAAGGGAGATGAAGAGGTGGCTCCTGAGTATAGTTTTGGATAGAAGGAAAGAGGTGGCTCCTGAGTATAGCTCAAATACTGGAGCTATCCCTAACTTGCTGTTTCTTTCATCCTGTTGATGAATTGCCACAGGTAGGATGAAACTGCAGTCAAGGACACGTGCCTCAGCCTCTGTGGGTAATCACCCCCATGGCAAGCACAGATACCAGAGCTCCTCAAATAACCACTGAACAACCTTTTCCAGAATTATTTTCAGCGAAACTGTGGCCATCATAATTCCTGTGCACAGAAATTAAGTAGATGATACTTTTTTTACAGGAAGTCTTGCGAGTGCCAGTCTGTCTGGATTTTGAAACATTTTAAATCACGGTTGCATTAAAGCTCCTAACATTGACTTTTTCAAGTGGGCTTAAACGACCCATAGCAGTTGGCACGTGTCCTCTCCGCTGGAGAAAAGCCAGCTCCCTGATCTCAAAGCTATGTGCAGCTTTGAAGGTGGTAAGAAACATTCCTCTTCATCCCAGTTCATCAAAAGCAACCAAGCACATGCTTAGTTTTAATTACAAAGTTACACCTGGTTAAAGCTAAGCACAAATAAACAGTGAGATCTGAGTGGCTGCTTAAGTTGATGTTTCAAATGTTACAGATACGTCTGCTTTTTCTTTTCTTTTTTGTTTCACTGAAGACTGTTGTGTGACACTACCTGTAAGTTCTGACAAGAAAGATCTAGTTCAATCTTCCTCCTCTGGCCAAGCTGCTTTGTGCACAACACAGCTCACATAACACAGCTTCTCCAGTGGGCGCCTTGTTCAAGTTGGTAGCCCAAGTTTCTTCTGTGATCAGGAGAGAAGCTGTGAGCCTCTGAAGGAGGGTTCAACCTTTCCATCTGGGGCAAACATCTTAGGGCAGATGAATCAGATCGTGGAGATCCCTGCCTTTTTCCCAGGACAGTCAAGGAAGTCTAGACTGTAAGCTTGGATTAGTCACCTAACTTTTAGGCAGCCATAGCGAAGCAAAAAACATTGCACCCTAGACATTTTTCAGGCTATAGGGTTAGGTTAGGTCTCACTCTCAAAGCCTGGCTGGGCAGTGAGTTATTAGTGAGCTATTTCCTGAGAGCAAGGGTGGGAAATGCCCACTCTTGTTCCCAAGCTCTGCTCACAGCCATCTCCCACATCAATAAAGAAGACACAGGTATTGAGTTAGAAGAGAAGCGTGGGGTCAGGTCCTTGTTTTCCCCACATGCAGAAACTTGCAGGGCCAGGCTCCCAGCTGAAGATCCTGGCCCCACCTCTCAGGCATATTTTATTGCAGTGTTAATCAGAAGGTGGGGTGGAAGCATTCGTAATGTCCTGGCAATAAGGAGGAAAGCGAGAAGTGGAGGAGATGGAGGGGAGGGAGGGAAATTAATTTGTTGAGATGATGGAGTGATTCCTTCAAACAAAAAATTAATAATGATTAAAACAATGCTTGAGACTGTCTGCTTAAATTGTAAAGGTGTATTATCCCAACAAGATGGGTCCAGTGCTCAGCACCTCTTCTTACTGATTACCAGCTAGCTTTCCATTTTCATATAACCTTGAAATACAATAATGTCAATGTATTCTCTTTTTTCTGACAGTTTGAGGGATATAAACAGATCATTTCTTTTTTTCTTTTTGTCTAGTAGAGATCATCCTGTACTTAGAATCCACATCTAAGCCCCTACACCATTTCTCTTCTGGAGGAATGAGGGGAGGTTCTGAGTCCGTTCAGTGTGCTCTGCGTTTCTGCTGGTCAGGACTAAGTCTCCTAAATGCAGGAAAACAAAAAAATGGATTCCTCTTGCTTTCATTTTTTCATTTCATATCTGACTTGGTAGTCAGGAATGTGCAAAAGTCTCCACTCTGTTGCTGAATGAAGACATTTTATAGCACTTAATTCCCACAGCAGCAATTGATGGCTTTATTCTCCCTCCTCCTCTTCTTCCTCCGCACGGCACCCATGCTGTTCTTCCTGTGGTGGCACCACAGCATTTCCTTTGCTGGAGATCACACTAGCTAGTTATTTTGCAATGCAGATAAGCCCTTTTTGCATCATTTCCAGGGGAGAGGAACAGAATAGCAGATCCCCTTTTGGAAATCAGCCTGCTTCTTTCTTCCACGCTGCCTTCCACTGCCACAAAACTATTGCACACCATATCCTTCCATTCCACATCTTCTATCCAACAAGCTTTTGCTGACTACATAACCTTCACTAACCTGAAATTCCTGAGTAGTCCCAGGAGCTCAATGCATCTTGGAATAAAATTTTTGTAATGTCATTTAAGGGTATTCCTAATCCAGAATTATTGAGGAGGCCTGGGTCAAGGGAATTGAGTTTGACACTTGACAAATACTTGGCTTTGTGTAAATGGACAGGCCACTGAAATAACTGCCTTTGCATGTCACATGAAGAGAAATTAATTCTTTATTAACTTCCGCAATGATAATCTAATAAACTCGTTTGGTCTACTAGTTTCAGCACTTAAAACGCTCAGTCGATTGGATGCAAATAGATGTGTTCTTTTTTTCTTCCCCTCTGGAAGGGTGCCTCTGTGGTGTGCAAAGGGACAGTGGTGGGAAAAGGCAGGCCTGGCACGGCAGGATGCGCTGCACATGTTCAGATCCCGCTGCTGCTTAGTGCGAGAGGCACAGGCATGGCAGAAAGACAAATAGCAGGGGTTAGAAAAATACTCTGTTAGGAATGAAAAGGTTTTCTTATTAAAAATTCATACTTAAAACAAATTTGCTTTGACCTGAATTCAGATCCCTTTTCTTCTTAATCGGGTATTTTAAAATAATATACAAGGAACCAATATAGTAGCCGTTTCCTTTTAGTACTATAGCACGAGACATTAGTCCCAGCCTTTAAGACTCCTTGCTGGATGCTGTTCAAATACCAAGAAAGCTAGAATTCCTGTCCTAAAATTTTAGTGGCAAAATGCTAAAAATAAAAATAGAACCATGTGGTCCAGACAAGCCTCTAATTCTAGAAGCCAAGTGTGTTCAAGGAGAAAATAAGGCTGCAGTATATGACCTAAGTGTCAGATCAGCCTGGCCATTGCCACTCAGAGGTTGAATTTCAAATGTCAAGCCACAAGCTGCTGTAGACTGACCAGGAACCCCGTGCAAAATAAACAAACAAAAGCACTGTACAACACAGAGTGAACCACAACCTTGCTCTGCTCATTTCAGAGGGTGGACCTTCTCGTCAAGAGGAGAGGGACACTGGCCAATCAGTCCAACCCACGTTCTGCATTGTAGTTCCGTATGTCTGGCTCTCCTGACAAAGAGGAGACTTCAGAGTGCTCAAGGCAGCTGCATTGACTGTCGATAAGCTCATGCAACTGTCATCTTTTTCATATTGGTGTGAACTAGAAGCACCAATAAACCTGTTTTTTATCGGAACATCTGCACTGCATCACCGCTGCTTGCCCAACACCCACTGCCAATATGGCCCAACAGGAGCTGGTTTAAAAAGTCAAGGCAAGGCATGCTCCATGCCAGTAGGAGTTTGTTACCCTGCCCATTGGTGCAGCACTTCAAAAATGTTTCATTTCCAAACGCCAGATATTTATTACCGTTTGCTAATCAAGGTGCTTCATGACAACATGAAAAATTGTGAAGTCTAAGTCTGTCAGTTCCATATGAATATATAATTTCCCTTGCAATAAAGAAGACCATCCCCCTTTTTACAATTTTTTTTGTTATTTCTCAGCAGCAGCAGCTGATGGGGAGGGACGCCTTGGATGTGAGATGATGATTTGCTTCTCTCGCTTGGAGACCCTGCTGTTACACACCGTGACACAGAGATATTCTCAACACAAGATTGTGAATGTTGGGTCCTGAGGTCCTCAAAGAGCATTAAATATCATGCTGGCAGGTTTGGGGGTTTGTTTAGGTTTGCATTTCAGAGTGAGGGAGGTTTTTCCTCTTACAGAAGGAAAAGGACGATGAAGTTTCCCACAGATGTAGAGTTTGCTACTTGTTTCTCCTGGATGGACACCTGGTTTCAGGGAACATCTGCTGCTTTTTCCAAAGCTAATGCCAGAAACATCTCTCCAGCTGAGAACAAGGTGGCTGTCTCAGCACAGCCTGCAGTGGTAAAGAGCCAGGATGTGGCAGAAGTGCAGCCATTAGCTGTAGTGGCATGGCTGGCTGCTGCGCAACATGGTTTATGTCCTTTCCCCAGGAACTGGGGTCAGTCAACCCTTGGGGACAGGGACAAGGCCATGGGCCCTGGAGCACTCTCCAAAGCAGGCTGACACTGTGCTGTGGTGCAGGTCTGCTTTCGTCCACTGGGAAAGGGGGATTTCAAAGACAAAATTCCAGGCAATGCAATACGTTTCAGAGCTCAGTTAGTTTCTGTAGTCCCCTAGAAAGAGGTTTAAGATATGAAAGCCATTTTCATGAAATCATAGAATCATATAACGGTTAGAGTTGGAAGGAACTTTAAAGATCATTGAGTTCCAACCCCCTGCCCTGGGCAGGGACACCTCCCACCAGACCAGGTTGCTCAAAGCCCCATCCAGCCTGACCTTGAACCCCTCCAGGGATGGAGCATCCACAACCTCTCTGGGAAGCCTGCGTCAGTGTGTCACCACCCTCACAGTAAAGCATTTCTTTCTAGTATCTAACGTAAATCTCCCCTCTTTCAGTCTAAAACCATTACCCCTCATCCTATCTTGTATACACCAAGTAGGATGGTATATAATGCACCAGGGACAGCAGAGGCTTACAACATTGCCACGAAAGCCCCACCCATTTGAAGCCGTGACAACTAGGAATTGCAATCTGCTGCTTGGGAAGCACTCTGAGAGACACACTTTCCAGTTCAGGAGGCGTCAGTCTGTCCCACCACCTCCTGGATTGCCAGACAGTGCGACAAACCTGCTTTAGTGCTGGAACACTCTTGTTTTCATAAAGAGGAATGAGAATCAGAACCACATTAAAATCAAGTGCAATATTCCTTTGTGTTAGAAGAACAAACTGCTTCCTCCAGGCTCAGAGAACACTGAGTCCCGTTGGCAAAGGAATTTTAAGTAAATGTTGGTAATAAGAGGACTCAATGGAAAATGATAGTCTTGTACGGTTTTCCTATTGCATTAGTTCAGATCTACTTGCACCACCTGCTTCATTTCCCCCTTCTCTCTCTGATACCTCCTGGAGATTTCAGGACTACCTCCCTACATCTATATTTGGGTATAATTTGAGTGTAATTTGATACGTAATTAGGGTAGAATAGAAGACTGAGTATTTAACTACCCATATATCTCTCTCTAATTTAAATAATTCCTAATATATCTAACTAGTTTGCCTCATACTGCACTGATGTGTATTGAACTGGGGATAATGAAATAAGGAATGTGAGGGGGAAAAATGTTATTTCAGAGTCAGAAGATCACCAATTAATGACATGAAAAGCCTAGTGGGAATATCTGTACACTTAATGCCCCTTCTGCTTCAAATATAATGCGGTCATAGTCTCTGACGTGAGGCCTCTCAGAGTAGTCTTTAGAACATCTTGTATTTCTGTGAAGCTGTCTCAATGTGATCAAATGTCCCACAGCTTTTGGACAAGACTTAAACACACGGAGGGTAAGAAACAAGACGAATTTCACCCTCCCTCAGCTGGCTTCAGCCATGTCTCAGACATTGCATTTCAGAGGGGAAGAAAATGTCCTTTGCAGTTGCATCTCCCTGTTGTGTCTAGAGAGAAGGCAGACCACTGGCTTAAAAAAGAAGCTTACATTTATGGTGGTTGATGTTAGGTGAGTTCAGCTCTTTGGGGGTGTGACTATATACCCCTGTTGACTCGGTGTACCCTGTCACGGTCAGGAAATTGTTTAGCTGTTCGAAGGGGAGTCGGCTGGGTTTTATTCTGGTGAAACAGCACTGCTGGATTTCATCCCACAACGTGGGAAATGCTTTAGCACATTCCTCTCTCTAACAATATAAATTGTCCCACTCATGCCTAAACAGGGGCAGGTGCTGATGGATGCGCGGGCAGGCAAGAAGTCAAATGTGGCTACGGATCTGAGATTTCAAAGTGTCATTCTATCTTCATCACAGGAGGGGGAATAAAATGGAAAACCCTGAGGTTTTTGAAGGCTAAGAAAAGTTTAATTTTGATAAAGGGGAAAAGTTTTATTATGATACTGGTTGGCTTCTTTTATACAGTGTAAAATACAGCAATTTAAATGGTATAATTTTAGTATGTGAAATACTGAAAATACAGCACAGTGTAGCCTAGTACCAGCTGGTTAGTGGAGGAAAACATGTGGCTATGGAAGTTGTTAACCATTCCATCAAAAATTTCAACAAAATCCACTCTTTGCACTGGAATGCTTTAATTTAGATGGATCATTACTCTCAGTGGAAAATTACTTCTTCAGGAAATTTTCAATTCACACAAAGCACTGCAAAAAGCAGCCCATGCAGGGGATCCTGGCCAGCCTGGGCTCCCACCTGCCATGAGCTGGTGCAGAACCAACACTTTTCCCTACCACAAATGCTGGGGCAAAAGAATATCTCAAGTCAACACCCTCAGGGTGTGTTTTTATGGTGGTTTGCTGTTGTTTTTTTTTCTCAGGATAATCCCTCCTGTTCCTTCCAAACAATTTCTAGGGATGCCAACAGGACTTCCTGCATATAGGAGAATGCCTCCTCCTGCACCTCACACCTTCCCCTGTTCCACCACTGCCAACCTGACAGGCTACCGGTGATGTACACCCCAAAATGTGAGGTCACCTCGCTGTCCAGCTTAGGAGCATTGCTCCATGATCTGTCATAGCTCTAGGCCAGCTAAAGCGGGTGGTGAAATCCTTAGGGCTAATCTGCAGCACCTCCAGGGATGGGGGGAGGATCATCTCCCAGCCTTGCTCCCGTCACATCACAGCATTCCCGATGTGGTGCGGGTATCCAGAGACCCCCGGCTCCCTTCCCCCTTCCTTGTCAGGGTTTCTTTCTGTGCAAGAACAGATGGGCACAAGCTGTTTGGGAACCACCGCCGTTCCCGCCCCCGGAGCCCGCGGAGAGATGCATCACCAGAGCAGGGAGCGCTCCCCTCCCGGCTGCGGCACAGCACCCTTTTCAGAGGGGCAGGTAAAAGTTTAACCAGGCTGTCTTTCAGCAGCGGAGGCAGAGCCGCCTTTCATAGCCATGATAAATTGCTCCTGTCAAAACTACATGAATGCTCATATTGAAAAGCTCTTCTTTCTTTCTTTTTAACTTTTCCCCCTCTCTCCAGTCACACGGTGTCTCTCGGTTGTTAGCCAACATTTAATGCCCACTTAGTCAAAGGGCACTTCCACTCCTTCTCGTCTCTCTGTCCTGTCCCCTGGGGCTGCTGGAGCTGAGTTGTCACAGAAATACTGACGAGGAATAAAATAAAATAAAAAAAAAAAGGCAGAGTGAGGAAGAAACCCTTTAATGTTTTTAGGGCTTTTGATTTCATTTGAGTCTTTCTACCAGTAGTCCCTAACCAAAGCGATTGTAGCATGGAGAGGTGGACAGACCAGTATATTCCAAGGAACTTTACAATTGTCAGTATGTTCTAAGTCTCTTCTGTTCTAAGTTATATTTTGTAGTATTTCCGTTATATTGTAATATTTGCATATTTCTGTTCTAAGTTATATTTTGTAATATTTTCCAAAGGTGATCATGAATGCAATGCTTGACCCAAAGCAATCCAACACACCTCCTCTCCAGCACTTGAGCAGCAAGGCCAAAGCATGGTGAGGTGTCCCAGGGAGGCAGAGCCTGCCAAACTCTTAATAGTCCTATGGCCCTTCCTCACCTGCCAGCGGGTGCCTTTGCTCCATAGTTGTCCCAGAGCAGGAGCCATGGCTGGTGTGATCTGCAGGAGGGGCCTTCACCATGGAAGTTTCCCCGCTTCATCCAAAATTGCCTGGGTTTGTCAAGCTCCCGGCCCTGATGCAGCATTGCTTTTCTGGGGCTGGTACCAGGTTAGTAATGGTCATGGAGGCCCTATGACAGTCACAGAGGAGTGGATAGGAGGATGACCTGGTTGTCACCATGGAGATCCCATGAACCAATTGTCTATTCTTGGGTTTGAGACTAACAAGAAGGATAGGTTTAGGATGCCTGGCAAGCAAGAACCCTGCTCAGCCTGGTCTGGCCAGTCACTCAACTACCTCAGGGTCACACCTCCAGGAGAGGCATTAAAGTCCACTATAGGGAAAGTTGACCCAAGCGTCCACCCAGAGCACCATGCACTGGTGTTGGTGCTGTATTTGCACAGATTACAGCCACAAGCTCCTCTTCTCCTCCTGATAAACTTGCTGTAAGGAACAGGGATGGCAGGACGTGGTACAGCTGTCCCCAGCTGGGCTGCTGTGATGCCTGTCCCTGGTCTGATGGGACCATGACACTCAGAGCACTGCCATCTCCCCAGGAGTTGTGTTTCACCCCACCTGGCTGTGGGAAATGCCCAAATCCTGAAGTGCTGCAGATCCTGTTTTAGAACATCCCTCCTCCTTTGCAGTGCCTCAGTGGTAAAAGCTTCCCACAAATTCAGGGCCAGACATTCAGCACACATCTCCTAAGAAGAGATTTCAGACCTGTTCCTGCACTCTGTTCTAATTCCTTCCTCTCATATTTTCCTGTCCATGTTGATATCCAGCCATCACCCACCACTCCCAATATATCCTCCAGACTGTAAATATATATGCTGCTGCCCTGCTACAGCAGTCAGTGACAGCGATATCTGGCACACACAGACAGAGGTTTCCTAGGTGCATCTTCTCTGCGATGAATATTTCTGCTATGTTCCTCGTCACAGCTAGTCGCAGTGTCACTACCCTTATCACTGTCGGCCTCCCGTAGGGTTCAGCACTATCCACATCTATATATGTATTTTGGGACATTAATACCATCAAGACACTCTTGTTATCCCAGCTTGCTTGCTCGTTAACCCCTGTTATACTCATATGCAGTACAGATGCAATGAAGACTGCATAGCTCTAATTCTGCTCCCACTTACCTATATAATCCCTGATATTTTAACAAAGCTATGTGGGTGAAAGAAACCAGGGTCTGCCCATATGTGCACTCTCATTTTAAGGGCTGCATGTCTTCTGACTGCAACAGAGTCACTGGGAAAGGTTTGCCGTCCCATGAGCAAAAGAAAAGGGATGTTTAGAGAGTAAACTGAGTCATCTCCAGAGGTTGCTGTTCAAGAATCACACAAGCACAGGCTGAAAGTCAGGTCTGATCCTTTCTTCAGTTGGTTGCCATCACTTTCGCTGGCTCTGGCAGTAGCCTGATGACATTTCACTAATCTTTTTCCTCTCTCTGTGCCTCAGTTTCCCCTAACCACCTGCTGAGAAGGTTGCTGCTGATTCTCCTTTGGAAGGCACTTCTCAATCCACCCTCAGGAGTGCTGTGGGGACTTAGTATTGGTGATATGGGCTTCGCTGATGATGTATGTTCTGGTCCCCACTTGGGCAGAGCCTCCAAATTGCCTGGAGGGCCTTTGCTCTGCTTCGGCTTGTCAGGTTGAAGCCCAGCAGCTCTGTTGCCATAGGGTCCTCTCCCCTCCATGTACCACTTCAAATCAGCCAACTTGCACCACAGTTATTAACTGGTTTTGACTGACTTCTTAAGTTAATTATAATTTCACAGTGTAATATCAAGCATGATTAAAACAATTAGGTTTTCCACCCCTCTGCAGTGCCTCCTTCCCATTGCTTTCCCTTCTTCTCCTCCCTCTCTTCATCCTAGAAGTTTTTAGATATGCTTCTGCACCACTGCAACAAATTGTATGGTAGGATCTGAAATTATTACCCTCTTAAAGGCATTAAACTGTTCATAAAGCAATTTGCAATGCTGGTTACCAAACTACAGTGAGCCTCCCAGCCCGACACCTCCCAAATGCAGAAGGATTCTTGGCAGCCATATATTGCTGCAATGCTCTCTCACTCACCGGAGTCAATGCCTGAAACTTAGGAGAAATCAATACAATTATAGATATGAAGGTCCAATTACTGTGAAATGTGATCAGTCTTTATCTCTGAGTCCCTTCAAGAAAATCAGGGAGGCCTTTTGGTTTTTCCCTTGTGAAGGGAGTTGCAGTATATAATGCAAACCGATCTTTTAGCAGAGGACTGAAAGAGAGGGATGTCTGTCACTCAGCAGGCCAATTCTGATGTTGCCCAACGCTGATTTCCCTTTTATGCTGGTGGGATTATTCCGGATTTACACCTCAGTGCATCCATTGTGTCTGATGAAATCAGTCCTCGATGACACTGCTACGGCATTCCCAGCCCAGCACCGTGCATGTGGCCGCCTCCGCCCCTCCAGATTCCTTGAGATAATTTTGCTTGTTTGGGATTTTTTCACCCTTGGCTGATGGGGTCTGCTCCCCCTCACACAGCCTGGCTGTGAGGATGAAGGTGGCTGAGCAGGAGATGGAGCTGCCTGGCTGCCTCCCATGAGCATCCAGTGCTTATCCCCTCAGGTGAGCTCTTGCCCAGCGTGGAGAAGTGACTGGGCTCCAAATGGGATGGAAACAGCCTGCCTGGGAAAATAACTTGCAATCCCTTCTGGGCCACACTTGATCCTTGACCCTGTGTACCTGCTGATACACATCTGGAGGGGCCAGCCCAAATAAACCCTTGTTTTCCTGGCAAATATAGGCTGGTTTTGTGATCCCCAACAATTAGGGGCAGAGAGAATGGGCTACAGTCACCATGTGTGAAATGTGGGCAGGTTCTGCTCGGGTGCAGTCACGCACACCTCAGTAAGGTGATTTTAACAGAAAAACTAACCCTCCATAGCCTTGACTCATGTTCACAGGAGATCAGTGAGAGGGACTCTGTGCTTTGCCTTTTAGCCAACGGGGCAGGATCCTGATCAGGGCCAGGACGTTACTCCAGTTCTATCAAGTAGAAATAAATAACTATCTGCATTAATAAAGAATACAATCCTTTATCTCTGTTAATTAAAAATAAATTAGAGAGAGAAGAAAATATATATAAATTAGCTAATAGTTAATTTCTGGAACTATATTGAGAAATATATGTGTATATAAAGTATAAAGCATTAAATCTGTTCCAGATTAACAAAATATTGGGGTTTGTTTCTAGAACTGCAGAACGGGAATTCGTTTGCCACCACAGCCAAGTGTGAAGAAGGCCATTTATCATAAGGCTCACAGCACCTTGTTCCAGGATCCCAAAGCGCCCAGCAAACATTGATAAATAGACCTCGATGCATTCCCAAAGGGAGCCATTATCATCATCATTTAGCAGTGCCAGGCGGAAGCCCAGGAGTCCCCATCTCCAGTTCTGTCTGCACAGCTCCAGTTTGATCCCCCTCCTCTCCTGGAGAGCACACAACCACTTTCCCAAACTGCTGGTTTGCAGCCAGAAGCTGTAGAAGCCAGGTTGTCACCAAGATTTGGGGGCAGCGGGTCTATCATCCAAGCTGGCTTCAAGTTGTTCAGCAGAGTTGGCCCGGAGCACCTTGATCCATGCCTGTCGATGTCTCCACTGCACCAAGCACCGCAGCCACAGCCCAGGTTCCCCAGGAGGGCACCAAAGGGAGGAGAAAACCATGGGAACGTGGTCCTTTGATGCCCATTGCCCTCTCCTTTGTCATTTAAGTATATTTTAGCCAGTGAGGAAGATCTCTTTGCAACAAGACAGAAGGCAGCAGCACAGCATCAAGCAGCTTCCCCGCATCCCACTCAGGTGTTCCACACCTTCCAGCTGCCCTGTTTTAACAGGGGATGTTAAATGGACTGTGTCGTCTCCTTAAACAAAGCCCCCTGCTGCATTTTACCCTGGGAAGAGGATGGGGAGAAGAGAGGGTGAAGCTGAGCAGAGGGTTCTAATGCACTCGTGCGAGCAGGAGGCATCTGGGTGCCGGTGTATTTACAGGCAGCAGCTGCACCTTGGGGAGCACACTCTGCCTGGCAGCCCTGCCCCCTGCCCCCTGAGCAGCCCTGCACCCCTACACCCCTGTCCCCTGCATCCCTGCACAGCCCAAAGCACGGGAAGAAATCCTGAGAATGCTCCCCACATGCTGAGGCCTGAGAAAATAAATAACCACAACGTATCTGAGGGTGTTCATCTTTTCTTTCCAGATTCTGGACCCAACTTTACATTTTCAAGCGCTTCCAACCCCAGCAGCGTCTATTTCCTTCCCCTACTTTTGGTTTTCCCCTCGAATTTCCTATGTATTTTCTTTTCTCAGCTCACCACGAGAATTGTAGAGAGTAACTTGCTTATCTGGGGGTACAGAAATTGTGCCACTGCACAGACTGGTTTTGCAACACTGAATGAGCGTTGCCTGTTGGGGGTGTAAATGTAGAGTTAATTCTGTTTTTTGTGGCCTGCACTTTCTCTGTACTTGTTTATTCCACATTTTGTGTCTCTGCCCCAGGATGGATCAAACTGTTTAACCTTTGACTGCAAAGCCAGAAGAATGACTCACTTGGAAGCTAAAATGTAAATAAATATATGCATTGCTAAATAAATCAAACACTGATACACTAAACCAAGCCTGATAAATATCCCAATTATAATCATACTTAGATAAATGAGGCAAATTATCAGACAGTGAGTTTAAAAGTAATAATTTCAGGGCATAATTCAGCAGATCACATCATAATAAGTAAATTGAGTTGGTTTAATCTTTGATTTTTCTTTACTATATAGACTGAAATCTTTTCTACCACAGTTGTTAAGTGAACCCTAGTATTATCACAAGTGCCACAAAAGGAGACAAAATATGGTTGATTTACTGATAAATTAAAAAATCTGTTCTTGATTACATTGACTGAAAAATGCCCTAAACCTCTTAAACCTTCCCATACAGCACAGAAAAGCCGGGAATGAGTAAACCATCTCCCTCTTTGCCAGTGTTCCTGCCCCAACTGAGCATGCTTGCAGGAAAAAAAGTCTCCTGTACAGGTACCTTCCCCTCTGGTGCTAAACTGCAAAACGCTACCCCCAATTACAGTCTCTAAAACCATCAGCAGTTAAGAGAAAATAATCCCTGCAATTTGTGCAGCAATAAGTGTTATGTACGACGGAGGAATATGCAAAAAGGAAGGCTGCAGATCTGCCAGGAGGCCGTGTCTCTCGGCTCAGGACTGCCACCTCCCTGCTCCTCGCACAGCAGAGAACTGCTGGAAGCAATTTTCTTTTAATTATTTATTTCTTTTCTATTTCCTTGTGTCTTGTCCTTACTAAACTCTCTCAGCCCAGCAAGCCTGTCTGCAAGGACTTACATGCTAGCACAAGTCCTTGTCTTTGGCTCCCCCGAAGGAAAAGGTGGTGTTTGCCTCCCACGTTGGATCGAGCCCTCTGAGCCCGGTGTTTCCACACTCCTGATTGCTCTGCTGTGTGTGAATCGCATACCAACTAACTAGTCCTTTAGATCACCTTCCTAGCTCAATTTTTTCCCCCCACATGCTGATTGAAAAGCAAATTAAATACTTTTTCTAACACCAATTTCCTTTCTTTCATGTACCTGCCTGCACTTATTCTTGCTGAAGAATCTTATCAAACAAGCAACAGGTCCCTAAAGTGGTGGTTTGGCCCTCAGGTGATACACTAGGCTGATAATTTATTAAGAGCTGGGCTGTTAGAGGAAGATCACTCTGAAGTGCTTTGAGCTGAGCAACCTTCCCTGCCAGGCCAGCCCCATGGTGCACCCAAACCAGGAAGGGCTCGGAAGAGACAACTGAAGGTGGCAGGGTCTTCTGTCATTTACCAGGAAGGCTTTGACCTTCTTAGATGAGTTATTTAGCTCTCTTGCTCATCACCTTGAGATGCTCCAAACAGCAGCTCTCATTTAGTGTGTTCCCCCAGCCATTCCCCTGCTTTAGGAATTCTTTCTCTACCCATCTCACCAACCCTTTAGACTTCAAGAAACAAGGACTAACACTAAAAGAACAGGGTCCTGTAATATAGCCCGGATCAGTCACAGAGTCATGTCAGTGACATAAAGAGCTGGAGTAAAAAAGAAGATCTGTAGCTCCTTAAAAATTGCAAGGGGAAGCCCAGGTTTCAGGCATGTCATTTATTGGAATGAGATTTGAATTGTGTGTCCTGGTACAATCCTGGATCAAAATGAGTTTTTAAACAGGGTCCTGAACAACTTAAATTTACAGACAACCTCTTCTCGTCTCTGCCCCTGTACGTGCAAGACGTGATCGAGGCAGCTTCCAAAATTGCAAAAGGGCTTTTGGGACTAAATGCCAAATCACGCTGATGTTTCTCCCAGTGAGGACGTTGGGGTTTGGCATAAGACTTCTGCTGAGTTTCCACATCCCAAATCTTGCCTCTTCAACTAAACATGAGCTGATACCAACTGGCACCTGATCATATCAAGACAGAACCTCCTTTTAGACATCTTCTGTTTCATCTGCTGCTACCAAGCCATGGACAAAAGATGATTCTTGAGCAGAGCAGTTTAGATAGTACAAAAAAGGGTTTCTTTCTGCCAGCACAGTTAGCTAGAAAGCTTTACCTTCCCTGTGTTGACGTTATCTAGATAAAATGGATTGCACTGCCTGCGCAATGTTGTTGCCTCCTTTCCGAAGCCAGTCACCCACACCCTCCCTGAAGTGGAAAATGAAGTTTCCCCACCCTCCTTCTTAGCCTCCAAACTTTGATCACAATCCCCACAGATGCAAAATATTTGCAGTAAGAGGTGCCAGTGCCGTCAACTCGCCACAGTAGCTCCCAGTCAAAATGTTTGCACGCACACTTCAGAGGATCATTTATCTTGAGGGATGTCAACTCTAAAAATGTTAGCGCGTGTCACTGTCAAAGCAAATGCCAGAAATTAGCTTTCTTTCATCTGAAAGAAGAATAATTAACTTTGCAACTGTTTCCAAAAGTGCTAATTAATGGGTTTCACCAACTTGACTTGTCAGGATACATCTTGATTGGAACAACAGCTTGCTCTTCCCCTTGAGGATTATGGCTCTTCTTTTGGACTCTTTTTCTCATCCGCCAATTTAGTGAGTTGCAGAAAATGGATGTCATTTATAACACAAAAATAAACATGCAAAAAAGGGAAAGCCCCAGAGACAAGTTAGCATTTATTAATTATTTGTGTACTTTTCTCTATTAGCAATAACGTAAAAACACGGTGTTCCATTTTAACAGGATAATCTTTAAACAAGATGGGATTTTGTTGGCTGTTTACCTTCCTGAAAAAACAGGACACGTCTTCACCTGAGTTGTCTCTGTGCACAGGGATGGCTTGGGCTGGACTGGAGAGTGGGAGTGGATGTCCCTCTCTTGCCTTCAAAGTCTCCTTCTTGACCTAAGTCCTGCCTGCAGATCCACTCCCCAGTGCTCTGAGAAAAGTCCAACTCCAGAGAGCAGATCTTGAGTTCGTAAATTCCTCCAGCAGTTTACTCAATGTATTTTATTCTCCCAGCTTTCTGCGAGGTGATAGATTGCCCAGCTCTCAATACTGAGTTCCTTCCCTGCTAAGCCTTGTCACTAGTGGGACACATCGCCTCCTTTCACCAGGATGGGGTCTGTGCTTTATCTGCCCACCTTGAGATGAAAAGTAAAATGCCTGAGTTTCCAGCGGGACTCGGCTGGCCCCATCCCACAGCAAGTCGGTGGGAGACGGATTACACTGCCTAAATCCCCAAGACCTTTGAAAAACCAAAAGCTTGGACACATCCAACAATCCAAGAGACTGTGGCCTGGACAACCAGTGAAGGTCATGGTCAGACATAAACAGCCTGATGAAGTCTCAGACCCTTATAAGCGTTCCTAGAAATGTAAAGTAAATCAGGAAACCAAGTGGAAAATCCAGGAGATTATTATTAAAAAATCCACAGCTCAATTATCGTTATAATAAACCTTACACCAGAGGTCATTTACATTCATGGTAATTAGGGAGGAAGGTTATGGTTTGAGAATAACTGTATATCAACTTAAGAAGAGTTTTATTGCAGGAAACTTGTCCCTAACACTGCTACCTATATTGGCCATGCCAGGCTGGCAAGCACACTGAAATCGTGCTCACCTGGGACACAGAGAGCTTCCTGCAGGCACCACCCCACCCCTCAGCAACTGCTTCCAGTTCTCCCAGCATAGCAGGAGTCCTGAGGCCACCTGAGCCAGTCCCTGCCCCATCCAGGTGGAGGAAGGAGTGGGATGACATATAAAAGAGTTGATGGAGCACACTGGGCTGGTTTGCTTTGGAGGAAGGACAGATCTTCAGGAGTGGTACTGTGTTTGGGGCATGTTGCACTCTGAGAAGCTGAACTTGTGCAAGAGCTGTGGGTATCCTGACTGGTTGCTCTCTGTGTGGGTTCTCCTTGTAGCCTGGAGCTGGAGGGGGGTGTGGGGGGGGAGAGAAAGGGTAAGGATATCTGAGTAAGAGCTGTGATCATGTTAATTGCTGTCTTTCCTGGAGACTTGTGTTGGGCTTCTGGGGTCAATGAAGGAAATCTACAGGCTTATGTGCCCTCTGAGCTGGGAGGTCTGGCTTAAGCAGTGATCCCTGCCTTGTATTTATGCAGGACTTGATGGTGGTGGCTCTTCTAAAATTTTCTTGTGAGAGTTGGAGGTGAGGGGGAATACACCCTGGGAGCTGAATTGATTAAGAGATAGTTGACAGGGCAGTGTCAGGAGGATGGAGCCAGGCTCTTCTCAGTGACATCCAATGATAGAACAAGGGGTAATGGATGCAAGCTGGAACAGAGGAGATTCCAGTTAAAGAGGAGGAAAAATTTCTTCACAGTGAGAGTGACTGAACACTGGAAGGGGCTGCCCGGGGAGGTTGTGGAGTCTCCTTCTCTGGAAACATTCAAAACTCGCCTGGACATGTTCCTGAGTGATCTGCTCTAGGTGTTCCTGCTCCGGCAGGGGGATTGGACTGGATGAGCTTTCAAGGTCCCTTCCAATCCCTGATGTTCTGTGATTCTGTGACCTCTTGCATGGGCTGCCAACCTCTCTATCTTGGTTTCTGTTGAGCTGTGCCTTACACCTAAACTCTGGCAGTAAAGGGTTAATCAATTACTAACTATGGTTGCAGGCACATTAGGACATAAGGGACAGGTGATTACATGTGTTTAAAAACACATCTAGCAGTAGAGGTGTGGCTACGAGCCATGTGTTAATGTTTTAAATTCCTGATGATAGATTGATGTTTTAAGCAACTTCATGTTTTTGAACTATTTGCAAAATCTCCATTGATGTGTCTGCAGTCTGAGTGGGGTTCAGCACCCTCCCTTCCCAGTAACGGACCCCAGAAAAAATTTAATCTGGCATTTTTGTTGAGGGGGGGCTGGGACTAGAAGAAGGGGGAAGAGAAGGTAACTGACAGAAGAGGACATGCAGTGTCACAAGATGGGACTACCACCCTGAAGGAAATCCATTGCAGTGGTTAAACTAAGTCTTCCTGCCACCCAGTCACAGACCAGCCCTGTAAGAGTTAAGCTTGAAGCCACTTCACCTTCAAGGATGTCAACATTATTTACTAGATGTTTCTACTTAATTTGTTGCTATATTTACACTTACAGTAGAAGCTAAAATTCTGTGTCGCTACATTTTTAAGTGGAGTCTATTTTTATCTATGGAGGAAGGGAGTGAAGGAATTTTGACACTTACTGGAAGGTATGGGGTTATTGTGGCTCCGGAAGAATAAATATTCTGGAAAAATAAATCTCTCAGCCACTTAATTTCACTTCTTGAACTTCACCTGTACAGTCCAGTCAATTCAATAGATTAAATTTAGGGCAAAGAAAAATGTTTAAGGGCATAAATTTCTATTGGTTTCCTATTTCAAATGGACCTTTAATCTAAGTAGATGACATGAGCATATTTGTGCTGGTTTCCCATTCACCTGGTCCTGAACATACAAGAACCTCTACAAAAGTTGGCCAAAACATTAGTAGAAAGAAAAATTGTGTCATTCAAATGAGCAAGAAAAAAAATCCTTTATGCAGAACTCAGTGCTGTCTTCAGATGTATCCTAGGGCCATTCCAGCTGTCATGGGAAGCACTGGAAATGACAGCGAGCTGGGTTTAATTCTGGAATGAACCCTTTATGAGGCCAAAAGAGTCCTTGAAGAAAGCCTGTGGTATTTCATTACATGTTTGGACCAGATGATCTTGTAGGTCCTTTCCAACCTTGTGTTTCTGTGATTCTATGAGGGGAGCTCTGTCAAGTCCCTGAGGTCAGATGCAAAGAGTAGCACAGAATATGTCAAAGCTGGGCTGTAGATGGACAAGTGGTACCTGGAATCGCCAGCACTGGCTCTGGCAAAGGATGCTGTCAGATGCTTTTTGTCTTCCACTTCAACAATTCAGTGGAAGGTAGAAGTCCTCAAGATTTAAAAGAAGGAGGGTGGGTAGAAAGGGAGTTGTTGCATTGCATTATTTCTGGATGAGTTTAGCAGGGGAAATGACACCTCTTGCAAACGTGGATTTGAGCCCTTGGCTGTAAGGTGAGGAGAGGGTTCCTTGCTGCTGGTGCCCACAGACAAGGTGACTGAGTAGGTGGGAGCTTGAGGCCTAGATTGATGAGGGGCTGGGGAAGGAAGGGGCTTTTGCACAGTCAGGGTTGGCACAGCAGCTTAGAGAGGGGCTCTGAGTAGAGGGCAGAACTCCTTCTCTGCGGTGTGAGTCCCTACCCTGTATGTGTGCATGTTGGTATAATGTGACACAAAGTCCTATGCCTGCTGCAGGAAAAAAAACAAAGCTGTTTGGGGCCAGTCCTTAAGCTCCACTTTCAGGGCCCCCAAAAATTATTATGGCAGCATCTGGGAAAAGATTTAATGCTGTTTGCATGCAAAGGCTTGGCCTCTCCACCCAGTGCTGGCTGGTGAAGCTCCCTTGTGCTCTCCTTTGCATTTCCCCAGCGGTGCTGTCCCTGTCTATGTCCTCCCCCAGCTCCAGGAGCAGAGGGATACCAGCCCTGCTGGGTGCAGACTCACTCCTGTTCTGCTGCCAATAGACGTGGGCTTCGCTGAGGGACTGGTGTGCAGATGATGGCTTTTGTCTCTGTTTACTGGAGTGCATCTTGTTACCAGATTCCTCCCCAGTGCAAATCCCCCTTCACCGACAACCCCTCTGGATTGGGCTCCTTTGCTAAAAATTGGTTGGGAATGAAGCCGGGGGGAGTGAAACTTTATTAGTGTTATACATTATTTTCCTTCTCTCCCTTCTCCCCCCCCCTTCTCTTCCTGCATGATGAATTGCCTGGTACTGAGATGGTAGCTCCAGCCCAGGCACTTAGCAATCTCCTCCTGGTCCCTTGCACAGACAGATGGGACGGCCCATGTCTTGACCGTGATTGATTAGCTGGAGAAAGCCTGTTGAGTGGAGTTCCATGAAGATTGATGCTTTCTCCTTCTAACAGCATTTCCAAAAAGTTTCTATTACATTTTGATTATGTTTATAGAATCTCTCTGGTCTCCAGGAAGATTCAATCTTCTTTTTCCCCCCTCTCCCCTCTGTGCAATGTGTGTAACTTCCCTCCTGTGCATATGCTGTTCATCCATCTCTTACCTTTATTCTTTTAGGTGTGCCCCCAGAGGTCTCTTAGGATGGTTCCTTTCCCATGTCCCTTCTGTCCCCCCAGCAAAGGTACCTCCTTGCTAGTTGTTGCCCTCTGGCTTGTAGAGACCACAGACGAAGCAGAAGTTCCCTGGCACTAGATGCTGCTTGCCCATATGCGGCCTCTAAAAGCTGCTGAGACAGAGGAAGGAGTGTTATCTGTGATTGCTTGGTGAAAAACTGAAATATGAGACCATCAAGAGTGGCATTTGGATGAAGAACCACTGTTTCCCAGAGCAAGAGGCTGTGGCTCCTACCTGCCTACAAATACCTGCTTTGCCCTGCCTGGATTCCCTGCAGCTGGAGGGCTCTGCTCAGCCACTTGCTTTTCCCAACTCAGCTTTTATCAGCTCAGATGCAAGTCCTTAAAAGCTGCAGGAATTTTTTGAGCCTTAGGGTTGGTGTGTTTGGCCAGGGAGGGGGCCAGAAGGATGAGCATTTCCAGCATTGCCAGCCGCCCTGTTGCAGCTGGGTAAGGGGAGACAGTGGAGCATGTCCCCGTGCTGGCTGTATTTCAGCATCGCTATAGGAAGAGGATTTTGTTTTATAAGGGAGACTCGAGTCCTGTGCAGTGTGGTCTGGGGTTGCCCATCTAGGAAGGCCAATATATTTTTCAGTAACTCCATAAAATGTGTAGATATGTGATGATTCATAAGTAATAACTTTGGTATAGTACTGAAAAATGTGCTCACTGCTGCACAGAAGCAAAGATAAAGTTGGTCCCTGACATCAGATAAATCAACTTTAAAATGCCGGGCTTCTCCAAAGTGCGTGAAAGGAACCTTTTCAGTTGGTTCCTAATTGTAGCAAATAATTATGTTACCAAATCTCATTAAGAAACTGGTTGTCCTGGTCTTTCCTTCTTATTTAATTAAATGGAGAGCAGGGCTCTTGCAGAATGAAAGTCACAGGCAGCCACCTTGGTTTCACTGTGGTATCCTCGCTAGGGAGCAGAGCCACATTGCTTGTGTCACCTCAGTGAATGAGCAGGAGTTGTGTGTCCTGAGCAGTGGGAACAGTCCCACGAAATGGCCCCAGGGCTGGGAACACCTGTGTGGGCTGAGCACAAGGCCTGCAGTGTGGGAATGGGAAACTGCTTGTGGCTACCTGTCTCCTGCTCTCCGTGGGACAGAGGGTGTTATCTGGTGTCTGCTTTTCTCCCTAGTTGAGAGACTGGGTTTGTGTCCCAGAAACTTGTGATTTATGGGCAGGGTAAAGGGGAGCACCTACCAAGAGGCACCTGTGTGTTGGTGTAACCACCTAACGGGGACCACCTTCCCCAGGGCAGGTGAATAGGTACTGGCTATGCCCTGCATTAAGAGGTAAATACAGGTAAGGGGCATCCAGATGGTGTGTGCACACCCATAGGCGTGTGGTGGGACCTGGGACATGGCAGTTCCTCAGTAATGACCTACAGAGGAGGGAGGAATGGATGGATACAGGGAGCTGGTGCCTCCCAAGGCTTTGTGTGGCTGCTGTGCTGGCAGCGATCGCTGGCATGGGGTGTGTATTCATGTCCCAGTGTGTTTCTTGGTGCTGGCTGAGAACCATGAACTGTGTTACGCTTGGGGAAGCTGAGATCAAAGGAATGATGTACTCAGTTACTAAGGAGGCAGATGAGAAGTACAAACAGGCCCAGTGCTGTCACAGAAGAGCCTTCCTCCTCCAAATGTCTCTCCAGAGCCTGACGTGGTACCCTTAAGGGTTGGCAAAACACTCCAGAGATTCTCTCCTCGTTCCAGCGCTGGCCTTTTGCCAGGACACTGGTGCAGCACTCCTGTTTCCAGGCATCTCCATTTGTCCACAGCATTTCAGCTATATGCTCAACTTTGTTGGCCTCTGGTTTAATATCCCCAGGCTTGTGTGTCCCTGGGTGCATGGTGGCAATGCTGAAGTCAGCCTTGTCAAGGCAATGTGGTGCTTGACTTGCAGTTCTGGTATTTTTCCCCTCAATGGGGTCAACTTGCCCCAGCTGACCATTTTGCCCCTGAGGTGACCCATTCCAAACAGGCTGGAGCCTGGCAAAGCTGGCTCAGGTATTCCCCTGCAACTCAGCAGCACTGACATGGGTATTGTAGAGGTGTTGCAGTACCCCCACCACTAGCAGAGAGGCCATAGGGCATGCAAAACCTAGGCTACCTGCTGCATGTCCCTGCACCACTGGGCATGTGACACAGCCCATCTTCCTGATGATGGAAATTGCTGGGGTGTGGTAGCACAAGCCATGCAAGCACTTCTGTTTTCATTTTTTTGTGCGCCTTCTCCTTGTGTAAAATCAAGCTGGGCAGGAAGCCCATGATTTGTGTGGGAGAAGCATGTGTCTAGGTTCCCCCTCCCTGGGCAGGAGATGCTGTGGTGCCCTGGGTTGTAGTCCTCAAAACTCCTGAGGTTTCTCCCTCCCCGTTAGCTCGCCTGCCTGCCCCTGCCACACTAGGCTATTTTTTAAAATATAGACCCCATTTTTTATTTCTGCATTTATTACAAATGCAAATTACAGATGAAAGCATCAACTACACAAACCATTACTCAGAGGAGCATCTTTCCAACTGCTGGACTTGGACTGAACAGCTTGTGGTTAATTTGCTATATAATCACTGCCTGCAACAGGAAAGCAAGTGCTTCAACTGTGCTAATATTATGAAAGGGGAAGTTAACCATAGAGATAAATTCTGAGGAGCTGCAGCTGGGATGAAAGAGGGAAATAAATGTAGCTGGAGTCCAGGCTTCAGGCTTGCAAAAGTGGCCGCTTGGATATTTAAAGGGATAAAAGATAAGAGTTCAGGTTAAACATGTGTTTTTTGAAGTTGCTTTTAGCCTGAATATATTTCCCCCAGCAGCAGAGAATCCCTGCAGCTCCCATTGACCTGTGATTTGAGAGCAGCGCCCTGGACTGCACACAGACATGCAAATGTAATAAACTCTCTGCGCTGCCCTGGTTTCTGGGTGGCTTCCCAGGGCAGCTGCTGCTCGCAAAGGAGAGGCAGGCACAGGCACCGCCATACAAAGGAGATGAGCAAGTGACAATTTAGCTGGCAAAGATTTGTACTGGGGGAGGAGTGGAGGGTGTCTTTCCCTCCCATTGCTCAGGTCTGTGCTTTTGACCCCTCGCACGAAGCTGGGGAGACTGTCCCTGGGCGGTTACAAGAAGTGTTCTTGTGCTGTGGGAAGGGATCGGTGGTACCCCCAGAACCAACCTGTGGTGTGCAACAGGTCTACTCACCCCTGAGAGAAGAGCTGTTGGACTTAGCAGGGCAGTGTCCTGCTGAAGAAGCCATACTGCCCTAGGACTGAAAGCTTTACCCTGTTGTGGCAGCGTTCTGTGCCCCGAGGATGTGCCAAAATCACCAGAGCGGATTCAAGACCCCATGCGGGAACTGAAATAGCATTTATACTTTCCCAAGTGCCCAAACCTCCTTGCCCTTTCATTCCTGTGCCTCCAAGTGTAATAGCAGTATAATAACTGTGATGTGTAATAACAGCAACTCGGGCTCTTTTGCAAAGTGCTCTAGGGATTAAAAACCGTTCCTGTGGATTATCTCTCCGGACAAATCTCAAGTCTTGTCTAACTGTTTTCTCTGAAGGGTTATGAGGAGCAATAGCTGATAGATCAGCAGAGATAGAGGAGACATGTATCAGAGTGGGAGAATGAATCAGTTAGAAATAGGTGAGCTATTTCTTATGAAGCAAGAGAGCTCCAGGAACTCTGTAGATTCCTGTCTACCTTGGACATGTTTTCTGACTCTGCAATGGTTGGGTTGGGTTGCTGGTTTTGTTTCCCAGACCTAGAACAAAATCCCAGGGTTGAAGAGTGGGCATGAAATGCCAGAAGACAATTGGTACCTGGGAGAAGCTCAGTTGTCTGAGCAAGAGGCTGAGGTTATACCTCTGGGGGGGAGCTGAAGGGTTCCCTATAGCAGCCCCTATGGTACAGGGGTAGTGGAGGTATTTGCGAGCCCCAGTTCAGCCCCACTGCTATGAACAAATTGTGCTGACAATGCAATATATTTGGCACTGGCAAGAGCCGAGCCCTGCCAGAAATTGGACTAAGAACCAGTACAAAGTGCCACTTAGTTTCTCTGTGGCTTTCATGCGACTTCCAGGCCATGAGGGCTTAGAGCAAATGTATTATTGTGTAGGTGGTCTTAGCAGCCAATGAACTGGAGATATGAATGACTGACTGTAACAGGGCTCTTTGGCTTTTCCAGAGCTGGGTTTGATTCTCAGACCTTCTAAAGTTAGGGAAATGTCCCTTGATCTCTTTGTTTTTAAATCCACAACATTTTGTCAAGTCTTGAGATGTGAGCATCTCTCTTCCAAAGATGATGGGTAAAAGCATTTTCCTTGTCTTCTGGTTATTTGCTGGGGGAGAGTGATAACACTGAGCTCTAACAACTGCAGCTCCAGAAGTTAATCATTGAGCAGCTAGGATGGAGATGATCAGGGTGCATATGTAAAGAACAAGAGGGCTAGAGGCCCTGTGTGGGCAGGGGACTGGGAAGGAGGTGCCATGTGGAGAAAAGGGGAGGAGAAAGAGATGGTGTCTGGACAGTGGTAGGACTGTTGCATCAGTGCTGGCCTTGCAGTTTAACTTCCCAGTCAAAACAGATGAGCTATGAGGCTTTATTGCCTAGTCAGGTGAGGGTATATCACAGCAGAGATCATCAAGGCTCTGTCTAGCAAAGACCATCCTGAGACATGTGTCATGGTACATGGTGTACAGTGACGGTACCTGCTTGGGTTCAGTTATGCCAGCTCAGCTTGACACAGCAAAAACTGCAGGGAAAAGGTACTTCCACCTGTGGGTCACAAAATGAAGCTCACTTCCCCCTGACAACATCAATTCTTAATGCATAGAAGGATGGTATGTATTTTGTGAAGGTAGAATTTCTGGAATGGCTCATTCACTTGGGTGCTCAAGAATGAGCTACAGCTGGAGAGACCAGGGGTTGGTCCACCTTCCGCTGCTCAGACCTGTGCAGTCTGTTCCTTCACCATGGCTGCAAAACTGCCTGCATGGTGGCAGCTCACTGTGGGCACCCCTGTGCAGGAGGAAGCTGGTGTGCCACAGGGATGTGCAACTCACCGTGGTGTGTGGTGTGACCACGGCAAGCATAGG
Source organism: Jacana jacana (assembly GCA_013400555.1). Classification (NCBI taxonomy): domain Eukaryota; kingdom Metazoa; phylum Chordata; class Aves; order Charadriiformes; family Jacanidae; genus Jacana; species Jacana jacana. The sequence continues at coordinate 789,267 of VZTM01026683.1, forward strand.
CAAGAAGCTTAAAGCTGTCTTTTCCTGCAGCTCACCCTGAGATATTCCAGCCATGAGGTGGGGATGGGGCCATCCAGGCTTTGAGGAAGGTGTTTGAGCAAGCTGCTGTGTGCTGCAGAGGCGGGTGGCTGCTTGCTGGTGGAGCAGCCATGCATTGTGAGCTCCTGATGCTGAGAGATGCCCAAAGCAGCTGTCAGCAAACCCCAGCCTTTCCACAAGCTGATCCCTGGGCCTCCTGCTGGGAGGGGAAAGGGGAAGAGCTGCAGACAAAGAGATGCTGATGCCCATGCCAAGGGCCACCCAAGTGGTTGGTGTTACTCAGGCACACTGAAGTGGGTGGTCTGGCTGATGTGGTGTTTCCAGGGCTGTTTTTTTGGGGTGCAAATCACCATATAGTTTCAGAGAAACTTCAGTACAGGCAAAGACACTCTGACTACCCTTATGGTGTCACAGCATGAGGATATCTACCTTCTCTAGCACGGGAGGCAAACGCAGAGATGCTTGTAACACAGAACTTGTACTTCGAATATGATCTGATCTAGAAGCACTTTTAAGCTTAAATGTCCTTTTTCCTTCAGCCCTTATGGAGCTAAAGCTTTTCAAAACAGCCTCAGAAAAAGGCTGTGGATACCATTAAGACTGAGAAAGCCAAGGACATGTGAAGAGAAGGTTGCTTTTTCAAAACTAGTCATTTAATGGGAAACTCCACGGCCTGGGTACATCGTATATCAAGTGTTTGTTGGCTTTAAAGTAGTTATGTTGTCCTAGCCCTTCCAAGGTACTAATTTGCTTTGTCACTTGGCCCTTTGATGAAACAATTTGATACTTCAAGGTAATCTGCCAGAACTGTCTTCCATGAGAAGAAATGAGTTGTAGTTAGGACATGGCCTCTCTCTGTGTGCAACTCTTTAAGTAGCTGGATACTGGCATTAGAAAATTCAATAGTGTTCTCGTGAATAAAAGGGAAAATACAGCAAGTCATTAAATAACTTGCTAACACTTCAAAAGAGAAGGAAAGCCCAGTGTTGACAAGGTTCCTCCATCACCTTCCCACATAGTTGAGTTCACAATCGAGCTCCAGTCAAAAACTGGAGCCATCAAAATCAAGTGTCTATGAACACACACCACGCAGGCTAATTTCTTGAAGCATTTCACATTTCCTGGCATTTTTTGCATGTAAAAATCACTTTTACTGGTGCAGAAAAAAGGCAAGGCTTGTTCAGGCTATGAACTGGTGAGGCAAAAATTGTGGCATTAAATTGAGAAGCTGCTTTTGGTACCTTTGCCCAAAGACTAAATGCTTCAGAGCAAAATCACAGTAAGTGATTTAGCGAATAATCAATAGCATTAAAATCAACTGGCAAAGAAAAGACCCTGCATCTATAATATATTTTCTAGATATTATTAAATAATACATCACAAGCAAACTCCTAAGTGATGAATTTGGCAGCTGTTTGTAAAAGGTGATAAATCCAGGTACTCTCCTTCCTGAGGAGGTGATTATCCCCCTGGTGAAATAAGTCTCCTCCCATTTGGACAATGGTTATCAGGTAGAGATCCTGCAGGTGTTCTGATGCCAAAGGCACAACTTTCCCATGTGACTGAGCGTTGGGGTAATCGGGGAGACAAGGATTTTATCATCCAGTCTCAATTGGTGTTTGATTGGTGCCTCCTTATCAGCCCTGCTCTGGGAAGGCTCGGCTAGAAAAAAGCTGTGCCTGAGAGTGAGGAGGCTGGAGCAGTGGTCCTGGGATAAGTGGGGTGGTAGGGCTTGGGGTGCTACGGTGACAAGGGTGGGCTGGGATGTCTGTCTCCCTGAGCACACAGGCTTGGCTGGCATCCTCTGCTCCCCCTGTTTGAGCAGAGGAAAAAGTTTTTAAGAGTGATTTAGGAGAAAACTCTGAGTTGTCTCCCAAAAAGCTGGTCTAGGCAGTTGTCCCCTAAGTCAGTGTGCCAGGGGACAGCCTGGCAGTGAGGGGAGAGGGGAAAGGGGAAAGAATTTGTCTAATTACTCACTTTTATCTAGTTATACTTGACCTCTCAAAGAAAAGCCTTTGAACAGAAAATTCAGCAGTGATTTACAGTGTCATGGGTTTGTTTTAAAATGAAGGCAGGGTTTTTTTTAAGCCTAGAGATGTAACTGATCTTTTACCTTTGGCTGGGTGGTTTGTTAAAAGAAAGATAAAACTTGCTGCCTATTGATCTGTCTCCCCAGGATTTTCACTGGTAGTGAGGAGGGCAGGATTAACAGTTGGAAAGCACTATCCCAGCAAGTATAGTGTCTTTTTTTCCAGACACCATACTGCTCTTGCAAAGCAATTCATGTGAGATTTCAGCAAGACCAGGCAGTTCTAGCATCCCCTTAACTTCCAGCAAAGTGAAAATGTCAGAGGTGTCCCCAGATGCTGTGTGTTGGGGGATGATGGCATGTGGGACACTGCCTTCTTACAAGGACCAAGCTGAGGCTGGTTGAGCTCATCCCAACTCAGCTCCTTGACCACACTGGCCAGTGAGGAGGCTTCCAAATGCAATCAAACAAATGCATAGAAAGAAAATCCAGCCATGTCCATTAAACAAAATGATCCTTTCTGGCTCAGGCAGGAGTCCCTGAGCTACAGAGCTAGAGTCTGGAGGGACTGCTAAATTTATCTTCTCTAAGCAACTGTCAGAAATGGGGTACTGGTCAAATGGTAATTGGTTTAAATTTTTTTCCATGTCCGCTTACAGCAGACTTGTGAGCATTTGGAACCAACAACCAAAAAATAAAAGGTTCTGTAAATTATTATAAGCAGCCTCCAGTCTTACTCTGATAGACTCGAAGAACTGTTTTCGTTCCATTTCTGAGTGAGCTGCATTAACACAGCACAGTTCTGTTTCTGGTAGATGCTTGTGTGGTTGGAATCTGGCTGACCAACTTGCTCAGCCTCAATGCAAGGGGTCTCTGCAGTTCAGCCTCCCTTTCCAGCACACCTGGAGAGGCGTCAGCAACGTAAAGATGCTGGTGGAGGTGGGATGAAAGCCATGCTGGTTTAAAGGAAAGTGAAAATGCAAATAAGCAGGGGAAGTGACACGCCACCTTTCTTCCCTTTCCCTTAACAGAGGAAAGGACATCCCTCTCTCCTGTTACTGTCCCCTGACGGGCTGTCAGGGTCCAGCCAGTGCTTCTATTGAGTGGTTATTGTATCTGCCCTTAACATTGTTTTGAAATAATCACCCAATGATGCATGATATCACCAGTATCTTATGAGAATAATGATTGATCGCTAACCCATCCCTCCCTGGTCCTGATCTGATGGCTGATATAAAATACCCTTTATGTACAGGCAGCAGCAAAAGCCCCAAACCCATTTCAGTTTCTGCATTTAAGGGGACCACAGCATTACCATCTCTTTTTATGCCTAGAAATTCTCCAATGATGTCACTGGACACTTAAATCGGAAGACTCTGGTTTGCTGTTCATTTTAGCAGCTTTTGGCTACTGCCTTTCAGTTTTCCATTTCTTGCCTTTTTGCAGTAGAACCTAACACCAAAACTGAACTTCACTGCAATGACAAATCCAAGTGATGAGTAAAGTATCAGTAACTTCCTTTGCATGTCCTTCTGCAGAAGGACAATGTCACAAACAGGTAGAACAAGCTGTCATTGAAAGGACTAAGGATGCTTTTTGAAGTGGGTTGGCTGGAGACTATTTCTCATACAAGACTAAAGGGTGTAGCTGGATGTGACCTTTGGGAAAATAAAAGGGTTTCTTAACACTCCTGAGGGAGACCATAGGCTAAGCATGCAGGTGCTTCCCCTTGGGTGCTACAAGGTTTAGTCTGAGCTGTTCCTTGGAGGAACACAGCAAGGGTGGGAGGGAGCACAGTTTAGAGAACAGGGTTGGAGCCTTCTTGCCCAGCAACGTAGTCACCGCTATATTCTGTGAAGCAAAAACACTGCAGGCACTTCTCTTGTAGTCAGACTCATAGCAGAGGGTAGCTGGTAGCTGCAGAGGGGACAAAACTGGCTGGTGCATACATCACTGCATGCCCAGAGATCAGGTATTGATCTGACAGATCTTGCATGATCAATAATCCTTATTCCTGCTCCTTGAGGTACTCGCAGAGGTTGAAGTGCTCCTCAGTGTGGCAGCTCCAGTCCCTGGATTGCACAGTCTCATGCTTTGCACTGGGGGCTCTGAAACAAATCTGTGGGTAGAAAGAAATTGGAGACTCTGGGAACCAGACAAATTCCCCCACTGTCAAGCTTTATACCATGCCCAGAACTTGACTTGGCTTATAGGACAACTGGTGGCTGTAGGTCCAGGACTTGCTAACAAGAAAACGGCTCCCTCCTGTGCTGGGACCATCCTGAAAGCTGCTTCATATGTGGTCACCTTGGTTCTCTAATAATTCATAGAGAAAGTTGGTTAAGTGGCAGCAGCAGCTGGTGAGGGAGCAGATGGTGCCACCTGCACCATCAGATGTTTTATCACATTCTCTGCTTTATCCCACAAAGAGTGGCTGGGAAGTAGAGGAGAGCGTGGGAGCTGGTGTAGGTTGTGAAGGTGTGAAAAATCACAGGTAGTCTCATTGCTTTCCTGCCAGGCTGCTGTTTTGCTCAGCACTGGGTTATGAAAGTACTTGTGCTTGTGAGAAGGTCTGTGCCCACCTGTGTTTGAGACTGTAATGCTGCATTTGGGAAGGATAAGGCTTTAGGGCAACCTGTCTGTCCCTGCTTGTGGCAGGGGTCAGAGGATTACCAGTACACCTCCAGGCAGGTTGAACTGAGCTGTCTGCATCACAAGCAAACCCCGAGATGACCAGCCTGGATGCTACTTCCTAATCACATACCAGAGGATGTTTAGAGAGCTGTGATTAAGTTTGTTAAAGGTTCCAATGTCATTGTGTGAGGGTTCTGAACACATTGGGTGGCTTCTGATTTGTCTGGACTAGTATTTGAGGGTTTTTTTGAAAACTATTTGTGAGCTACTCAAGTGACAGGTCTTGGGCCCAAAGGAGGAAGGGGGTTTATGCACTCAGCATGGGCACTGCTCGAGCCCAAAGGGCATCAGATCCAATCAGGCAGTTTTTTAATGTCCTTATAAAGGGCCTGTACCCAGAGTCCATCAGCAGTGATAGAACTGAATGGATATTAACTGATGTGCTGAAGGCAGCACAACTGGCAGGGGGGCAGCGATTTTTCAGGACACCCAGAGAAAGATGAGCCTGTGGGGATATTTCATATGGCAAAAAGACAGAGCAGTAAGCGCAATAGTGGGGTGTGCTGCTGGAGATGGGCTACCCATGGCAATGTCCTCTCCTCAGCTTTATCTCAGCTCCTGATTTTGCTCATCTTCCTCAGCAGCTCTGTCCATCCATTCTCCTGTTGTCCTGGCAATGGGTGATAACATTCAGATGGTAACAGAGCCGCCGGTAGCTACAAGGCTGTTGTTTATGTAGCAGTCAGCAAAGCCATTCACCCCTCTGGGTTAATATTTCAACGGGGCGGATGGACGGGAGGGTGGGATGGCAGGAGAGCGGGTGAGGAGGTTGGCAGATGTCAAGCGCTAAGCCCAAGAGGAAGAGGAACGTGTGTGACTACAAAAGGGGAGGAAGCCCATTGTGTCTGAAACAAGATGGAAGATGCCACCCGACGAAGCTGGCTAACTGGTGATTAATTAGAGGCACGCTTTGAATTCCGCGTCTAGTTTAGCATTAACAGCGTTTCCGTGTCGTGCGGTGAGTCGTCTTGCTTGGTGGTTTCATTGTCTGGGCTTATGTGGAGCGTAAGGGAGGGGTTTTCTCACCAAACTTCTGGAATTGAGTAAAGTTGTAAATCTCAGCTTTCACTTGAGGCGAAAAACTAAGGAAAAATTTCCAAAAGTGGAACAAGCTCAGCAGTGGAACTCCTGAGCAGGAGAGAAACAGAAAAGGAGTTTGGAGTGGTTTTGAAGGGGTGCAGGGGGGACTCGTGGTGGTGAATGCTCTGCCAGTCATATTGCACTAGTGTGTCTGGGCTTTCTGAGCCCAGCCCCTGGCAGCGTCTGAGGTGTGTGGGTTGTATTCCAGGCATGTCCGCGGGTCTGTGCCTCTGTATTAGTGTTTATAGGAAGTCAATGAGATGGAACTCAATAGAGAAAAGGAAGACTTGGGAGTCACTGGAAGACAAATGTGAAGGCCTGGCACTCAATAACTTTATGGAATCATATCTTTTGTTGCTGTACGTTTCTAGGTAGCAGGAATACAAGAAAGGAGAAGAGGTCTGTATGTTTCAATAGCTAGTTCACCTTCCACTTCAGAGAGAGGGGATGTTTTATTTCTCTTTACGAAAAGCTATCCATCCTCTGCTCGATATGAAGTCAAGCAGCACCATGAATCAGGGGGAAGGTGTCAATGGAGATGAAGACCAGGCTGCCAAAGGTGGTGGAGGGAAAGTGGGACACCACAAACAAATTGCATGAGCTGTGGAGAGCACAAAGTACGTGTATACGTGCACATCTCCAGCTGAGATGTTGCAGCAGTGTCTAAAGAGTTGGTCCAGGCTGACTCACAACATGCAGCTGTCGTCCATGGAGCAAAGGTATTTTGTCTAAATGGTTGGGGCATCCCCATGAGCTTGTGGCCTGGGCAGATACAGACCAGGAACAGACTGGGCACAACCTGCAGGCAGGGGACAGTACAGGCTGAGCTTCTAACTGAAGCTGTGAAATTTGCTCCATTCCTCCTGCCTTATGAAGGGGTGATAAGATGGACCTGCCTGTGGTAACAGGTATTGGATTCAGTAGCCAAAGACTCTGTCATGTTAGAGATGGGCAAAGCCTGTTCAGCTGCAAAGTTGTGCAAAATTCACGTAGCTTCACTTTTTGAATAGGAAGATATTTTTCAAGTGGCTTCAGTTGCCAAAATAGGTTTGAATAATAAGTGTGAGTGAAACAAAAGTGTGAATCAGAAAGCTCAGAGACAGGTCTCCAAGCCAGGGTGGGGTTTCGGAGGTGGCAGAAGTGCTTGAGCACAGTTGTCTTCCTGAATTTTCAAAGAATTTTCTTGAAACTTGTCTCCAGCTAAATGTATGGAAACATGTGAAATGACAATGCTAAAAAGCTTCTTCATTAACTGAGAAACACAATGAAGGCCACTACATTAGTATGAATTTATATGGCTAATTAACTGAAATCATTAATTTATACTAGTCCATAGTCTTGCTGCAATCCCCAGAAATTCTGCTTCTTAAACAGTACCTTTTTGCATACTATCACTTTGTGGATTAAGCAACACTTTTGAATAACAAAGTACCAAGTCTTTTGGAACTGAATAAATGCAAGAGTCACTCACAGACAAGGCTCTAATACTTAAACTATATTTCCTTCTCATTTTTACTGAACAGCCTTTAAGGCAGGGATTTAATGCCTCTGTTGTATGATTGAAGTATCTCTGGGAGAGGTTCAGACAAAGCAGAGCTAGATTAACCCCCTCTCTGGGTGAGATACTGAATTTATAAGCGTGTGTGAGCATTCAGGTCCAGGGTTCTTGTCCTGCCCTGTCCTGCACACAAAGCAGTTCTCACCCTGTAGCCCCTCACCTGCCTGAGTGTGCAAGTACCTCTGCTCTGTTTGCACTAATGGAATGAGCGGCTATTTCTTAAAGGTGGATGTTTTGAGACTGCCAACTGTCATTTCTTACAGCATAAAGAAGGATGTGTGTTTTGGAATGCTTCCTCCTCCCTTGCTAAGGACAGCAGAGGGTGGCAGGGACAACCCAGCCCAGGTAGACTCTCAAGAGGTGTCAGCGAAGGTGGTTTGAGGACATCTGGTTGCGATGGCTGTGCAGGGAGCACAACAGAGCATGTGTCTTACACCCTGATGGTCTGAGCTGTGACCCATGCTGGGGAGAGGATGGATGTCCTCTGAAAGCAGCAGCCTCCTCCAACTCAGGATGGGCGAGTGCTCCTGCCTCTTGTGGATGCTTTGAAGAACAAGAGCTTTGTGCTTAGGGAAACCCAGATTGCAGCAAGGAGCAAGCTCTCACCCAACAACTTCCTCCCACGTAGGCTGTGGTGGTGGCAGTTTGCCATTAAATTCCCAGACCAAGAAAATCTCAGCCGATTTCCCTCCTGCTGGAGGAAACACAAGCTGCATTGCTTCCGGCTGCAGCCCTCCTCTCCCCTGACTCACAGCCACTCGTGGGCACACAGTCACAACAGGGAGTGGGGTTTTGATGCATTTTGCCTTTTGCACAGAAAGTGGCCGTGGTGATGTACAAGTTTGAATATAGACAAATTCAGCCTGATGTGACCAAAGTCCCAGGGCACCAGGACTGGTCCCACATTCATGCAGCGGCTGCAACACCAGCCTGAAGCTCCTCTTGCTACAGGCCCTACACTTCAATGGCCCAAAGGGATTTTCTCTGCGCACACCCCCACTGCTAGGTGCTGAGCTGGCACTAATTACAATTTTGCTAATTGCTCTAAACTCCATTGCCTTGCTGCTTTCCATAGGCAATGTCTGGCCATGGCTTTTGCTGAAGTGGGGGACTCTTCTTGGAAGCTTGATAAAATCTGCAGGGAGACACCTGCCAATCTTCATACACAACATCTTTATTTTAATTTATTGGCAGCATCTAGAAGAGTTGGCTTCTATGCAGCATCAGTTGGACTTCATTAAAATAATAAGAGAGCTAAGTTAGTAAAAACAAACCTGGCCAGTTGGCAACCTCAGACTTTTGTCAGGACTGATCTATGCTGGAAGATATAGATTTAGTCCATCTACAGTAATAAAGTCCCATGATCCCATGGTTAAAATGTCTTTTTCCCTGCTAGCTGATGCAATTCATTAATTATATGACATTTCCACAATGATTTCTCCAGAAAGAAGGCCCCGAATGCCAAGGTTTACATTACATTTTCAATTACAGAGCTATCCATATGGTGACTCTGCAGTATGTACAACTGCTGCGATGCTGTCGGGGCTCGGAGTGTGCTGGTGAAGCCCACAATGGACATGGGGCTCCCACTGGGTTCCTGCACTAGTGGTGTCCTGGGGGTGGGAGTTAGGTGCTCTCTGCAGGAGAAGTGGGAGTTAAGGCTTTGTGCTTCCTAGGCTGCCAGACTTTAATAGCCTCAGGAGTTGTGAGGGTGAGTTCAGATCAGCACTGCAACCCCTCACTGGTCTGAGAAACCAGCAGGATTAGGGGCAGGATTTTTAGACTGGGATAAAAGGGCTCAGCCTAGGACCATGTTTCCCAGGCAGGCTCTGGGGAGCTAGTGAAGAGTCAGAGCCCATCTCTTGCTCCCTTCTGGGATATACACGTTCCCATTGTGACATCTCTTCTGTCCCAACACCCCTGTAGCACCCAGACACTCAAAGGCGGGGTAAAGCTTCAGGCTGGGGCACTGTGATGGGCACAGTTTTGACAGAAGAGGGGGAACTTGTGCTGTGCTTCATGGTGCCACATTGGTGTTTCTTCACATCAGGACTGATCCTACCCACGCAGGATTAATTGTAGAAGCTGCTTAATTAAGCACTAGTATGATGGGTACAAGTTGTGATTCGAGCATCGCTTGATCGGAGGAAATGTAGTTATTTGGACAGACCCCTCAGAGAAAACTTCTTGTGTGGTTTGCAGGTGTTCTGCAGCAGTTTACTGCCCAGTCAGCACCCTAGAAACCAATCTTGGTGCTCCCCAGCAGCTCCCACAACTGTGATAACACTATTGGCCCCTGAAAGGAGAGCACAGATTTTCCTTCAGCAGCACCGGTGTGGGGACACGTAGCTGGAAGCCAATTCCTAGCACTTTCAGTCAGAAAAGTTCACTTTTTTTCTTTTTTATTCTTTTTTATTTTTTTTCCCTCCCAGCTCCAGGGAGAGGACATGTCCTTGGCGTGTCCCCTTGGTTGCCTGAGATGCAGGACCTCCCTGCTCCTGCCTCACAGGCTGCAGCGATGCTCCTGTCACCCCGGGAGCCAGGAGTCAATGCTGTTTGCACAAGTCACACTCCGATTAGCTCTGCAACGCCTGGAACCTTAGAGTAGTAAACCAGTGGCATATATATAGTTGAACAATTATATGTATTGTGACTAAATTTCCCCCCGAAGATCTCATTCACGATGTTAGAGTGAAAGGATCATAAAATGAATTAATAGCTGATTCACTGTATAATTTCCTAGTTCAATATACTTTAGTGTACCAGCTAAATGAGCCATACACAGCATTCAGCTCGGCCAGTTAACAGCTTTATCATTGAGATCTCAGGCTTAGAAATAAAAGCAATTCTTCTGAAGTAATTGCGTCTAATTAAAAGAAACATTTAAAAAGTGTAACCAAAAGGAATTCATTTCAAATGGAAAATTAATGCTGAAAAATAGCCCTGAGCTCTCTTGTCTTTGCTAATAGCTAAGCATTCTCAGAATAATTAAACTGTTTTGAAACGTTGATACCTTCCCCTGTTAGAAATGATAGCCCTGGCCCAACACATTAGCAAGTCCTCAGCCCGGCCCCGGTTGGAGATGAGGAGGCAGAGGGGGTGACACGGCAACTTTGGGTGGGCAGGGGAGACAACGGGCAGCTGCCTGCAGCGGAGGAGGGCTCTCACCCCCTGACAAGAACCAGGAGCCCGGTAACTTCTTGTGAAGAAGCGGGACCGCTCAGCCGGAGGAGCTGATCTCAGCAGGGCGGGGGTTTGGGAGGCTCTGCCGGATGCTGGGAATCCCGGTAAAAGCAGAGGAATAAACTGGGAATTGCTCTCTTTTAAAAGTGTATGGACTCTATGCTATTTGCTATCTCTGCAGCACCTCAGCTGAAGTGCCAGGGTGTGTTCCCTGGTGAAGTCTGTCTGGTCACTGCTTTTCTGTTACTCTTTTTCAGGAGCAAAAAGTGCAGCACTGGAACCTGCACCCCAAAAAGGTCCCATAGTAAATGTTCAGTTTTACAGAGTTCCTGACTGGTGCTTGCACTGGAGGAGCGTGTGTCAGCCTGGCTGCTCTTCATAGAATCATTTTGGTTGGAATTGACCCTTGGGTTCGAGTCCAGCTATCAGCCCCTCTCTACAAAGTTCTCCCCTACACCAGATTCCTCAACACCACATCTAATCAACTCTGAAACACAGTCAGGGATGGGGACTCCACCACCTCCCTGGGCAGCCCATTCCAGTGACTGACCACTCTTTCTGGGAAGAATTTTTTCCTAATGTCCAGCCTGACAAGGAGGATCCTAATTCCTTCAGCCTCCTCATCTGCTTCTCCTCTTGCTCCTATCCCTCTAGTCTTGCTCCTCTTGCCTGGGTGTGTGGTGGAAATCACACTCATGTGCTGCCCTACTTCCCTCAAAGGCAGGCACCTCCTCACCTCCCCTCACCTAAGGATTTGCTTGCAGGTGTCAGAGTAAATAAAAAGCATCCTGGGACATGGCAGGACTGAGCACAAATCCCATGTGTTGAGCAGGAGCTCTGTTTTTTAACTCCCTGTGCTGAGCCAGCAATGCTTCTCTGATTAATAGTTGGTATCTGGCTACACCGAAGGGGGACACACATGCAAAGGAGGCATCTGGCAGGGTGGCAAGGGTGTCTGGTGCCTAAAATAGTCATTACAGTGCTTCATTTGAATGACTAGAATGGCTGGGTGCCACCAACATAAGGGACCCACTGTAGCTGGTGCTGCCAAAATAGAGGTCATAGACAGCGAGCGTGGAGTTGCCCACGGAGCTACAGGGCACAGCTCTAGAGGGCCGGGTGCTCTAAACCTACTGCTGGGTGCTTTTGTGAAAGAAACCACAGGTTTCCCAGATTTGAATCTTTCTCCGGGTTTTCTCTCACTTGAAAAGTGACTGTGAAGGTGGGGGAAATAAGTTTTGAAAATGTCTGTGTTTGGTTTCAGCATCTTTGCGTTAAAGCATTTGATTCTCCTATCGAAGCAACTTCCCTTTGGGAAGCAAACACTGACAAAGTTAATTCCTGTTAAGTGTTAAAAACACCAAACCCAGATACTTCTGACCCGAGTGACCTTTTATGTATTTCTATATTTTCCCTGAATGACCAGCACAAGGGTGCTTTTGAGAATTCAACTTTATACTAGTTGAGGGAGAGAATTTGTTCCCTTAAAATCCTTGTGGGATGGGAATGTAGTTTCTCATGCTGCTGCAAGTGGGAAGCTCGGGGAATCTTTGGGGGCTATTGCTCATTATTGCCAGTACCTACTGAATTTGCTTTTATTATGTTTCTCAGTAACTATGGTAGAACTGAGCATACCCAGTCCAAGACTTTCTGTAAAACATTCCCAGCAAATTCTGTGAATGTACAATAATGTGGTATGTAAGTATACATTTAGAGCATTGACCCTACACAATAACCTGTGTCTGCTGGCCCATTTCCCTTTCCACGCTGTGCTGTTTCATGTGCTTCCTTGATGTTCTTCTTGAAATTGTAGTAAATTGAAGTTTTCTCCCTTTTATTTTGGAGGCAGAGCAGGAGGGCAACATCTCAAGGCAGGATTCTGGCTCCTGTATTGCAGTGTGTTTTTTCTTTTACAAATAATACTTGAAAGTGCCACAATTTCTAAGGGAATAGGTAAAACTGGTCCCTCGATCCTGGCAGCAGATCAATGAGTGCCCTGCCCAGCTTGCTCAAAATTTTGCCTCTATTTTCTGGATGATCCAGAACTTTCTCTCTTTCTTTTTTTTTTTTNTGTTTCTAATTGAGCTAACATTATTAGAAGGTTTGAAAAAAAAAAAACCTTTCCCAAATTCCCTTTGCGTTTCAGTAGCTCTTTAATATGCAAGGCAGCAAGAGATGAACTGGGTCTAATTACGAGTCCCTGGAGTAGCCAGTCAGAAAATGAATTGATGCCTTTTTCCTTATGAACAATGCATGTACCACAAATTAGAGGCGCCATCACCAGAGATTTAATTACAAAATATCATTACTTTCACACATCATTTCAGATTTGGCCTGATCAAATCAAAGTTGGGGGAGAGAGAGAAGGGGGGGAGGTGGGCGAAGGGAAAAACTGCATCACTAGCAGGGTCATTCGTTCAGGGGTACTTGAATGCAGGAGGGAATTGGTGTTATTGAAGCTTCCCAAAAGGCAATTCTGCAGAGAAGTGGCGGCCAGGAGGAAATTCATTTCCTTTTCCAAAGGAGGCTCCGGGCAGTTCAGCCATCCGGGGGAAAACACAGCATGAACACGGTGGCTGGGGCTGGGTGGGCTTTGCTGGAAGATGCTGCCTACAGACCATGGGTATGTCCAGCTTCATGGCAAATCTGGCCCTGCTTGGAGAGAGAGAGGGGATTTCTGTCAGGCAAGAAAAACGTGATGAAAAGAGCATTTAGTCCGTTATCACTTGGCTTTAGCTGGGCTTCCTCTGCCAGCAAAAGCCATGTGTGGGAAAATAAGGGGCTCATCCCAAGACGTATCTAAGTGTGCTTCAGGAATATACAGTGTACGTTGTCCTGCGTCATGCCCGACAAACTTCCCCAAAAACACAGGCACCGAAGGCAGCTATTTATGCCAAAGCGCGTGATGAATTTTGTCAAGAGGAACGACTGCCAAGGGAGGCCTGGGAGCTCATTTGCTGCCCAGTTCATCCTGCTATTGCAGTCTAAAGGTCATGGTGGTTACCAGCAAAAGGGACTGGTGTGTGCTGGGAAGAGGGTTTAGCTGCCTTTGCTTCCCTGATCTCTATCTACCCTGAAGAACACCACAGTGAGCACCTCACCATCTTATTCCTAACCCATCCCATCTCTTTATAGGTTGGGGTGCTGTTTAAGCAGAGCAATTTGGAACGAGCGCAGTAAACAGGGGTCAGTGATCCCTGCTCTGTCAGCAAAGCCCAAAAGCCACCTCCAAGCTGAGCATCCCAAGTGAGGTGTCCTCTCTTTTGGCCCATGCCCATTGTAAAGGAGTAGCGTGGTGTGGAGCTTGGAGCCAGACTCTTGGCTGTGGGAAGGTTTCTGGGCTTGACGGCCCTGTGCCGAAGTGGACAATCTGGTGAATATTCAAGAGCTGAATTGTCCCGATGCTCTGGACTCTCCATAGCAGGTCTGGGAATGTCAGAAATATCCCAGTAAAATAAAAAGTAACAGCCCTGTAGTGTCTAACGTGCCTCTGAGTGATGACTGTCATAGCAGACCAGTGCTACAGTACTAGGAATCCTCTTTTGTGGGGTTTATTTTTTCCCCCCACCCTGAGGGGAAAAAAAAAGTGAGGCTATTTTCCCTGCAGAGTGACACCTGTCTGGTGCTGATTTAAAGGACTGGCTGTTGAATAGGGTCATTCCCGCTGAGCCCATGCCATAAAGCCACTCAGCAGCAAAGGCGGGTGCTCGGGATGGGAGGGCAGGATGGCTGCTCAGCCCTGGGATGATTTACAGCCCCTGCATCCAGCCTAGGCCATGGGCTGTGATTATTTCTCAGCCGGACGCACAAGCCAATCGTTTCAAGAAGCTAAAATGCTCTTCAAAATTTATGAGGAAAATGACGGCTTGTTGAATACATGATGTAGCGAGATGTAGTTTTACATTAACTTAAGAGGCATTTATGGGGCAATATTCATCTTCTCAGTATTATGGCAAGTATAATATGAGAGGATGCTATGTCATGGGAATATGAGACCTGACAGATACGATGTACGCAGAGGGAGACCATGATGAAACAGAAAAGAGCCAGAGCCACAGGCTGGATGGGGCTACGGGGTGGGAGAACAGACAGTTGTGAGAATGGGAGATGCCACCCATGTCCTCCACCCGGGAAAACTGAAATTGCTCTGTTGCTTCCATGGAGCCACATGAGTACCCACCAGCTGAGGTGATCCAGTGATTACAGCCCTGAAGACCCACTCATGACTCAAGGTCGAGCTCCACTCACCACCCAATCTTTTAGAGCTGCTCGACTTTTTATGGTTCTGTGGAGAGGTGACCCAAGGTGTGTAATGCCCCTGCTCATTCTAACAGATCGTTGTACTGGTGGCAGCGAGGGCTTGGACCACTGCAAGTGAGCTGTGAATGTACAGGCATGTTACAAAGGGAAAAAATATTACTTCTGATAATATTCTACCCAACGATTGGACATTGTCAGGCATGCCTTTTGGCTGAATAAGGTTGCTTGGTCTTAAGGAGGAAGTAACAGACTCCCTTGGGAACGTGGCAGAAAGGCACGTATATCCCTGTCAGCTAAATATAGCTGGATACTTGCAGGGCTCGTTCCAGCTGGCAAACCAAGCAGCTTCTTTTCTCTCCTGTCTGTGGCACATCTGACTCCTGTGAACACGCAGCACAGGCCGAGCTCTTGGGATGCTCTAGAGTAAGCCTCCCTGTTCTAGCCTGGTGAAATTATAGCTGAAAGTAATTCCTAAGCTTTTTTCCTAAGCTTTTTCTTTTTTTTTTTCCCTGCGTGTAGCTGCAGGCAAAATTTCACACTAGAAACTGTTTGAGTTGGTAATGGAGATCAAACAGCTATCTAATTGGAGCTGTGAATTTAAATAGTCCTCTTGGTGCAAGCCCTTGACCCTGTGGTGTCCTACACCAGGCACCCAGTGGGCCTTGGGGTTGCCTCCTGGTCTCCCTTTACTGCATATAAGCACGAACCATTGGTGAAGCTGAATACTCCAGTAGGTGGTTCTGGGAAAGGCACTTTTCCCTGTCACCCAGGTATATGGCTGTACACGCCTGCTCCTGCACACCCAGCAGTGTTTGGGTTAGCACAGGGCTCAGGGACCCTTGCAGAGCTGGATCCAGGGGTTGCAGAGCAGGGCATCCAGCTGATGGGCTCACCTACAGCACAACCATCACGTAAATCACAATTGCAGCGGGGTCTTGATCTCCACAGATGGTTCTCCCTGGGCATTATGTGCAGGCATGGGGGTTAAATTCTACTTTTTTTCCTTTAGCATCGTGAAAACACCAAGAAAAGCTGTGAGCCCTACCTTAAGGAGGTAATGATCAACTTTGGAGTAGAGGTTAATCATCCAGAGACCTGTTGTGCAAAGCCAAGCGTCTCTCTGCATCTCTGATTCAGCTCTTTCATAGAATCATAGAATCATNCCTCATAAGATTTATTCTCCAGGCCCTTCCCCAGCTCCGTGTCCCTCCTCTGCACTAGCTCCAGCCCCTCCAGATCTCTCTTGTGCTGAGGTGCCCAGAACTGGACACAAGACTCAAGGTGTGGCCTCACCAGCTCTTTCCTCAGAGAACTGTAGTATTTCCCCTCCTCTGTGTCTGACCAGCCTGCTCCTTGGGGGGAAGGGATGTTGCTCCCTTATAAACACTTTCTCACCTTATTAGAGAAAACAGGTCAAAAGCTTCTAGACTTTGAGTCAATGTGGGGTGAATACCTGGACGGGTGGCATCACTGCTGACATCACTGCTCCCCAACCTCTGCTTTCTTTTGAAGGTTTTAGCCAAACCTTAGTAAGGCTTATTGCTCTGACAGTGATGTTATTAGCAAAAATAAACCCAAAGGGCTGTATGGTGGCTGCCTGGTCCTTTCTTGATATCAGATGGGACCACAGCTCCAATATCCAGGAGCAACAGAAGGTTAGTTGGAGAGGGCTAAGAAGTTTGCTGGAGCTGTAGCAACCAGACAGAGGGAGGTGGGCTGAGGCTGGAGGAGATGCTTGGAGAGGTGTCTGGGTGTGGAGGAGAGGTTGCAGAAGCCACGCTGAAGAGGCAAGAGAGGAGAATGATGTATAACACCCATTACATAGGAGAGAAATTAAAAGGATTGATTGATATCAATTATCAGGTACAATTTGTTGCAGCACAATTGACACGTTAATCACCACCCTGCTGCATTTCAGCATGGCAAGATTTTTGACCAATTTGAAAGGTTTACGGCAACAATATGATGCTGATTTATCTCTCCTTAATAAAAAAGTGATCAACTGAAACCTGCATCCATCATTCTGTTTATCACTCATGGTGATTTATTAACTAATTATACTTACAGTGGGTCTTTTTCTATAAGTATGGATAACAGAGTGATGCAGTGTCAGTGCAAGTCATAAATAATGCCACAGTACAGTGTGTTTAATACTTACTCCTAGGACCAGCCCATAACAAGATGCCTTGATTAAGGTAAGCAGATGGCTTCGTTTGTCAGGAACAGTCCCGAAATTGCACAATGAGGGGAAAAAAAAGTCCATTTCTCATGTTTCCAGCACCGGACATTGCACGAATGTCTCAAGCATGTAATTCAGAGCAGGTGAAGTGCTCCCTGCTTGGCTGCGGTTCATAGGCGCTTCCAAACCCTCATCAGACCTCACCGTGCCCTGAGACTGAACAGCAGGTTGGTGTTTCACAGTCAAGGTCTACAGAGCAAGAAGAAACCGCACATGCAAGAAAAAGGGACTTCACTGTGGCTTTTAAAACAGAGTCAGGGAGCTGGGAAAAGAAAGAAATTATCAGAACTTCTCCAGCCATTATAAAAGGAAAAAAAGGATTTTCGTTCTTTTTAAGTGACAAGTTATCAAGCCCCTAAATCAGTTTCATCCATCAAAAATGCCTTTTACAACACTTGTAGGTTACAGTAATTGGCTAATACAGGCTCCCAGGATTTCTGTCTTGACAAAGAGATGTGGTCAGTTCCCTCGCCTCGCGCAAGAGGATGGTGATGTGACTCTATTAAACAATTACACCTGGTAATCGTGTAATCTCAAGGAGAAAGCAGCTTCTCAAATGACACAGCGGAGAGCTCTGTGCTGCCTTTCCAGTCTCTGCGATCCCCTCTCCCTCCAGAGAAGAGAGGTTATCACTGGGGTGACGGCATTGCCAGAGCAGCTCCGCAGTGACCGGACTGGCTGTGAATTTTGGGGTGTTTCCCAAAGAAATCCTGCAGAGCCCACTTGCATTTTCACATTTGCATTACAGAGCAACACAAGGCACCAAGTGCCCAGCTTTAATGTCATTTTTGTCTTCCTTGAATCATCAGGGAAGTACACTTTGTAAATCCTGACCTCAAACTCACTGTGGTTCTGCTTGGGGAGGGACTATAAAAAAGCAGGGGGTGCCTGTACTGCTCCAACACTCTCCATAGGACCATGGCTGAGCCCGATGCTTCCTGTGCCCCACTGTAGTGGTGCAGCAGAACTTCTTGGTTTCCCCTTTTTCTCTTGTGCATCCTTATTCTCCTGCTGGGGTATCAAACCTGCTCCAGCAGACTGCAGCTCTCCCCAGCTTCAATTCATCTTGCCACAGGAGGGAGAGGTGGTCCAACCGTTTTTCCTTCATTATCCATGAGGTCTGGGTGAAGTGCCAGTCGTTTCCTGCAGCGGAAGGGCTGAGGGCACCACAGAAGACAACCCAGGCAAAGCTGGAGGTGACTCTGGGTGCAGGGGAGTCCCTCAGTCTGTCGCTGTGCAGTAAATCCAATCTACTCATAATCCAGTTTCCAATCTTTGGAGCTGAGACCAGAACCATCCTCTTAACTTTTTTACCTTGATGTCTGCCCACAACTGCATTTGTGGAATCCATTCTTTCTCCTCATCTTTTGCTTTACTCTGTTAGTAAGAACAATATTCCATTACTTTACATAAGCTGTTTTTCCTCCTCTTTGTCCACCACTGGACTAGGTCTGTGGTGAGCACGGTGGCTCTAGGCTCCCTTAGCTTTCAGTTTTACACAGGAATAGATCATGTGAGGTTCTTTTTGGTATTGATTGACCTCTGTAACGAAAAACCTCCTGTAAATGCTGTATATAATGGCTATTTCACCCTTACCCTGGTACCCTGCTCCGAGCCCTGCCAGAGTACTGCCAACTTGTCCAAGTCTCTCATTGCTCTATTACTCTGAAAATATTAGGTGTAGTTTAAATATTCTTTGGGACAGAGCCTCTTACTCTGTGTTTGGACAATGTCTGTGAGATCTCAAACTAAGCCTCTGTTTTCACGCCAATAGCATCTATCTGCTTTGTTGGTTACAGCTGTCTTGCCCGGTGGAATGCAGCCACTTCTGGCACAGAGCAGCAATGGCTGAGCCCCACGCTGTATTCTGGGAGGCCAAACAATAACACAATAACACCATCCCGGATTTCCAAGTGCGGAGGGAAGCGGGAGGGATGTCGATCTGATTAGCACATTAACAACAGGATCCATAACCGGGAGGGGAACGTTCAAACCAGCAGCAAATAATTGTTATATTATTACACAATTAATAGTTATTTAAAAGCAAGGCAGGAATGATGAAAGAAAAAAAGAAATAGCCCTGTTTGAGAATGCTTTTGCAGGGCTGAGCAGCACAAGGAGTGCAGCTGCAGAGATACCGCAAAAATTACCCAGCACCTCCTGGGGGAACGAACAGTGACAGATCCATAATTTATAGGGGGCAGTCGGCGCTCAATAATTAGGGCATAATTTACACTGAGTGGGTTTGGTGGTGGGAGGAGAGAGGCAGTTTTGTTTGTTCTCCTATTCCTTCCCTGGCCACCTGTCCCAGAGCTCAGAGGGGAAAGGATGCTGCTGCCAGCAGACCTGCCCTGACCCAGCATGGCAGAGCTTGGTGCATCCCCTCCCATCTCTGTCTCAAGAGCATGAGCCCATAATGACTATTTTGCAGGTTTTTCAGATGGAGAGGTCAGATTTTTCTGCTCTGATCCTTGGCACAGCTCTTCCCTTCTGTTGATTAACCCACGTCATCTCTCCCACACTGGAGGATCCGAACATCCCCACAAGCCTGTACCACGACTCATCTCCTGTATCCTAACAGCCCATCCCAGTGGCTTGAGCACATCTGTGCCCTGCAAGGGGCTTGGCATCTCGTACCCATCATCATCCTCAAGGCTTGGGGCAGTGGTAAAAATAATGCAATGCTGCTGCTGTCCTTTTAGCCACAGAACTGCCTCGCAGCCAGGCTGCAACTCTTCTGCCTGCATGGCTGCCCCACCACCTCTGCCCTGCCTGTGCTTGCAGGGCTCAGCGTGGGCCACCTTCCCTTTTCCTATTTACAGGCACATCTGGCTCTTGGGGCCACCTCTCGCACACAAGACATGGCTCTGCTCTGCATGCAGAGCCAAGCTAAGCCCATTTCTGATAGGGATCCAGTTTGCCTCACCCTGTAGGACACATGGGAGATCCAAGGAGAAAAAGTTTTCATGTAACACAAGAGGAGCTAAAGAAATCCTGGGTGTTTCAGGGTAAGTGCCCTCCTAATGTGTACGAGGAGGGGGCTCACCCTGGAGACTCAGTAGATCTGTGCCCAAGCCGTGACAGTGAGGAAGACGGAGAGGAGAGTATTTGTGCAGCACCTTATTTGCAAGACCTTATTCTTCAACTCAAAGCTAAAGTACGTCTTCAAGCTGATGTGTAAACCAGCCTACTTGGACCCACGGGTCTAAGATTGAGGGAGGGGGATCCTCAGGACCTTAACCAAAATATAGCTCTGGTAATTGCCGATTCCCTCCTGAATTAGCCCTCTCTGGATGAGTCTGGGTGAAAGCTTTGCTGCCTGCCCCATCCTGTGGACCAACATTGCAACGCATCAGTCAGCTCAGGCTGTGATGATCTGGCCAGCAGCGTGACAGCCACTCGCGTGTGGTGGCAGGACAGGCAGGATTGTTCCCCCATCAAAGACCACCTTGACCCTGCTAGGGCAGCAACAGCAAAGGAGTTGAATTTGATCTCCTCGAAGAGGCTTGTGAGGAAAAAAAATTACTTAGCTTCATCTTTCTCCCATTTTAGAAAAATTAATTTTTGAGAAACCTCCACAGTCTCACTATTTCTGGTCCCTAAATCACACCGGCTGACAGGGCTATTTATTGGCTCCATCCTAACGAGCCATCTTCAGCGAGCCAGGGCTTGATCTGAAGACCACGAGTGCCATCTTCTGGGAATCTGTAGCCCTACTTCCCTTTTCTGCAGCCTCCCCTGCCTGCGCCATAAATCTCAAATCCAGAGGAGAAAGTTTCTCTAGGATGAGCCTCACCCTGGGGTTTCCCACCCCTGTGTACCAAAGCATCACCAGTCTGGGGGCAGCACGATGCTCCTCACCTCCCTGGGGGGAAACTGAGGTAGAGGCATGAAATAACACAGCCTCTCTGCTCCCCCTCAGCCACACAGAAGGGTCTGGGATGCTACGTGGCCTCTGAAATACACAAGTGGATCAGGAGGTGAGGCTGCGCCCCCAGGTTTCCTCTCAAGCTGAAGCTCTTTCCTAGCATCAAGAAACAAGCAGGAACCTCCCTTCTCTCCTCTCTGTTAATTCCCTTTGAGGGAAAGATGACTCTTCTTTTTGCACAGATTTAACTCCAGAATTGTGCGCTGATAAAATAATCCAGGAGCATCACAAACTCCTTGCCAAATCCCAATGGAGAGCAACCCTAGAATTAAACTAGGAAAAATTAAACTAGAAAAAAATCTTCCCGGAAAGAGTGGTCAGAGCCTGGACTGGGCTGCCCAGGGAGGGGGTGGAGTCACCATCCCTGAATGTGTTGAGGAGTCGATTAGATGTGGTGTTGTGGGATCTGGTGTAGGGGAGACCTTTGTAGAGTGGGGCTGATGGTTGGACTCGATGATCCCAAGGGTCTCTTCCAACCAAAATGATTCTATGATTCTATGAAAGAGCTGAATCAGAGATGCAGAGAGACACCTGGCTTTGCACCAGTCTCTGGATGATTGGTCTCTTCCAACCTGAATGATTCCATGAATTAAACTGCTTAAAATGAAGGAATGGCCTGAGCTGGAGCATGGGGCTGTGAGGTAGAGGATGGTCAAAGCATCCCAGGAATGGAGGTGGAGGCAATAACCTGGGGACAGAGCTCCTCATGCAGGGGTTTGCAAAGGCTTTAGTTTCTTTTTCTGTAAATCAAATCAAAGGTTTTTGTTGAGGTTTGTCTTATGGTAATGGAAGAGGAGGGAGCAGGTCTGCCTGTGCCTGTCCCACCAGAGCCTGCGGTGGCACTGAAGGTCCCACCAGGCTGGCCTGGAGCTTGTGAGAAGCCAAAGAACTGGCCTTTTCAGTGCCTCTGAATTCTGAATGTCGGACAGTGATTCCCGCAGTTACAGGTGATGCAAACCTTTCCCTAGTGCCTTAGTTCCCTAAGCCTTTGTGGGAAGAGTGGATGCGTGTGGGTGATGGGATGGCAAAAAAACACTGGCCCTCACTATTGCAGCCCCTGTAGCAGCACAACTTGGTCTACAAAGCAGCAGTCTGTGCTGTCTGTACGGCGGCGTGTGGTATGTACAGCGTGCGGTATGTACAGCGTGTGGTATGTACAGCATGCTGTGTATGCAATGTTCAGCGCACACAGAGCGCACACCAGCACACTCAGTGCCACAAGATGGTGCTCAGAGCTCTCACTCCTGCTTTCCCTGCAAACCAGCGCTGCTGGGGCTCTCTCCATCTGCTCAGGGATTTCTCCTGTGTCCCTGTGTCGCTCCTGGGCCAGCAGAGACTCAAGTGGAGAGTCTCGGAGACAGGCACAGACACGGCATGACTTCTCTATCCGGTTGGGTTGGCTGGCTGTTGGGTGTTGGCTGGTGTCTGTTGATGGTTCACAATGTGGCCCAGGGAAGGAAGAAATCTGCCTGTGGGAAGGGATCATGCTGGTCCATAGGGTGATAGCACCTCAGAAGGCCTCCACTGCACCCCACCACTTAATGGCATGCATCTCAGCTCTGCCACGCTTCTTGTCAGATGTCCTGCAGTGTCTGGGGAGATGTGCCTGCGTGGGCACAGCCCCTGCAGACTGGCATGGCCCTTGTGCAATCACATCACTGGCATATCTAGGTTGAGTCTCCTATTGTTAGCCACACTGCTACAAGCATGGAGGTATCTTAATATCTTCATGGAGCAGCTGAATCCCTTCATTCTGTGGCTGTAATGGTGTTAGAAACCTATTCACCACCTTGCTACAAGCATCACCTCAGTAGATCTGGAGGAACCTGAGTGAAAAGAAGGCTGCAGAAGTTCTCTGGAGGTTGTGTCGCTCATCCTCCCCTGCAGCAGCTCTCTGGTCTCTAATCCTGACAACTCATTATCCAACCTGCCAGCAAAGTTGTCGTTCCCCCCTGCCAGCAGTGCGATTCCCCAGTTTCCCTCAGCACCAGTTCTGTCACTTCACTGCCTTTATCAGTAGGACAAATCTTTGGACCACGTGGATCCATCAGGTCTCAGTGTTGGAGAAAGAGAGCAGGGAGCTGACGGTGGAGATGGGGAGTGGTGGAGCCCCACGCTAAGTGTGTCCAGGAGCACTCCCTGAGGGGGAGTGGAGGGAGAGCGGGAGCTCAGTTCATCTCATTGACGTCCTGAGCAGCAGATTTCAGCTGTGTTTGAAAAATAGAGTGTGTGTAGTCACAGCTGGGCAGCTCTGCTCTGTGTGAACAGGGCATTTTGGGCTGAACCACGGTGTGCTTTTGACAAAAAAAACCACATTTTTTGATGATGGATGATGATGGGGCAGCTCACGGGTGTAGGAGATGAGGGACTCAGTTATGCTGGAGCAGAACAGGAACAGTTCTGTGGATCATTAGTACTCGGGGCACCAATTTTCAAAGGAAATTGCAGGTGTTAGATCTTCAAAGCCCCTTGCAGCAGATTTCCCTATCTGATTTCATTAAATTCTGCAAATATCTTCTTATGTGGTAAAAATTCATGGGTTTTAAGAGTTAAATCTCACCCACCCCTTACCTTTTTTCTGGGGCACGGGCAGAACTGAGTTAGAAAAAAGGAAAAGAAAAATATAGTCATCTTTCTTAATGCACCTGTGTTCCTGCTGGCTTTCAATCCGGGCAGCAGCTGAACTTCAGGTGGGTTTGGAGAGAAACCAGAGTCCCCACCCAATCTGTGCCGGAGAAAAGGGGAAGCAGCATCTACCACATTCAGGCCACCTGTGGCCCAAGCCCGGATAAACCGAACGCTGCCTGGAAGCGAATTGATGCCTCCCTGTGAAACGATGACTCAAGTGAGGTTTCCAAAGGAATTCAGATAAAACTCGGTGAGTTTTTTGGAAGAATGATTGCTGCCAATAACACCATAGGCAAGATTTCAGAACAAAGGCTTTTTCTCATGAGTTAGCAAAAGCAATGCTAGCTAGTCACCATTTATGCCTCCCTCATAAATTACATTTTAAGACGAGGATTCTGTGTCATCAGAAAAGATATATTTTATTTTTATATAGCATCTTTAACACGCACTTAAGGAGAATGATGGTGTTGTCAGGGGCCTGGGGTGATGGGGGGATTTTTTTTTTAATTTTTATATATATATATTCTTTTTTAACCTCAAAAGGTTTCAGCCTGTGAAGTCGGGAGGGGGAGTTACGGCAGTCGCCAGTTGACAGATTGAGGGGAGGAGGCAGGGATCAAAGTGAGGAGCACGGTGCACAGAGATCATCCATGTGGAGGAAGAGGCTCCCACGGGAAAGCCACAGCAGGTCTGGCTCCTGGAGGCATCGGGTTCCACACATAGATCAGAGGACCCCTTCCTGTGGTGTCTGCACTTTGCTCCCTGCCCAGCCCAGCCCATCACCTGGCTACAGTTTGAAAGAGCTTCAGGCTTCAAGTCATGAGGCTGTAACTGCATGGGATTCTCACTCTGGGACTGACAGGTTCTGCCTCGAGGAGGGATGATACGATCATTAAATCTGCTGATGTGAATCTGCTCAAATTTGACCTTGGCCCATTCAGGACTCTGGTCCATCTCCGTGGTGGCTCTTTGAGTTCCCCATGTCTTGGGTGACTGGTTTAAGAACTCCACCTTCTGTGGGTTTTGGGGTTCTTCTTAAAACTTTATCAGCGACAGGGTACACCTTAGCTCAGAAAGAGGGAAGCAATAGGCCAGGAGTGTTTAAAAATGAGAGGTTCACTTACACTGCAATGCCAGCCTCACAAAGCCATCACTGGGAATTTGTAGCAATGTAGTTCCAAACCATTTTCTTCCCCAAATTTTCCAGGATGGCTTGTAAACCTGAGGAATTCATTGAGCAAAGATGTATTCATTCAGCAGCTGTATTTTCCCTGTTCCTCTCAGAGCTTGTCCTTATAAGCCAAGCACTTGGCTTATTCTAACTGAGACGGGTGGTCGGTGCCTGGTTACTAGCCCCAGAGCAGACGTAGCCATGACTTTCACGTGATGTTGTCTCCTGAGTCTGGGTTAACCAGCTCCCTGAGATCATTGCCTTTCACTCGGGGGTCTTCAGGGAAGCATCTAGGACAGGCAGGGACGTTGTGCTGGGGTAAGCATAGGCACAGATCACCCTGCAGCTTCCCTGGGACACCCCAGGCAGCAGATGGATGTTCCCCTCTCTCCTTTGGCCTGTCCTATCTCTGGAAAGGATGAACCTCCCCTCCTGTGTGCTGCTTCACTCCTGAGCTGCAGCCTGAGTCCTGACGGCTCTACGTCTCCCCTCCTGAAAGAACTTTTGCAAGTCGGATTTGCGGAGATTCGCCTTTATAAACTTTTCCTGCCTGTGCAGCAGGTTAAAGAGCTCTGGAAGGGAAGGAGGGGAGAACGGCGTATTGGGTCATCTCCATGGGAACGTCGTGGGAAGATTGATATGTGCCCCGAGAGGCGGGTGCGGTTATTAGCATGTTCCAGATACTTTCCTGCAGCCTTTTTAATTTTTTTTTTTCCTCCCTGCTGAGGAGGAAGAAATAGAGTGTTTTCAAGGAGGAAAGAATGTGAACATCTGAAATAAAAGCGCCACCACAGATCCCAGCCCTTTCCAGCAGTGGGTCTCTGTTACCTGCCCAAGAGCAAGCAGTTGTCACGGCAGAGCTGTGAGAGCTCTGGCAGCTGCCACAATCAGAGAGTTTGCCCAGGAGAGGACAACCGTGTTGGCATGGTGAGGTGTTACCAGCCATCGCCAGCCAGACACAGAGGCTTGGCAAGGTACGGACAGAAAGAATGGCTGGAGCAGCTCTTTGTCTGATGGTCATGACCAGTCGGTGCAATGGGTGTCTTCTGCTCTGCTTTTTGCCCCACCAGCCTGTGTCTTTCCACATCACAGTGGAAAGACATCTGAGACAGCAAGGCGGACTACAGTTCAGCTTGGTGAGATGAGCACAGGTCTAAGTACCCAGATCTTTCTCATGTAGCATTAACCTGGAGGGTCAGAGGAAGCCAGTCCATGTCCATGTGCCTCGATTTCCTCCCAAAGCCCTCTTCTCCCTGGCCAGAACTGGAGACTGCCAAGAGCCTTCACATATGCTAACCATTCTCAAGAGTGATGGTGAGCTGAAGACAAGCCCTTCAGCCTTGCTGGAGCCAAGAACAAGAGACCAGATGGTGCATGACCTGACAGAGCCCCCTGTGATCTTCTGTTTGTTATTCTCCTACAAGCATGTTGCCCTGGGAAAAATCCAAGGGTTCATTTCCAGGACCCAGACTCTTTTCACGTGCAATAATAACTGCATCTACTCTGACCACACGCATTGCTCATGTGAGACCCTCTTGCTGCTGCTGCAATAAGGTTTTTGGGTGTTGAGGGAAGGAAGACGGGGGCTGGTGAGGTCTCCTAGAAAATTAGGCTTTAGCTCAGCATTCAGCTCCTCTGGGGCAGGGCTGCAATTACCCTCCCATCCCATGTTTGTAGAGCACCTTACAAGCAAGAGTCCCAGCTGTGATGGTCCTCCCATGGGCGTTAACTCCAAAATTACTAGCCACAAAAATATTTTTAAAATAGAAACCTCTGCTCTGGGCTATGTAGTAATTAATCATTAATAAATCATAACACTCAGGAGGAACTTTAGTGTTGCAAAGCTGATTTTAAGAGCTTGTCTAAGTGGACCTGAATGCAGAAGCTCCTCAGGTGGAGGGTGTCTGATTCCCTCCTGCCCCAATTAATTTCTGTCAGGCAATGAAATTTGGATGACCTGTTTCTGCAGGGCAGGAGATGACTCCGTGTCTGTGTGTGCAGCATGGTCACGATTGGAAAAGATCAAGGCACACGTTTGCAATAACAATAATAATAATGTCCCCAGAGTGGCATTTCAAATGCAAATGAAAAGAATAAAAATATCAGTTCCTGTTATAACTTTGTTGCTGCTGTAACCGAATCCAAGTGAAGACCTGAAGCTGTCCCCTCCGCCTCACTGGCAGCAGAGCTGAGATTCTGTTTATTTTCATTCCTGGCCCAAGAGGTTGAGGACTCAGCCCGAAGCTGAGAAACGAGGCAAGGAGCTGAAGCTGAGGAGACAGTCTCATGGTGGCACTACCCAGATGTTACTCTAGTATCAGACATGCAAAGCAAAGGGTGATGGCAGCTATATACGGTGACTAATAATTAGCCCTCCAGCCTGAGAGCTCAGCAGAGCCCTATAGCAGCCCATGAACTTGCCCTGGCTGGGGACAGGCTTTGCTCCATGGCTTTATCTCCCAGGGCTCTGCCAGGAGCGATGGCACTCCTGCTGACAGCACTGGGATGGGAAATGCTGGTGGCAGGGACCTAGGCAGGAAAGATTTCTCACAGTTTTGATTTCAGTCAGCCACAACAGTTGCCATTCACCTGCAATATCCGATTGCATCCCCTCTCTCTCCCTGCGTTCATGGACACAGCTGCCTCACCTTCCCTTCAAAGATGCAGCAGCGTTGGGTGTTGGCTGGTGTCTTTTGTTGTCTTTGCACAAATATAAGTATTGAGGGCCTCTTTTCATCTGAAATGACAGTACCATTCTGTTCTATTGTTTTAGTTAGAAACTTTTTGCCCAGTTTGCACATGTCCTTGGAAGAGAAAGGGACTGGGACGCAGTGATATGGGCTGCTTTGAGCCCAGCCGGAGCCGTGGGGCTGCCTTCATCCTGTACAGAGGGCACCAGCCCCTCAGGGACAGCCCCTCTCCTTCAGAAACACGTCCTTTAATCAGTTTATCAGTTGCAAAAGTAAGCCCTTTGTTATTTATCACTCAGCATCAGAGTTTGTGTAGCTGTGGGAGCAATTGGCAGCCAGGGAGCACAGGCAGGATTTATGGTCACGGGGCACATGGAAGTAGCACTTATTTGGGTCGTGCTCCCAGTAGCTTTTGAAGCAAGACAGAGCTCTTAATCTGAAGACACGTTTCTTTGTTGCAGCAAAGAGATTGTCTGAGAATGAAACTGATGATTTAAAAAACAAAGAGGGGGAGGGGAGAAAAAAGGAATTGAAACTGCATAGGTTATTTTCAGCCACGAAGATGAATGAAACGTAAAAAAAAATAATAAAATAGGTTGCAAGTTTTGAATTCTAAAAAAGATCAGTCTGAAAGCAGGAAAATCCAAGCAGGTGCTGTCAGCTCCAAGCATTGACAAGGCAGGCTCTTCTGCTGGCAAATAGTGGAAGATTTCAGCGGACATGCACAGGACAACTCAAATCTGCTCATCTGAATGGCTCTTCAGTTACCAGGGCAGACCCATAATATGTGCCCACGAACTGCTTTGCTGTTGCTCCTTATTCCTGGCACCTCCTGCTGGAGGCTGTGGATGGAGCCACCACAAGGGCAGGTAAGACCTGCATCCCTGCTACAAAAGGCTGCAGCAGAGACCAGCAGAAAAGGAGTTAATGCATCAAGTAGAAGACAGTGCAGCTCAGCCCTGTGCCCTTCATGCACATCACCATCCCCACAGTCTTCCAGACTCTCCTTAGTCCTCGTGACATTTGCTACCATTTACCTCTGCATGGAGCAGGCAGAGATGATTAGGACAAAGGCTAGTCAGGCAATGAGGAAAAACAGTCTCACCAGCATCATAAAGCCTGGAGACATCTACTCTGCGGGTCTGCTGCCCTCTCCCATAGCCCTCCACACCAGTTCAAGACAAGAAGCCAAGCACAGTAACACGGGAATGAATCTGAGCTGCCTGCTTCGAGGTGTTGCCCTGAAAATTTGTTTTCCACCGTGTAGTGTTACCATGGGATGTGTGTGGAGACCTCAGAGGGTACGACCTGCTGGGTGCCAAATGCTCAGGCCTCAGGGGACATCACTTGCAGCTGACCCAGCTCTTGGTGGTATCCATGGCAAGAAGGAACTGCTCCAGCACTGGAGATGGAAGGGCAGCTGGAGACAGCCAGGCTCAGGCCTCCTCCAGCAAGGGCCAGTTCAGTTTCAGAGAAAGGGCGAAAAACTTTCAGAAATGATGAAGCTGGTGAGATCTGAGCTGGCTCTGCACTGAGGTCCCTGCGCCGCCTGCCCAGACCCAGGGCTCATGGGTGCTGGAGAGTCAGATCCTAAACACTGAGCGCTGAGCTCCTGCTGTTCAGCTCAGGCAGAGCCCTCTGGCTGCTCTCTCTACTATGCTTCAGAGCACATCTGCTGGGATTTATGCAATCCAGATGTTTGCACCGTGCTGTTCCTATCTATAACCCTCCTGACACATGAAAGCTGGTTGCAACCAGACCCCTCCATCAGGCAGCAGCGCTAGGACCCAGGAAAGCCCCTTCCAGCACAAAGCCCATGCTAATGGGAGACTGGAGGCCCCAAAGGTCATGGCACCAAGGGCTGCAGAGATTTCACACCAGCTGCACTTGTATTTGGGGCATCTCCTGCCTTTGTCGGTGACTGTGACAGTCAGCTGCTTCCAGAGCCAGGTCCCATCCCAGTGCCTGGCCATGGGCATCCCCTGTCCCTGCCTTGGGATAGGGGTGTGGAGGGACACTGTTGTGGTGACCCTGGTACAGTAAAAACACAGCACCCATCCTCTCTGGTTGATGCTCCCTTACTGGGACACACACAACTCATTCTGCTGGAATTATCCTGGTCAAAACAGGAATAGACTGAACAAAAAAGAGCAAAAGCATCTTTTTGCCCACAGATTTAGGTTCATGCTTGAGGGCCAGCAGAAATCCTTTTCTGGCTGTGGCAGAAAACACTTCTCAGTGCCCTGCCTCTCTGCTCTCTTGCTCATGGCGATCTGGATCGGTGCTTTTCAGCTGCATTATATTTAAATTACCCATCGAGCAATTGCAGTGCGTCGTCTTAAGCAATACAACCCCATCTGGCTGCCCCGGGGGTGCCTGTATCAGCCTCTATGTGCTGACAGTAGGAACACTTTTTGCCCTGGTGACAATACAGAGACACAAACTGAGCGGCTGGGGCTCTTAGAGGCTTTGCTCAAGTTTATTAGCTTTTATAATGGTCATGAAAATAATTGGATCTCAGACACACGCCTGCAATTTGGTACACAGGAGCAAAGGAATGAGGGCAGATGAGGTGTAAATGAGGAGCAATTCCAGAGCTGCTGGTGCGGGGTGAGCTGAGCAGGGTCAGTCCTGCAGGAAGGTAGAGCACAAGGACTCCTGGTGACATGCTGGGGTTTGGGAAGGGTGCTGAGGTCCGTCCTTGATGCAGTGTCACAGATGCCTGGTCTATCTCAGTGAGGAAAGGGATGATGCTGAAATACCTGGGTTGGGTGCAGGTCCCAGGTGCACCCAGGCATGGTACCCTCCCCAGTCACTCTGTTCCTGTGTCACCACCATCCTGGGATGCTTAAACGGGGCCATTGAGACACTAAGAGCACTGCATGAAGGCTGTGGCCACCGGCATCACTTGCTCCACTGTCTGCCCTGCTCCCCTAAGTGGCCACAAGCTGGCTGCCACGCTGCCCCTCTCTACCCACTGATGGCTCTGCCAGCTGCGACTTCTCACCTTTCTCAGCACCCCAACCCCAAGGTCTGCCATGCTGGTGGCAGGTTCCTGTCCCCTGCCAGCACTAGGGTTTTTCCCTCTGAAGCACTTCGAGGAAACCAGCATCACCCCTTTGCATTTTGCAGATGGGGAAACTGAGGCCCCAAGGAGCTCGCCCAAGCAAGTGTCCAGAAGAGTTGCAGTCTCCAGGGGTTTCTCCTCTGCGAGGCTCCTGACCCCATTCCCTGCTGTGAGCCCTTCTGCCAGGGCTGCTCAAGTAGGGGGATAGGGGAGAAGGGCTGTTGTGGTCTGCTGACCCCGGGCAGGGGCTTGGGTAAGCAGACAGGGCTCTGGGTGCTGCTGGGGGCTGGAGGTGGGTTGTGCAAGCAGCAGCCAGCCAGGAGCTTTCAACCACAAAGCCACCTATCCTCTTCCCCTGGCTCTCTAGGCACACGTGCTCTCCATGCCACCTCGGTCACAACAGCACAGCCCCTGTTCCTCACTCCATCCCCAGCTCTTCCCTGAGCCCTGTCCCAGCCAACGCTGGATTTACAAATGAGTCCCCTGCCCTGGTGACGGCAGACCAGCATGTCTCGCTCCAGGGATTGAGGCACAGAGGGATTCTGCAGCCTTCAGGAGCAGCACATGGTGGGGAAGGCAGAGATTTGGGCTGCGCAGCCTGCACCCCACAGAGGGCATGGTGCTCCACTCCCCTCCCAGCCTCTTCCCATCCCCAGGCCCACTCACGCGGGGCTGTTTTGGACCATGCCTGACCACATTGCCCGTTGGTGCAGCTCCTGCATCCTCATGTCCTCACACAGCTGCAAAACCAACATTGGTGCCGCTTCCCTCTGCTACGCTGGGCTGGGAACTCCTGCCATCAGAAGGCTTTCCTGGGAGAGAGGTGTCCCCTCCGCAGGGATGGGACCTCGGGCAGGCGAGCAATGTGAACAGCTGGCCTGCAACCCATCTGCAGCGCTCAGTGCTTTGTGGTTCTACTACTAATTAAGGCAATACAGATGAAGGATGGCAAATTTCTACATGCTTCGTGCAAAACAAAGATACGGAGCTGGCAAAGCACTAGGCAGCATCATGAGGTCAAGGCACATCATATAAAGCTATCAGTGACAGCTCTTTGGCTTTTCCAACACCTTGTGTGCCCAGAACTCTGCCCACACTCCTGGAAAAACCCTTCCAGCACCTCTCTGAGCCAGGTCAGGGTTCATCAGCATCCAGTAATCCAGGCACTGAACTCACTTAGGCCTCAAACATTCCCTGCTGGACTCAATGCCCAGCACCCATGGCCTCCCAGGAGCCAAGATGTGTAACTGCATCTGCATGCCCTTACTTTATTACTTAGAGTTAACATTAACATGTCTTCACGATGAATTTGGAGGAGCACAATCCTGATGAAGGCCTTAGTCACCTGCTCTCTCTGTGCAGTTTGCTGCCGGGTGATCTCAGGGCTGCATGGAAAAACCATCAGGCACACCGAGAGGCCGCCAGATGTGAAAGCAGAAGATCCCGCACCCAGCCGTGTCTGTGTGCCAAGCAGGCACCAGGGTCTGCTCACACAGAGCTTCTTGTAGATGCTAGAAACAGTAGCAAAAAAAATCAGCATCCTCATCAGCATTAGGCAGCAGGCTACAGGTTAAGGTAGACATCAATTTAGATAGCTGGTTACTCACATTTCTATGCTACATCCATGGCATCTGAGATCTCTAAAGCCATTATTATTTTTGTCTGAATATCTCTGGATATACACACAAAGATGTAGAAGTAGAAGATGTAAAAGTAGAGATGTAGACAGTACTGATCCAAGACTAGAACTGCTGGACTGTCCTTTTGCCAGCTTTGGTCTCTGTCTACACTGTTCTGCCTGTATCAGGAGATATGTTGGTGAAGAGGTTTCAGTGGTTATGACCAGAGGAAGCTTCTCCTACCACCTTTTCTTGGCCACCTTAGTGACTGCACCTTCCCTCCCTCCCAGCTTACCACCCCCCCTACCCCTGTTCCCTAGTTTGGAATGGGAAAAGTTCTGTTTTAAAGGAAAAAAAAAATTATTTTGGTTTTAAGAGAAGTTTTTTGTTTCTCTGACCCAAAGATGTACTTCCCAGTAGGTTATGCCTCCCTCAGCATGGAGGTGCGCTCACATAAGGCCTAATCACTGATCTAATTAAATTGATTTGCTGCTGCGTTAAATCAGTGCAGAGCAGATCGGGTCTGGGTTTCTGTTCCACCTCGTCATAAAAAAATGCTAAAAAAAAAGCACCTTTAAGACATCAGCGCTAAGAATTCAAAAGAAAGTTACTTTTATTATTTTAACCCAGCCTCGTTATTTCTGGGATGTGGATTTTTGAAAGGGGCTATGAAATCCTCAGCAATGGGAATATTCATCTCACGTTTCTCTTTCATGTAGACCTCTATATGACATACAAATATTTATTAATGCTCCAGAAGGGTCTAAGGAGTTTATGAATCTGAAGCCCATTGAAGGTGACAACTCATTTTTAAAAATACAGGAGAAAAAAAAAGCAAGCCAACTATTAGTCGGAAAATCCCATTATTATAAAAATCCGTTTCGTAATTATTTTTATTCATGATTTGAGATTGATTATTGTTTCCTTTACAAAGTACCTTTATTACTTCCTCTCTGACAAAATTACTTTAAAGTAGTTATTTCCAGTTGAGGTTTTGGTGGATTTCCTGATCGGGGGTTCAGGCCGAGGCTTTGGTAGCTCCGTTACAATACTAACATTGCGAGTTGGTTTAAGAAAGATTTACATCCCAGCTAAAAGCATGACAAATGAATTTCAAACCAGCAATGTAGACATTTTTTTCTACAGACCTATCTAATTTGATAGAATGTACAAACTTGGTCAGGTTGGCTCCATCAACAGCCCTTTAAACTCTGATTTGCATAGTCAATTGAAAACTGAAGGAGCAGCTCATTGGATTTCCAGAGCTCGCAGGGATTTGCAGCCAGACCGGACCCAGGCATGGTCTGACGAGCCTCTCCAGGACTGAAGGGGTGCTAAGGTCTAAGCCACCTCCAGGGCGAGGAGAGGCCTTAGCAGATCTGGCCTTAGGCTACCTCTGCTCATTAATGGCACTATTAATCAGGCTGAGGAGCTTAGACCTGAAAAGCCCTGGCTCCTTTGAATCATTCATCAGCAGAGGATCCCACACCTATCATTTGTCACCCCATCACTTGTGCTGGTGGGGAGGAACCATGGGTGTTATATGCCAGATGAGGAGCATAAGCATGGAGAGGCTGAGAGCTGGGTAACTCACAGTGGACTGTCCTTGGTGTAGGGGATTTGCAAGACCACAATTAGGAGGCTTCACCTCAACTTGAAAAAGATCTTCTAGCTTATTTTCCTTTTGTGCTGAGAGGGAACCGGGTCCAGCCAGTGCCTGGAAAGAGCCGCAGAAGAGGACAGATGCTGCATCTGCCTGCTGAGACCCTGTGTGGAAGAACCCCTTAGAGCTGCTGCTGAGAACTGAGACACTTGGTAAGAGTCCCTGGTGCTGGTGTGGCAATTTGAGAATGGCAACCTGTGCTGAAAGGGGTGCAGGGTGGAGGTTGGGACCCCCCAAAACAGCCTTGTTCACTGAGCAAGATGCAGTGCTTTCGTGGCAGCCCCTGCTGCTATATCCATCACTGCCGTGTGAAAGCAGCATTTTGGTGAGCGCAGCCATGGCTCTGAGCATCATCCAAGGGTTTAGTCTGTGCCACAGCAGGAACTGAGCAGCCTTTGAAGCCCTGTGAGCACAGGACTGTCCTTCCTCCCTGGGAAGCGCTGCCCAACTATGTGGGACTAGGAAAGCCATTAATAGGGCCACATGTCATCTCCTGATTAAGGTGTAAGCAATTCACGCCTCGTTAAGGCTTTACAGTCTGAAAACACCCACATTTGTTCAAACTACCCCCCAGCCTGCAAGGCAAGCTGGCAAAAGGGTGGTTCCCTGTAGTTTGGGGGCTCTCTTCATTGGGTTTTCCAGACCAAACTGAACTTGGGTGATCTCAAAGCCCTCAGGGTAAATAAAGGAGGCCATTGGCAGGAGTCTTGGGGTGGGAGGGCATGGCATGCTGGCGTGTTGATCGCTGGGAAGCTGTACCAAGTGCTTCTGCTGTATTTTCAGCTCTTAAGTAAAGTTCTTAAAGGCTCCATTTCAAAAACGTTCTAGGGTTTAGCAGGGGTGGTCTCCGGGATACGTCTGGCCTGGCGCTCGGAGTGATGAGTATCAGAGCTCCTGTGGATTTTGGATGGGTTTAGGCTGCTCGGATCTCCTGGAGTTGGGCCCAGCATTCTTCACGTGGCGTAACTCCAGAAATGGAAGTGCTCCAAGTGAGCAATTTCTTTCCCAAAATGGGGATTCTTCTTTCCTTTGGATGGAAAACACTACAGACAGGGGAAATATTATCTCATTGTACTGTGAAGGAGAACCATTTATTAACTGTGGGTACCAAATTTAACTCTGGGTATTTTTTAATAGCAGTTGTGATATGAATAGAAATGTTTGGACCCTTTCCTTGCAATGTCAGGGATCTGCATCACAGAATTATGCTACAGTGTGAGAAATGGCAATGGAAACTGGCTACAGGAGGAAAAAAAAGAAGTGAAACCGGCTAGCATGAATTCATGAGAAATACATTCCAGGGCCACGGATTATGTGAAATGGTTCCTTCTCTCAGTTACATTTGCAACATGCTAATGCTTAAAAAGAGCCATCCTATTGCCTCCTACGCTTGCCACGTTATGCAAGGGTGGCTTTTCTCGTCTGCTCTGGGGCTGCCGAAGTGCTCACGCTCCGACGCTGGGAGGAATGGGGTAATCTCCAAATACAAGGTGCTGCTCTACAGGGTGGAATGGCTGAAGCCAGGTCCTGCTTGTGCATTTCTCATCGCTTTCTCAAGCAGGAGAGTTACTTTTATTTGCTAGAAGCAGGGAGGCAACGTGGTGCAGTGGAATAGATACACCCAACTGTGTTCAGTGGCAATGGTCACAGAGCAGCCACAAACCATTGCAGCAGACGGGTGTGCGTTTGTGTATGTTAGCTGGCTCCAGGAAAAAATGCAGTTATATACTTTGTGTTTTTATATTGCAACCCAAATGTTCCTTTTTTGTTTGTTTGTTTCCCATTATACCAACCTTTCTACCCTTGGCTCCTGTACCTATGACAAATGAGGACATAATAAAGTCCAATTGGTGTCAGCTATTGTTCTCAAACTAATAATTTCCCAAGACTTTTGCAAGCTTCTCCCATCCCAGGTGAAACTTGGTAATTAAGAGTGACCTTTGAAAGCTCCCACTCACAATGGTATCTGCTGGTTCTGCTTAATTTACTCCCCTGTCTTGCATGTAAAACTGTGAATAATTGCTGCAGTTTATTAAAGTGGAAAATAAAGAGCTTTCAAAGCACTGAGATAATTTAGTTTCCAAACATTTGACAGTACCTAATAGGTATGAGTGTTTTGAGCAGGTTATCGAGAAGAGAAATGAGGGGAGTCGCATATCTGACTCTTCCTATTTTTTTATACAAGTGTCACTTTGTTCTGGTGACAGCAGGTTTACAGCATTACACTGATCTGTGGTCCTGCACGTTGGGCAGGTCTCTGGCTGTAGCAATACAAGTATCTGAACTAGAGCTTTTCTAAATGAGCTAAGACTCAAAAATTGTGACAGACTTTTTTAAAAATCAGATTTTGGGGTTTAAATCTGTTTTGTAACTGATCCTTTGTTACCTCTTCATTAGCAGAATAGATTTGTCTCACATTCAGAAGCCTTTTATTTAGAGATATATTTTCTTCCTGAAACATAGGTCCTAGAAACTTGCTGCTGCCTCAAACAAAAGTAGAGATTCTTACAAAAAGTGAACTTGCATACATGGGCCTGCTGATAAAAATAGATGAGTTGGCAGTGTTGTTTCTTCTCCTGCACTCTGAAAGACCTGAACTTCTAATATTGTAATCAAAAAATCTCAAGACCTGGATGTATTTCATTACCGAATCTGTTTCACTTGCAATGCCCTTGCATTTCACTTGAAATGTGTC
This sequence comes from Jacana jacana, assembly GCA_013400555.1. Taxonomy (NCBI): domain Eukaryota; kingdom Metazoa; phylum Chordata; class Aves; order Charadriiformes; family Jacanidae; genus Jacana; species Jacana jacana. The sequence continues at coordinate 825,810 of VZTM01026683.1, forward strand.
ACATACTAAAGCTGAATATTGGAGAGGATTAACAGAAGGAACACAATGTAAATGGCTAAAAGCAAGGCAATGGCTTGGAAAGAAAGCCATGGAGTGTTCAGGGGTTTAGATATATACATTTTGTGTCCTGTGTTGATCCTAAAACCCCAGTTTTGTATTAACCTTCAGCTTCTTAGGACTGGGACAGCCTTGTTTCGGCTCAGGCAGCACAACCCCATGGATCCTGCGCTGGCTCCGATGCCTGGGGAAGACAGGAGTCCTGCTTTTGCTGCACAGGAGTACTGCCCAGCCTTTGGAGTCACCTTTGCCAAAGCCTTTGCAGAGCCCCCTGAGAGCCACTGGTACAACTGCTGCATGAGGGAAGCAGGTCCATGGAAGCTGTTGCCTTCCCGAACCCTCTGCTCCAGCACCCAGAGAGAAGCTGCGCCGAAGCGGAGGCTGAAGCCAGCCTGCAGGCACAGCACAGCCACAAGCCTGGTCTGGCAAGGGGATTTCCTGCATTTACAGCTCTCCTCCACACACAATAGCAAAGACTCAAGCAGGAGCAAGGGGTAGGATCCCATCCTGACACAGGACCCTAGAGCTGGTCAGGAAAAAGGCACCTCTCTCCCAAAAGAGGCACAGCAAGAAGTCCCCACTGCACCAAATAAATCAAATCTCACAATTCACCAGGATCAAGAATTGGAAGGTTTCCTACAGGTTTTATATCCAGGACGATTTATGATTTAATTTAAACACGTAGTTTCCAGCCGTTTCTTTTTGCAAGCAATCACCCAGGCTACATTAACCTGATGGTGATGTACTGCAGTCCTAGGGAGCCCTGGAGAGACAGAGAGAGAGACAACAGCACTCAGAGGTGTGAACTTCCCCCATTTATCTTGCTGGGATGTGCACAGCTTTGGCAGGAAAGCAGGTCCAAGCATGTTAACCACTTCACCGCCAGCCTCTGCCATGAAAAGGGCCAGTTGCACAGCAGCATGTCCTGTATGGACCTTTCCCTTCCTTTGGTAGAGCCTCACTGGCAGCAAAAGATGGAAGCTGGGAAGGGGACCCCTGGAGTGTGATGGTGCAGGTTATAGGATTGGAGGGGGTGAAATCAGATGGGGGGGGGAGGTATCACATGGCTTGGTGCAACAGATGTGGCCACACAGGTGTTACGGTTTAATATGGTTTTGAAGAAGTCATGGATCTCCCTGCCTCTTGGGATTCAGCAGTGGAGCAGAGGCTCCTTGCAGGGTCTGCTCAGGCCCCAGGTGAACCCTATGGGAGAGCAGAGACAAAAACGTAGCAGATGGAAACTGGTTCCAAGGGAGACACTTCTGCCTGGTTTGGGTACAGATGTCTCAGCCAGAGGCTTCCATCATACAAGCAGTACTTCACAGCAGCGGCACAAGGTGTTGCTTGTCACTAACCTATCTAGAAGCGGTCTTTATTCGGACCTCAGCTCACAAACCGAGCTCTCCTAGCTGGCTGTCCATTCCCAGCTCTCCTAGCTGGCTCTCAGCAGACTCCTGCAGGCAGTGCTGAGCCTCTAGTGTGCCAGTTGCGAGGCTGTGTTGTTTTGCAACCAGACAGGCGATTACAAGTGCCTGTGAAGATGGCAGCTGGTAGCAGAGGTAGTGATCCTTTCCTCTGATGGGGGCTGGTGGCAGCTGCAGCCGGTCCCTCTCTTGTGGCAGCACACAACCACCTGAGCAAGGCTTCCTGGGGAGACACATACGTAAGATTTAAAGTGAAATTGCTGCTTCAAAGAAACGGCTTTTAGGAATCTCTGGTGCTCAAAGATGCAGGTGCTGGACTGCTCCCAGGCTGTCCTGCATTGCTGGACCCAGCCTCTGCACCCCGGGATGGCAGCGAGAAAGGGAGCTCTGAGCCCCTCCATCTCGTTCTTTTGAGCTTGGGGCAAACACTGCTTCCAACCAGGGAGGTGTCTGAAACAGCCTTTTCATTTATGTTTATATTTAAAAACCTAACAGTGACTAAAACAGTTTGCATAATAAACAGCTCTAGAGCCAGAAATATTTGCCTGCTCTTGGTAAAAAAAGGAAGTCCTCAGATCCTCTTCTGAAGACTGTAAGCAAGTGACGGAGTTTTCCCTTTACAGGATATAAATATACAGTGCAAATAGGTGGCTGCTGTCGCTGCTTACATTTTGATGTATCTCTTCAGATAACCCGGCAGCGCCAGATTATTTTAGTGTCAAATCAAAGCTCTGGTTGTGTAAAGAAGCTGAGGAAAGGTACAGTCTGTGTTGCAGCACAGGATGGAAGCTCCAAGAAGACTGGAGGCAGTCCTGTGAGACATGTACCAGCCATGCATACTAAACCTGCCTTTTAGTACACCGAAAAGAAAAATCCCTTCAGTAGAGCTGTTGCAGAAGAGAAAGAAATGTCTTCAGATTTGGGTTGGGGCAAGGTAGTGTTTTTCTAGGGAGGTACACGATTCAGTCTCGCATTAGGTGAAAGAAAATAAAGCTTTTGTTTCCTTTTTACCCTCTGTTTCCATGTGAGAGGAAAAAAAAAATATTAAAGGGCTTGTTTACGCTGGAAGAAAAATCTTGCTGGCTGATCTCCTTTCAAAGCAGAAAGCTCTTATTTGAAACGCAGCATTGCTGTCCTTGACTTTTACGACAGCCCAAACCTGCCCGATCTGCATCCCATCATAGCATCACTCTGCTCCGGATGCAGGGCAGCTGTACAGCACGTAGCACAATGGAATCTCTGTGTGGCTCCTGTGGCCTCCCTGTTCGAACCTGATGCAGTCGCGTACACAGACTGAAAACGAGAGGTCAGTCGCTCGCTCAGGCTCTCTGCAGAGCGGATGCACACACCAAGCTTGGCTCCTTTCCTGCCAAAGGGAACCCACAGCTGCAGCGTTTTGAAATGCTCAAAATCAAACTGCACATCAGGCTATTTGTGCTTATCCAGGTTTTGTAGGAGAATGACTCAGCTGAGCTTGGTTTCTCCTGTTGAGAACCAGCGTAAGAGAAAGGCCTGTCAGGCCCCAAGCCCACCAGGAGCCCATCTGGAGAGAAGCCTCGGGCCAGGTGGCATAGCCCAGCCCAGACAACAGCGTCAACACTTCCACACACCACAGCCCTGCCTGGCATCGACCAGGAAGCCTAAATCGCGTCCATAACCAGCTCCCGGCTGCCGTGAGGGGACATCCTCCCCCCTGTCTCACGGTTAAACCCTCCGCTGGGGTCGGGGGCAGGCCCGTCAAGCCACGGCCGGGCCTAGGGCCCGCCCCGAGGGCCCCCAAGAAAACCATGCAGCCCGTTTCTTTAGCGGGGGCTCTGGGGCCTCACTCATGATGCAACTGTGCCAGCTACCACCGGGACCCGGAGAGGGACACGGCCGCTCCACTACCCCCTCCCGCCGTACGGGCGCCGCCATGCTCCCCTGACAGGCCAGGGGGCGGGGCCCAGTATGCTAATGAAGCCGGCACTGGCAGGGTGCGGCGGGGGCGCATGCGCACTGCACTCCCCGTGGAGCACGGCTTCTTACACAATGCGCCGGGTTCCTCCCGCGGCGAGGAAGGGGGAGAAGGGGGCGGGTCTAGCATGCAAATGACAACGGGCATTCGCCGTGCGATTGGTGAAGAAGGAGGAATAGGCGGGGTCGGATACGTAACAGAGGTGGTCGGGGGCGTTGAATGGGCAGCGCAGGAGAGGGCGTGGCCTGTATGCAAATTTTACCGCCTTGAGCGGGGAAGGGGCGTGGCTTGAATGCAAACGACCAGGTTGTCGTTTCCCGAGGTCCCGCCCCCGCGTCCCTCCTCGCGCAGCGTCGGCCCCGCCCCGCTTATAAAAGGCATCGCGCCTGCGCAGTGCGTTGAAATGAGGACTTAGTCTGTTACACAACGGCGGCGAGGCAAGGGCTGCGCTCTCCCTCGCGTTCAGACTCGGTTCCTCTGCTCAGTTCTTCTCTCTTTTCCTCTCCGCTTGGCCTCCCGCGCCCTCCGGCATGAGCGGGGACCAGCTACACAACGATTCCCAGGTGAGTGCCCCTTCACCGCCCCGCTCCCGGGGGGCCCGCGGTCCCTCGGCAGCGAGGCCGCGGGGTCCTTACTCCCCCTTAGGGCCAGCCCTGGGGGCCCGGCTGATACCCCACTACCTTACCTTCAGCGAGGGGAGACGTCCCCGGTTGCTGCCCCCTGCCTGCTCCCGTTCGCGGTGGCCCACGCGTCTGGGTCGAGCCCTGTCAACCGGGCCTGTCCCCTCCTCGTCGTGTTGGGGAGCCCACATCCACCGAGCCCCCCTCAGCCCCGGGACATGATGGGGGGTGGTGAGGGAAGAGGGGACTTGTGTGTGCCCCCACCATGTGGGAGAAGGGGAGGGGGGTGGCTGGCCACCTTCCCTGCTCTCTCTACCTTCTTCGGGTGGGGGGTCACCCCGGGAGCTGTGCGGGTGCCGGTTTACCCTACCCCCTCCCTAGCCACCGCGGGAATGAATCGTGCCCTTTTCGACTGATATTTAATTTTCCTGAAAAAGAGAACGAAGGGAAGGGGGTGGAAAATCCAGTATCCCCGGCAAAAAAAGGGGGAAAAAATAATGAAAAACCACCACTACCCACCTTCCCTCCCCCCAAGAAAAAATAATTCCTCCCTGGTCGGGACGGCGTTTTTCACGGTCTCTCCCTGTCTCCTCTCCCCGCAGATCGAGGCGGATTTCCGAGCGAACGGTGAGTGTGGCCCCGGCGCTGCCCTCCCCGCGCC
>VZTM01026684.1:1001-30774 GCA_013400555.1 Jacana jacana
CTTCTGTGTGAAAATTTGCTGCAAATATCTTGAGTAGCTGGGGGATGGGAGGGGGAGGCAGAAGGAAGCAGTGGTACTTCCACACCATTTGGAGAAGCTGCATCCCCTTTTATAAATCACACTGATTAAAAAAATATACCACACTTGACTTTTGACAGTTCAGCTTAATGCCAGAATCAAGGCCACCCCCCACCTCCACCCTCAGTTCAAAGGCAGTGGTTTTACTTTTTAGAATTTCCTCTATCAAGTTACTCATACTTCCCATTCCATTTCAATATTTACCAACACCCATACACATTTGTGTCCGACCTCAGTGCGACTCATGCTCAAGTCTTTTCCTACAGGGAACTTTATTCTGCTCTTCCAGCCCTCAGGCCAGTTATGAGTGGTACCCTCTGGCAAATTATAAACACACACTCAATGACAAATCATGTAATTGAAGCACTGGCACGTACCTAAATAAAAGCTTTTTCAATAGGTAAATTAGATATAATTTATAGAAGTTGCAATTTCCTGTTCTACTAGAGCTTCCCTGCTTTTATCAAAATATGTTCACACACACAAAAGCTAAATAAAGACTAAAACTACTGAGAAGTATTAAAACCAATAATCAGAAATGACAAAAATCTTAACCTGGGAAATATACTTTTTCCACAATGGTTCATCTTCACTAATATCAAATTCATTCCATCCATGGAAAGCCCGTCTATGACAAACTTCACAGTTTTTTAAGCCATTCTGAAGATTAGCCTATTAAAATACAGAAACAACAACACAGACAGCAATTACAGTAATATGCTAGGCCTCAAAATAAATCCCAACACCAAAATATAGAGCCTTAGATTAGATAAATTTGGCCAATATCAGAAAGATAAGCTTGATACTAATGTTTGTGTGACAATAAAAGCTAACTAACTGCTATTTTAAAATTTAATTTGGCAATACTTAAGTGATTCAACAACATTTTACAGAACTACAGAAGCAGATGCTGTTCCACATCTCCAAACGACTGCTCATCTTCCCTGAGGAAAACTCTTTAACAAGCCACACCACGGGCATAGTTCAGACTCAGATTATGTCAGGAGTTCAGTTACTCAGGCAAATGCCAGCAATAGCTTCAAACTCTCGAGTTGTCAATGACCAACATACATCACGGTGTACTCTCAAGTAGTCAAGCACACCGATAAAAGACCATCTATCGTGAAAATTAACACAGATTCAATGGTTCATAAATCTGTCCATAGGAAGCTCTCTCAATCCTGTTCCTCCACTTAAAATGGAGCCTACCAAAATAAATTAAGGACATTAAGGACTCCTTAGAGAAATGGAAGCAATAGCTATGAAAAACAGGACAGGATTTTATGGGAAGGTTGACTCTAGGATTTTTATTAACAAAAAGCAATCTTCAAAGCATAAAGAAATCCAAACATTTTCAAGTTGAATCTCATCCCTCCTCCAAATACCCAGTTTTTTGAAACCATTAGAGAATAGAGCATTTCAAGTAACAATTTAGAAATCAACACGCTATGAGCAGTAGACAACAGCTGGTATCAAACCGCACGACCATGCATAGACTTTCAGTGACAGTATCTGTCCTTATGAAATACCAAACATCGTTTGGTCACGTCAGCGCATTCTTAAAAGATGCAAACCCACTTACTTGCAGAATGCTTGCTACTTCATCAACTGGCAATTCACTTGCTTTTTTTGAAGACAGTACAGGAATCATTGTCTCATTGTCACCATCAGGGATTTTTTGAAGACGTGCAACCTAAGAAGCAAAACCAAAGTCTGAAGGAAGGAGAGCACTAACGTTTCCTTACAAACAACATATACCAGAGCACTGCAGTACTAATGTCATTAAAAGGTAGCTTCTGATAACCCTTCCACTTCAAAAAAAATAATCTAAAAATCATCTCATTTTCATGTAGTATCACCTGGAATAATAAAAGAAATCACCTGACATGCAACTGAGAAGACTGATTCCTGTAACATGTTCATTGATGACAAAGATCCTAACAGTTAATAAAAGATCCTAACAGTTAAAAATATTCATAATGCATTGAAATTATCATCAATACCTGGTCAGAAAGTAATCACTCCAGATAAATTTAACTCCTGCCCCTACTTTCTACTCATTAATGAAGGTGGTCTGAGTGGGCCTATTTACATCGTCTTGTACACAGACAGGAGAAACAACATTAAGAAAACCTCAAATAAGAGGTTTGAATGCAGTTCAAAAGCTTCAAGTCAATGCTATAAAAAGTAATGTTTTCCTGTAATATAAGAAGTCAAAATTTTGTGAACTGTAAAACAGAGCAATAGCAACACTGCACACCTCAGCACTGCTCTGATTTTAACAAAGCCTCAGTGTTTCCGAATTCTTGCTTATTGAATGAGAAGCCAGAGTGATACTCTTCCTCCCCGCCCCCCCCCAATTCCCTTACTGCACCCATAATAAGTATCTCATCCATTGTGCCACACAAACCTCCCCCTGCCCCGTTAACTGGAAGACACCTAACATGCACACCACAGAAATGGTTCTCCCACTATACTTGCATGGCATTTGAATAGGCGGTTTTATGCTTTAATAATAATTACTGTCTGGTATAAACCCCCTTTACGTATGCTGAGACTTAAAATACAAGATAAGGTACTTCAAGATGACAATACATTAAAAGATTCCAGCATTTTTATGCCCTAAAAAGGTATGATCTTCATTGTCTATGCTGCATGCTGCTTGCCATGTACTCGGTTAGGACAGCTGAGAGAAATTCAACTCAGTATTTGTTCTTCTAGCTGCTTACTTAAACACTCCACAAAGACTTCATCCCAGGGACCCATGGGAACAACGAACAAAGGTGAAAGTGCTTCAGTTGGAACTCACATGCTTTCACTTTCAAGAGAAACCCTTGGAAATTCTACACCTGCCATGTGGTTCCCAGTGATACGGGAAACCAACAAAATTTGCTCCTTCACTGCAAATATAAGAAAGAAAGTGGGTCTTGAGACTGGGTTGAGAAACAGGGTGATGTGGAGCATGTGTTTGAGCTCCTGGGCAGGCGGGATGGCTGATGGAAGAACTGCACTTTAATGTGTTTACTGTCCTCCAAAGAAGGGGGAGCCCTCTATTCCCACGCTGTAGCCTACAACCAGCAGCGCTGAGCAGCTGGGCTGCTGGAGTACTGCTTAGCAGGGGCCAAGAATGGAAGTTCAGCTACACTCTGCCACACCTCCACTCCAGCTCCCCTATTCTGTTCCACTGAAAGAGCTTTCTTTTGTTCTTTACTATCCTTTTAATGATGCATTTATGCACAGACCAGAATTGGGAATTCTGTGGCCAAATTTTTACAGATTATTACAAAATATGTTATTTAAATATGCTTTAGCATTGGTTAGGTACTTAATGAAACTGAGATATAAACTGATGCAAGTCAGCTTTAAAAATTGTGGTGAATACATGTTATCATACACTATAAATATATACCTTTGCAAAAATTATCTAGCAAGTTACCATTTCCAAATAGCTACACATTTCAAATCAGACAAGAAATTGAGACCCAAATATTTCAGCCATGGTTCAAGGCAGGAACAAATTTTTCTGTCTCAACATATGTATATTTAAAGTATTTTCAAAGAACTACTACTTTCAACATCAGATGGAAAACAAGATCATGAATTTAACCCTGCCCCTCACAAGGGGTCTTTTGACAAAACCCAATGCTCACAAGCCCCTACACCACATTTCCAGTGCTCTGGCCCAGAGGGACAAACACGTGTTCCACAGTTGAAGGCTTGTCACAGAACACACCATAGACTCTCTCTACAAAATACAACTATTACCAAAGCAACTTGAACTGACCACAAGAGCAGCAGAATGGCAGGTTTTTCAGTTACAAAGAATACAAACATTGTGACCCTAAGCCTTATAAAATCCTCTTTGGTGTATGTAAGTTCATTTCCCTAAAACTTCACTGTGGGAAGTGATGCATCATCACGAGCACTCAGTCTTGTGTGCAGCCAGCCAGCCCGTGGTTGAGTGTACCACCACTTTTCCATCAGCCATGAACCACTCCATGCTCAAAAGGTTGGGAGAAGCAGTTTCATTCAAATTCACCTATTCTGCAATTAAGAACACACCCTGTTACAGCTGCTGTTAAGCCTACACATACAAACCAATATTCTCAGGAAGACTGGGGTTGAAGACGATGACTTTGCATACTTCAAATGGTAATATTTGATTTTCTTTGGATTTTAACCTTCCTTGTGTTTCAATTTTCTTCAGCTACATACTTTTCTAAACCAAACATTCACCCAGAGTTTTGCCAATCTCCCCTCTTTGATGAAACACCCTACAGAATTACTAGTTCGCGTTCTTTTCCTTAAGGTTTCTGAGCCAGCTTTTGGGTTTTATTGAAAATAGAAACCACATTCATGGTGTTTGCTACCAAACACCAGCTCAGGGCTGAAAAACCATTAAGCCTAAGTGCTCTTTCAAAACAAACCTGCAAGCATAGGAGTTTGACCAGGATGACTCAACGTTCTCTACAAAAGTGCTGAGCAACCAAGCTTTCCCAGTCAGAGGAGGCAGAACTGAACTGACAGCCACTACAAATTCTAGAGCAGAGAAAAGCCTTTTTCCCCCAAAACAAACTGACATGGCTGCTAAACACAAATAACAATTCCAAAAAAAAGGATACATAACATCATTTCCCCAGTAGTATCCATTACAACTTCAGAAAGTCCAACAAGCTTTTTAAGGACATTTTATGAAGTTAAACAAAAATGTCAAAGTAGTCTCAAAGATCAGGCTTTTCCAAATCTTCATTAGCACAGAACTGTGAGACAGCAAAGCCTATTTTGACAACCTTTTTGTGACAGACTCAAAAAGGCACTTCTCAGTATGTGTTTCATTCATATTATCTCCCCTTTTATGAACAATACCGTACTGTACATAGTGAAAATATCTACAGAGAAAATCTGGTACAGGATTAAAAAAAAATAAAGGCCCAGAAGGTCTTTTTATAGCCAGCTCCTTTCTCTAGAGCAACATTACATACCATTAGACAATTCTGGAGGGTCTTTATCTAATTTCTCAAAAACCTCTACTATCAGTGTAGATTAAACTACACTCCTAGCTCAGAGAAGAACGGTTTAGAATATCGAACTTCGCCACCAATTCAATTTGATCTCTTACCCGCTGAGAAACCAATCACTGCTTCCTTCATCACTACCTTCCCAAACAAAGTGGGTTACACCAACTCATTTAGGTACCAAAAAAACCAGTTGAAAAGGTACTTGATATCTGCTGGAACACAATAACTACCCTCATGCAAATATTCTTGCCTTTACTATTTAATACTTCCACAAAGTAAGAGAAAGATTCCTTATTCAATGCTGTTGGCAAGCGCTATACAGCCCTTTGCAGTGCTGCCCAGATCTGCACACCGGAGATTCAGGCTTCTGCAACACCCTTTAGGGCATCCAACAGAAGCTATTCCCCAAAGCACACTGTTTCTATGTTAAAAGGAATCAACCCACATACATTAAGATGTCTTCCCATCCAATGCTACAGTTAATTTTCTACCATCTATCAGCCGATACCTTAAAACACTTCAGTAATTCATTGCAGGCCAAGTTTTTAGATAGATACTTGGGCTAAGAAACGATACTGGCCTGTGCTGCTGTATCAAATAGGAGGCATGTCCATGACCACTGAAGCTCCTGGGGCTGGGACTGCAGCTTCCCATTCCCTGCTTGCAGTTAACTCTACCAAGGAACAAAGCAGCAGCATGCTAGCTAACAAAAATAAACAGCTGCCTCGGGAAGGACTCTTCTTGGACCACTTCCAATGTACACACCATGACTTCTAGACCAAAAACCACCCATCAATCATATGACCACGGCACTGTGACCAAAGCTTGCTTATCAAAATGAATACAAATTACACTGGAAGACTACCAGAAATTCAGAGTTCCTTTGTGTTTTCTCTTAAGAAAGAAGTCTAATTAACCAGTTTACAGTAAATTGTTAGTGTTTCTTCTTTCTCACATACTACAAAATTCTGCCTACCCTCTCTTTCTACCAGGACTGATATCAACAACCCACCATTACCATGCTATTTCTCGGATTAGCAGGAGCAGTCCATTATCCATCAGCAGGGCTCACTGACATTGAGATGCTTTTACATTTTTTTGTTGTTGTTGAAGGTAAATTTTAGCTCTACTTCATCTGGGAATGCAAATAGCAGGCCCTATGTTCACTGAGAGCGGTCTAAACATTTAGAACATTCTCCTAGCAAAATCTATTTCTAGACAAACTGGTGACCAAAACATTTTAGCTAATTAGTTAATAAGCTAATTTAAAGTCCTGTAAACATTTCATGCAGTTACTCAACCGACCTACAAGTGTACAAGTGCAAAACACAAAGGTGGTATAAAAGCAAAGCTACTGAGAAGAGTAAGGGGGGTTGTGGAGGAGGGGGAAGTTTTTTAAAACAGTGGCATTTAAAGTTGAAGTAACTAAAGCAAAATACTGATTCTTTCTTTGAGACATTCCTTCAGAAACTTGAGAGATAAGAATGCATCTGGGTTTGGGCACTCTACTTTCAGAAAGAGCTGTTTACCCTGCCACACAAGAAGTTTCACTGGCTGTAGGTTAGTAGAGCCAGATTTTGGGAACCACTGTGGCACAGCTGGAAATGTAAAAAGATGACTGGAAACACCGACTCTGCTTGCTTCCAATATGTACTTCCTAACCATACCTATCACTCCCTTCTGAATCATCCCATCCATCTGAATAGCTGATTCGGTCAGTTTGAGTCTCCCCTCATCGAGCCCTGTAAAACTGAACCCCTTTCCAGCCACTACAAGTACTGCAAAGCGCTGATGACTACAAAGTGACCAGCCCAGATCACTGTACGAGCAGCTACTGCCACACACCCTGGTATACACCTCTATCACAGACACCACACAACTGCGACCGAATCCTACTGTGTCTAATCAACAGCAAATTTAATGAATGTACACCCAATCAATGTGTAATTAATCTTAAGTATATGTACAGTATGTTGTCTTTTCCACTTGAAATATTCCCTGCACCTGCTCAGGAGCTGCAGCTTTATTAATAAGATAAGGATATTAGAATATGGTGTCCAAGGGACAACTTCAAAGCCCACACACCAGACTGGCTGCTATCAGCAAGTGATTGATGAAGCTGTACTGTGAGCAAAACCCTGTAAGAACACCGGTGAACTCGGAGCACACAAGGTCTACAGTGTGCCATGCCCTGACCAAAGATCCATCTAAAGCTCTATCAACTCAGAGCTCCCAGCATCAGAGAGGACATATGATTTATACCTTGCTACCGCCTTTTCTGAGTTATTAGCAGTGATCTGCCTTGCAAGGGTTTGTGCCTTTCTTACTGGCATCCGGAAAGACTTGGTACTTCCTCACCCTCCGCAAGAATTAGCTTTCATTTTTTATATGCCTTCCTTGCACTGGAAAAAATAATACTGTTCAACATAATAAATGTGTTTGAATGCAAAACAGATTAAAATTTACAAGTTCCTCATTCCTGAACTTTATGTGTGATCAAACTATACGTGAAGTATACTAGAGGGTTTAGAAAACTCACATCCTATTAAGTTTGTTCTTCTCCAGTTCTGTACAATTCAGAGCCAGGATGGCAGAGGGGTAACAACAGATAGAGCACCTACCATAGACATCAGTGCACAGGGTAACATAATAAAATACCAAGTGCTTACCTCTTCTGCACTGTCTGGCACCCTGAAAGCACACAGGGCTGGAGACCAACTAGATGTCAATGGGCACAGAGGCCTGAGTCTCCACCTACGTGCATGTGGACTTGGGAAACAGTTTCTACTAGGGCAAGACTCTCGGCTATGAAAGGTCTTTAAGGAAAAGACTCTGCCCAGAATGGAAGTAATGCTCTTTTCTGTCAGTTCCATCAGATATGAAAAATTAGTGCAAAGTCTTCTCCTACTCGTTAGGAGATGGTGGTTAGAGAGGTTCTGAGATCCAGATCTTTAATCATCTTATTGTCCATCTTCAAACTCTCCATTTAAACAGGTCACCGCTCAGCATCATGACTGTGATTCCACAGAGTTCCTTTCTAGCAATGACCTTAAAAAAACTCATATTTCACTAGATTTCTGCTATCTTTGCCTCCCCCATTTGTTTAGAAGGCAAGGTGCTCCTCAGTGCAGAGCCCAGCCACAGAACAAGGATCATGTGATGACAAGACACAGCAAAAATCCAAGCAGAAAAAAAAAAAAAAAGGAAGTATTAGGCACACTGAATAGTTACCAGTTAGTCCTAGACCAACTGTACACCCAGGAGCAAATCCTGGACAGAGCAGGATTCCAGAATGGGGGACAGGGCAGAGAATAGCCCTCGGACCATTCTGGAACAAGTAATACTCAACATAGTTGTGACTGATAGAACTTCCTCCATGAAATTGGCAGACCTGAACAGGAATCATATCTCCAGAGAAATTCCAGTTATGTGAACATACAAAACAGGTGGATGTAGCTGAGTATGGTAGATACAGATTTAGTAAAATAAATAACAATCAGTGCAACCAAGTTCACAAACTACAAATGCAGACAAGCTACAAACTCTCCTTGATTAAGTAAAATTCCATGCTTTAATGTCTTATTCTTGGCTTTTGAACTAATTTTTTAACAGTGTGCAGAGAAGTGGAAGTTGTATTCAGACAGACTTCATCTTTAGAGACTGCAGTGACAGAGTTGTTTATACCTCATATGTGATTAAATCACAGACTGATTGCTTCTGTATTCTCAACTCCCAATTTTTCTAATGAGTCTCAAAGCCCAGTAAATTTAGATATGAAAAATACTCCAATACTGTGACTGACCAATAAACCCCCAAACCAGAAGGCTCAGAGGAGATGGACACAGGCAATGCACCCGTGAAGCTCAGGAAATAATGTGGGGTGTGACTAACCCCAGCTGTTGCAAAAGACACTGAACTTTACCTCGGCACAATGGGGACTGGAGGATTGGCCTTGCTTTGGATAAGCAATTATGTCAGTTGAGTGGATCTACCAGTGGTGTAAATGTTTCTCCCTGATTTCACCAAAAGAATGTGGATGTCTGAGTTAGCCAGACCAGCAAGGGGAATGTGCGTCTGGCTCAGCCCAACATACACACTGACCAACCAACAGTATTTCAAAAGAGAGCAACAGGTTTGAGCTGGTTTCAACCCTCTTACTCCTTTCCAACAACTGGGGATGCCCAGCATCATGACAGTGACTGGTAACAGGAGTCATGTTGTTATTGTGATTGAACTGTGTACTGCCAGTTCTTTATTTTGCTAAGTGCAACTTAAAAACTATACTTAAGACATAATACAAATGTAACATTCTGCTAAATCAGAAATCCCACCCAACATCAAATATCTTCAAATACACGCACCTGACATTAAACATTACATCCCCTATACAGGGATTACCTAAAAGAATCTGGTCAGAGAGTATTATACTCTGCCAAATATCTTTATGGGAAATACTGCTTATTTCCTACAGCAACAATTAAAGCAGCAACACTCATTCAGCACAAACAGCCCCGACCAACCTGCAAAAAGAGTATTTCACATGCCACTGCACAGAGCTAGAGCTGTCCCTTCCCACCCCCAAAAGGTTGAAGTCTGCAGACTAATGAAGCCACTTGCTTTCTACCAGCCACTGTTTGCTCAGGAGAAGAAATACTTTTTGAAAGCTTTGAAGTTACTGTCTACTGTCTTCATTTAAATTGACTCCTTTGGAAAAGTGTGATGATTTTTCACTTCTGGGGAAACAGCTGCAGCAACCCTGTATTCTAATATTCAAAAAAATTTGTTCCTATTCAACAGTATTTTAGTTTAAACATTTTACCAGGAGACCCCACATCAAAGGAAGTGCACACAGAAAAGTTCTGTCTCTAAAAAAGCCAGAAGGAAAGAGAAACGCTAATTTGCATTAATGAGTTCTCCTTGCAGAGTAATTTCTATTCTTGGAGGCCACATAGTTTCAGTCCCTTGCTCCTGTGCTATTTTGTAAGATTTTACAGAAAGGGGGCAATAATCAACCTGGCATAAACACTACCCATTAACCAAAGAAAAATAAATAGCCAAATTATGAGAACAAGCTGGCCCATGAGCCTGAAAAAACCTGCCTTATTTCCCCAGTGCTTAGCACTATTTCCCCAGCGCTTCGGACTTTCGCTATGGCCAACCACCAGCCGTAACAGAGCTGTATTCCTCAGTACACAACACTTCTGCATTTCTGAGCCACTAAGAAATAGAAACCTGAATTCTGGCACTGACCATCCTGAATCTCAAGGGTTGCCCTACCTTAAAAGGTGTAAAATATTTAAGAATGGTACCTATCCCCAACCCCCATCTACTTCAGGCAATGTAATAAAGGCTACGATGCTGTTTAACATCCAACTTAATTAACTCTACAGCAGTCTATAAAGCTCAAGAGCTGTTTTCAAGTGCTAAAAATACTTAAGTAATAAAAATATCCTCTAAAAAACATATGTCTAATAAACATGTCTCCACAACCTGCAAAATATCTTGCTCTTTCAAGATGCTTCACTATGTCTCCTTTTATTTAAAAAAATAGAAAGGAAAGTAGGACAGCTAGTTCAACCGAGGCTTCCAGCCCAACAGTAAAGCTGAGCATTTTTTCAATCATAGTATATTCCATGTGGTTATCTTGCAAGCCTTGTGTATGACAACTGCCTGCTCTCTAGCCAGAGAAAATATTTCACAAAAATAATGATACCTTAACCTGACAGCAGTGCTGTAGATTGTAGGAGTAATGACAACAAATACTCAGAGTAAAGTCCCAACATCATACCTGTCCAAACCACTTTCTGTTCCTTTAGCCCATTTATACAGTATACAATTGAAACTCAAGAATACAAAACATTCAACCTTTGTATCCAATCACTACAAAATATTTACCACAGAGCATTTCTATAGACTCTGAAGGATACACTATGATGAATTTAAAGCCTGGTTGCTGAAAGCCTTGAAATCATACAAACACAAGGCTGGAAAGGACCTACAAGATCATCTAGTCCAACCAGCCTCCTGTCACCAACACTACCCACTGAGCTACTAAATCATGTCTCGTAGCACCTTGTCCAGATGTTTCTTGAACACCACCAGGGATGGTGACTCCTCCACCTCCCTGGACAGGCCATTCCAGTGCCTGACCACTCTTGGGGAGAAAAAGCTTTTCCTGACATCTCATCTCAATCTCCCCTGGTGCAACTTGTGGCCATTCCCTCCAGTCCTGTGGTTAGTTATCTGGGAGAAGAGGCCAACCCCCTCCTCTTCACAGCCTCCCTTCAGGAAGTAGTGCAGTGCGTTGAGGTCTCCCCAGGAGTGCCCTGACAATCACACCAGACCAATCTGTACTTAATTGACCAAAACATTCAACTTTTAATTCTTCCTGTTCAAAACAATTCCCTGAACACTGGTAAGGTCTGCCTGAACATTTCATACATTTGTCATTACTTATTAATCAGAAGAACAAAAAGATACGGCATCCTAAGCACGTACCAAAACGGTCAAATCAATTCTAAGGTCCTGGTGAAAGCAAAGTTCATGTATAATAGCACGGGGTCAGTTCAGAAACATCAGAAGAGTGCACCGATGGCCACGCCTCACCTGACTCTAAGCCTCTGCTTAAAACCCGATTCATATGAAGCCTTTTAGAAGTTGAAGGCCAAAAGTCTTTGAGTCTAAGTATCAGTCATTTATCTTGACAGAGAGTTGCTAACATTCTAGGAAAACATTTAAGCTTAGAAATAAGATCATATGGCTCCTCTCCAATAGTCTGCTGCTATCTCATAACACTTGGAAGTGCTGAGTTTCTCAAATTGAAGGATGCACTAGAACAGCAAACACTAATAAAGGATTTTAGCATCCGGTGATATACCATTAATGCACCTGTGACACGTGCAGACTTTAGTTGTATAATTGTATTAAGCAAAACCACCAATAGAAATATTTGCTCAGTATTTATTGGAATAAAATAACAAGTGAAGCTCCAAGACCCAAACGTTGATGATATCCTCGACAGCTACACAGTCACTTCACAATGTGACAAAATTAAATTCTAATTAAGAAGATCCTGAACTTACTGTTTACAACAGTTCTCAGGACCAAGTTAGTGTCAGTGCTAATTTAAATGCAAACATAACTCACTGCATAATTACTTTACTTATGGTAATACGTGTTCTTAGTAGTGGTATCAAAAAAGCAACAACATTGCGCTCACCAAGCTTTTCTTTGGTGAGTTATGTATGCACAAAAGAAGGTGAGTTATGTATGCACAAAAGAAGCCCTGCAGAAAATTTATGATTTAAAAATATTTTAAAAGCCTCTGTAAAAGATTCCGTAGGCTGCATCTGCCAACCCATTACCTATTTTATACCTTCCAAGTTTTTGGAGTAGAATGTTTACAAAACAAATAACTAGAAACAGATGCTTGTCCCAAATTTATACTTTATTTTCCTTCTCTACATTGTAACTTTATCATTCCTGCTAGCCTCTACAAACCACACTGAAAATGTCACTTTTATCACTCAGTACCAATTAGGTGTCACCTGAACTCTTTCACCAATTCAAAAGCAGGTCTCAACTAAAATCTATTTATTAATTTACTCCACTCTTGCAAAATTCCACTGTGATCTATGGGTGAATTTACACTGAACTGACACTAAGGCTACATAAAGAAGCGAGTCAAGCTAACGGTCTGCTTATGCTAGAAGGTCTCACTGTTTTTGACATTAACTGGATGCTTCACAAGCTCACTCAACCTACTAATTCAACAGAAAGCCTTGCCTCCAACAGGGGGCAAGGGGAAAGAAGGGCTGGGCTAACCTTCTGCCAAGCCAGCAAGCCAGACAAACTCAACGAACAGGACAGCCAACACAACACCTATGGCAGGAACACAGCTAAGAGTAGGATCTCCTTTCAGCAGTAATGAGACCACTTCATTCACTCCTACAGGAGCGCGCCTCAACATCACCACACTCTTGTCAAGCTCCTCACCAAAAAAAGCAATGGAAAATGTTTGTTTCTAGTTTGTTAAATTAGCTGCTCTGAGAATTGCCTGCATTTTCCTTCCTGACTCATTAAGAGATTATGCCACAGACTCCCCATAGAAAGGAGTTACAAAAATAGCAAAATAATACACATATATTCTGCAACGTTTGAACTCAAGCAGATTCCATGTTAAACCACTTTGAGATCATTATAGAATAACATTTCTGATTTATCTGCATGTGAAAAAAAAAGGCAAAGGAAAGACAAAAACTATCCAATGCTCCATCAACCAGTCAAGCTACAGATTAAAAGATGATACCAGCAGTTGCATTAAAAAGGC
Source organism: Jacana jacana (assembly GCA_013400555.1). Lineage (NCBI taxonomy): Eukaryota > Metazoa > Chordata > Aves > Charadriiformes > Jacanidae > Jacana > Jacana jacana. The sequence continues at coordinate 14,427 of VZTM01026684.1, forward strand.
AATCTAAGTTTTGAATGCAAGGCACATGCTATGTTAACTTAGCAGCTTTCAAAGCACTATTAAAAGATAGGAAGGTATCTACTAGAACTGGCCTTTAGTGAAGGCTCTCCATGTAAAAAAAACCCAACACAATAACTCTCACTTTATCCTTCTTCTTCTCTCACTTTATCCTTCAAGTTAAACAGAAAGGATGTGACTTTTTTGCCAATGCAAGTGTGAAGTATTGGGTTCTAGACTTCTGGAAGCTGCAGAAACAGTAATCAATTTGTATTAAAATTCATGTTCCGCCTATAAGTTTCTTAAGAAAACATCTACAAGCCAAAAGGAATGTGAACTGCTGTGATAACACCAATTTCAGAATTTCTAACACTTTCCTTCACAAATTTCATTCTGATTATTTTGGATATTACTTTCAGGAAACAACTGGTGATGCCATTCTGGAACATTTAAAATTGTTTCCAAGCCACTGCTGCCACAGGCATCCCTTTCCCCTCTGCTTTCAGTGGCATGTAGGCACGCTCCTCCCCTTTATCGGTACTTAGTGCTGCCTAATCCTTGATTAACTAGTCCAGGGTGCTAACTCACTGCCTCCGAAAGCCAAAATCTGTTCACTGATCTTCAACCTGTTACTGTACAACTAAGCCCATTTTCACAATATAAGAAAAACACTCATGAAACTCATTAGGAAATTCAACTGTGCATTAAGCACAAAACAAAAAAAAATGATTCATTTGCCATCTCAGGATTACGTGAAGATTTAAAGCATCTTTTTAAAAGAAAATAAATTCTTGACTTACATCTCACTATTTATCCAATTATCAAAATTATCCTGAAATTACTACTGAAAGACTATAGGCTAAAATTAACCACCCTCTTTGAAGATTAGCTGAAATTAACCAGGACTCAAAACAATGAAGATTAAGGAGGATTTCAGAATCCCCACATGATGTTCCTATTACTTAAGAGTAAGTCTGGTCTGAGTTTTTGTACCAACCTTCTACATGATTTTGGGAAAGTCTTTACACGTGGGAAAAAATGTTGCTCTGACCTCATCTGTTCACCACTTAATGATCTGAAAAAAAATGCTACAGAAGACTTTGGTAACAAAACAGCACTCCTATTTAACAATTTGTACTTGTAATCCCAGTCTGACCTCCCAGCAGAAAAGCTCAAAGTTGATGTGACCTAAAACCTATTCTTTATTTTTCTACTAAAAGGCAGTCTTCTACAAGATAATCTTCAGTAGAACAAAGAATCTGACAGTCAGTCCAAAAGACAGTGATAAAAGAAAGGAAAAAAGTTCAGACTACAATTATAAAAGAATCACTTAAAACATCCCAAAGATACCAGTGGAGAGATCCAAAAGGTACAAAGCCTAGTTTACACCCAGAGTTACGTTTTGTCTAAACAGCTGCAAGTTCTCTTGAGCGCCTGTAGTTTAAGAAAAAGCTCTGCTTATGGAAAGAAGTCACAAAACTGTATCTTTCCAAACAGAAATACAAACATCTTTCCTCTAAGTCATAGTTTTATTAAGCTAAGCAGTTGTTTTCCTATGACGGGAAATTCTCTCTTCCCCATTAACATAAGACATATGAATTTTTGCAGAAGTTTCATCATCCCAACACAAGAGACAGAAACCATGAAGTCTTGGGACAAAACATTGACTAGCTTAAAGTAAACATAAAATACTGCTTATGAAAACTGCATTAACACAGGAAAACACCAGTTTTCCAAACCATTTGATCACTTCCCAATCTCAAACATTCATCCAAATACAGGGATGAAAAAAAATCTGCCATCTCTTGCTCAACATTCAAACTGAAGAGACCTTTCAAACAAAAACTTGCAGAACAACAAAATTTAAAGGTATTCTAACTGTAATCTTTGTTCTACAAGATTACAAAGATTCTTCAACTGTCTCCTGGAGAAAAGACATTAAGGATCCTCTCAAGAGTGGTGAAAAGTTCCAATATGAAAGCTGCTAGTGTCTTGCCGTCTCAAAATGTCAAATGGATAGAAAAAGAAGAGCTCAGAAATACCAAGAACAGCAGAATTGAGAGCTGTAAATATATATGTCTGTCTGGAGACTCAATTATGAGACCGGGGCAGGGAAGGAGTACAATGAGTGGAGAGGAAGTAATTCAAATATTATGGGAATTAACTCAGTCTTTTTATTCATACTGAAGTTTAGCTTTTCTCCTACCCTCCGAAGCCTACTCCATTTTGAAAGCCCTCAACAAAACACATATTTCTGCCTTTGAAATACACATCTTATTTTATTTTTCCTCTAGATAAAGCTTTTTTTTTTTATATATAAGTTACTTTTATCATACAAGTATTACTGGTTTTTAAACATATTTATTCCATAAGAAAATTAAGAAATGCCATCTCCCAGCAGGCAGAAGACTTAGAACCATCATAGTGTCACATGCAACTTGGTTATAAGCTACATTTATCATACACTGTTTATGATATTGGCATTCTATTGATAATAGATCTAAAAGTCGTTAAAAGACTTCCTGCCATTTTGGTTTTGACACACAAATATCAGACAGCTACTACACGGCCCCCCCCCGAGTATATCTCTCATCAATAGCATTATATCCACTCTGCTTCCTCCGCTCCCAGTGCTGCCCATTCAAAAACCTTTTGCAATGCAGTGACTGAAACGCAGGCACTGACACTTCTCCTAGCATCTATCTAGCCTCCCCAAACAAATATCTTCTAGAGACACTCCATCACACTCCAAAACTCCTTCTACCTGACAAGTCTTGTGCTTTTTATTACAATTATGCAGTTGGAAGATATGATCAATAGCATTAAGAAAATCCCAAGATTATTTTAAAGTTAAAAAAAAAATAAAAAATAAAGAGTTCTAAAATGTGAGATTATAAAAACCTACATAGTTTTCAACATAGGTTGGATTTCACAATTGCCACTCTCCAGTCATAGATGCCACTCTCCAGTCATGAATGAATACTCATTCAAAACAGAACAACTAGCCCTAGAAAATAATTCAGTTAGTCTACATCACAAATTCACTCCTGCTTCTTTCTTTTCAAAATGGGGGTGGGAATAAAAGGAACCCACAGGTCTCACATAGCAACCTAGAGCAAAGGAAATCCTGTAGCCACCTAAAAAAATCCATCTAATATCTTCAAAGAATACTGATGACCCAAGAAGGGTTGGAAGAAACAACAGTTATTTTCTTATACATAGATACAGTAATAAAAACAACACATTTCAGAGATTTTCAACACCCAGAGTCAAACAGAAAGGGAAAACTATTGAAGCTCACACTATCACCAATGCAAAGGGGCTTTCAAGGTTCCCAGAGCATAACCTGAAGCCCAACATGAAAAAGCTGAATTCACTCCCTGGATTAAGTCATTTCCAAATAGACAAGGAGAAAACACAGTAGAGTTGCTTCTTTCAGTACACAGAATTTACAGCTTTATACCTCATTTTTCAAGTGGTAGGACTCAAAAGTTTAGTGCCACTTTTTACTTAAATACCGTCTAAGGCAGTAAAATGAAGTAACTTTTAAGAACCCAAAACACGCATAAAAACATTTCAACACAAAATGCAACTAAGTCTTCTCATTTGCACCCTGAAAGATGAAATTTAACAAACAACATGTAACCTCAGCAAATAGCAAGCAGGCAATGCTCAGAGGCCCCCGTCTAAATAAAACAAGACATTTTTATTCTGAACACAGAGAGCCCTAAAACACCTCAGTGGATGTTTTGAAAAATCTGCCAGGCGAGGCTAAAACCCGGCTGATCAGCTCAACAAGCGGCAGCACAATAGAGGAAAAAAAACGATGGTCCTACAATTCCTACGACTACAAAACACAGCTCAAGATTCCTACCAGGAGATTAGCACACACCAGCAACCCTGCAACCCCCCGGGAGGGTAAAACAGACACACGCACCGGGAGGAGTCGTCACCAAATTGCATGCAAAAATCCTCTTAGCTCCAATGAGGTCAGTGACTCTGATGAGACCTTTACCTTCATTTTTCCATCGAAATCGCACTTGAGTCGATAGTTACGGAAAAGTCTTTAGCAGCAGCGCTGGAGCTGGAAAGGTGCAGAGAGAGATGCCCCAAGATCCCAGGCAATCACACTGCTCCCTCTGCCCCCACCTGCAGCACCATCTGCAAGAGAAACCAGCGCTAAAAGAGGGGGGGAAATAATAAAATACTAATTTAAAAACGGTAAAAACCCCACGGCCGAAGCTTGTAGGTCTCCGCCGCCTTTCCACCGGCGCCGGGCGGAGCAGGCAGCGGCTCGCAGGCAGCCCGCGGAGCTGTCAGAGCCCACCCAGGATTAGGATTAGTTGCCCGGCAGCTCCGGCAACACCGAGCGCCGCCGCTTCCCCCTCGCCGTAAGCGCCGCCAGCGGCCTCGTCCCGCCCGGGGAGGGGCTCCGCACAGAACGAACGCCCCGCACCTAAAAATAAACCTTCACCCCAAATAACCTCTCCCTGCCCGCCCTGCCCGCACCCCGTCCTCTCAGCGCTCCTCGCCCCGGCTCCCCTCAGCCGCCCCGGCCCCACCCGCTCACCCTGTGGCGCCGGCGGCCGCGGTAAACCGGAGGGGGGGTGTTACGCGGAGCGGAGGGAGGAAGGGAGGGGGGAGAAGAAGAGAGGGACAAGCAGCAGCTCCCTCAACCTCCGCCTCGTTGCGCCTCTCGGCTCCCTGGCTCAGCAGCGGCAGCAGCAACAGCAGAGCGGCCGCATCCCCGCTCCCCTACATTCCGCGGGCGGCGGGGAGAGGCAGCGGACGGGGCGGGGCGCGGCAGCGGAAAGGGCGGGCGAATGCTCCCCTTCAGCCCTCCCCGAGAGGGGGACGCCGACTCCCCTCTCTGTACGGGTGGGCGCTCTGCGGCGTGAGGGGGCGGTCGTTGTGTTCCCCCCTCCCGCGCCCGCGAGCGGAGGCCTCACCGATTGCCTCCCGCGATGAAAACAAACCCCCGCGGTGAAAACAAACCCCCGCGGTGAAAACAAACGCGTTTAAAACACTCCACACCGGCCTCTGGGAGCTCTGGAGGCGCCGCCGGCGCACAGGCCGCCGCCAACCTCCGTAGCAAGATCTCCTCACCTCCCTGCCCCGCCAGGAAGGAAAAAAGTGCTCGTTACCGTGAGGAGGATGGAGCCGTGCGCGGTGCGGGCGGCCGGGGAGCACCCGCCCGGGCTTGGCCTGAGGGCCCGCTCCGCCGAGCAGAGGAGCCCGGTGCCGCGGCTTCGGGCCCTCCGGGCCCCGGGCTGGTGGTAGGCAAGCAGGCCGGGAACGGCCGGGAACACCCGGGAAACCCGAACACGCCGGGTTCTTTGTCGCCCTCCGCGTTCTGTCGCTAGGAAGCGGTTGTCGGCTGAAGGCCGAGTGTCAGGCACATGGGGTAGCCGCTGGCTGCGGGGCTACCGTGTACCCCGGCTAGGCTGGGGTCTGGGTAGTTCGGAATCACCGGGCAAACTATTCCTTCTAACGTTAGCAAAAAGACAAAAGTCTCAGTACCTGATCTGAAATGCTTAAAAGCGCCTGCCTTTGAAACCTGGTGTTAGCGACCAACTTTAATCTTCCTACTTAGCCAACTTACAACTCCTTAAGTACTGTGGGAAAAAACATAGGCTTTACCGTTTCACTTATGTTTACCGTGGTCCCAAAGGAGTATTGTTTGAAACTACCGCTCCAGTGCTGAGCTCCAAGGCTGGGGAAGTTTAAAAAGAAAAGTAATTTCCACTGAGAAAATAACTTTTAAGTCAGGATGCACAGTGCTAGTAAGAAGAAAATGCCTTTTGGCTTTCAAGGTCAAACTCGAATGGAGACGTGCTAATTGTAGGCTTTACACCAGGTTTCTGAAGGAGCTGGACAACAGAGAAATACAATGGCGCTGACATCTCATGATTAACAACCTGTCACCTTGGCTTTGTTTTTATTAAGCAGCAGCAGAAACCAAAATCAGCCTTTGTCAGTTCTTAAGTAGTATTTAGCAGAACTAAATTTTAAACATTTTAATTAAATCTCCCAGCCCATCATAGCAGGCCTCTTGAATTCCTCAGCTAAAAACTTAAAGAGCGTACTTTCCTCTTTTGAAGCTCCTGAGGATAGTTTTGGGTGTGAAAAGAAGACAGATTTGTCAATATATTGTGAGAGGTGGAGAAGAGTTCCAAGTGCCGAGTTCAAGTAGAGGCCCTAGCTATTTGCATTCAGGAAAATAAGATGACAATGATCAGGTTGTGTGAGAATACCCCGTGCATCATTTCAGACCTGCCCCAGGTAGTTGCCATGTTACTTGACTATTTCCATGGTTATTCCATGAAGTATCCTACTACAAGTAGGCAGCGCTGTCACTGTAGCAATGACTGCTCCGAGAAACTGCTTCTGTTACCTTGTTTGTAAGGCAAGCAAGGAACCACCTTGAGCTGTTTGTGACACTTGTTATGGGGCTTTAATTGCAACACAAAACTGATGCACAATAACTCATTAGGAAAAACATTCAGTTACTTTGTTAAAACAGGTAGCTCTTGCTTTCAATAACCAGATGTCACCATGAAATATGAAAAGCTTATGTAAATATTTTCATGAAGCCTGTAGGTCCTAGTACTCCTTCCAACCACAACATATTTGGAGTTCTTTATGCTGTCTTCCCTTTATGCTATGAGAAGATTTGGGGAGAAGACTGGGAGGGAGTTATTGAACATTACTGAGTTTGTTCACAACTGGAGCTAATGAGATCCAAGTATGAGTGACAAAGCCTGCCTACTAAGAAGCATTCTTTGTTCCCNCAAACCCCCGCGGTGAAAACAAACGCGTTTAAAACACTCCACACCGGCCTCTGGGAGCTCTGGAGGCGCCGCCGGCGCACAGGCCGCCGCCAACCTCCGTAGCAAGATCTCCTCACCTCCCTGCCCCGCCAGGAAGGAAAAAAGTGCTCGTTACCGTGAGGAGGATGGAGCCGTGCGCGGTGCGGGCGGCCGGGGAGCACCCGCCCGGGCTTGGCCTGAGGGCCCGCTCCGCCGAGCAGAGGAGCCCGGTGCCGCGGCTTCGGGCCCTCCGGGCCCCGGGCTGGTGGTAGGCAAGCAGGCCGGGAACGGCCGGGAACACCCGGGAAACCCGAACACGCCGGGTTCTTTGTCGCCCTCCGCGTTCTGTCGCTAGGAAGCGGTTGTCGGCTGAAGGCCGAGTGTCAGGCACATGGGGTAGCCGCTGGCTGCGGGGCTACCGTGTACCCCGGCTAGGCTGGGGTCTGGGTAGTTCGGAATCACCGGGCAAACTATTCCTTCTAACGTTAGCAAAAAGACAAAAGTCTCAGTACCTGATCTGAAATGCTTAAAAGCGCCTGCCTTTGAAACCTGGTGTTAGCGACCAACTTTAATCTTCCTACTTAGCCAACTTACAACTCCTTAAGTACTGTGGGAAAAAACATAGGCTTTACCGTTTCACTTATGTTTACCGTGGTGCCAAAGGAGTATTGTTTGAAACTACCGCTCCAGTGCTGAGCTCCAAGGCTGGGGAAGTTTAAAAAGAAAAGTAATTTCCACTGAGAAAATAACTTTTAAGTCAGGATGCACAGTGCTAGTAAGAAGAAAATGCCTTTTGGCTTTCAAGGTCAAACTCGAATGGAGACGTGCTAATTGTAGGCTTTACACCAGGTTTCTGAAGGAGCTGGACAACAGGCCCGAGAAATACAATGGCGCTGACATCTCATGATTAACAACCTGTCACCTTGGCTTTGTTTTTATTAAGCAGCAGCAGAAACCAAAATCAGCCTTTGTCAGTTCTTAAGTGGTATTTAGCAGAACTAAATTTTAAACATTTTAATTAAATCTCCCGGCCCATCATAGCAGGCCTCTTGAATTCCTCAGCTAAAAACTTAAAGAGCGTACTTTCCTCTTTTGAAGCTCCTGAGGATAGTTTTGGGTGTGAAAAGAAGACAGATTTGTCAATATATTGTGAGAGGTGGAGAAGAGTTCCAAGTGCCGAGTTCAAGTAGAGGCCCTAGCTATTTGCATTCAGGAAAATAAGATGACAATGATCAGGTTGTGTGAGAATACCCCGTGCATCATTTCAGACCTGCCCCAGGTAGTTGCCATGTTACTTGACTATTTCCATGGTTATTCCATGAAGTATCCTACTACAAGTAGGCAGCGCTGTCACTGTAGCAATGACTGCTCCGAGAAACTGCTTCTGTTACCTTGTTTGTAAGGCAAGCAAGGAACCACCTTGAGCTGTTTGTGACACTTGTTATGGGGCTTTAATTGCAACACAAAACTGATGCACAATAACTCATTAGGAAAAACATTCAGTTACTTTGTTAAAACAGGTAGCTCTTGCTTTCAATAACCAGATGTCACCATGAAATATGAAAAGCTTATGTAAATATTTTCATGAAGCCTGTAGGTCCTAGTACTCCTTCCAACCACAACATATTTGGAGTTCTTTATGCTGTCTTCCCTTTATGCTATGAGAAGATTTGGGGAGAAGACTGGGAGGGAGTTATTGAACATTACTGAGTTTGTTCACAACTGGAGCTAATGAGATCCAAGTATGAGTGACAAAGCCTGCCTACTAAGAAGCATTCTTTGTTCCCATGCCTCAAAACAGGAGAAGAAAGCCAAAAGCAAGCCCTGCTGTACAGTGAGAACTACAAAAGCTTCATCTCTGGAGCTCAATCTCAATCCTGTTAGCGTACATCTACCAGTGGTACCCAGCTGTGATGCTGCCAGGCAGCTGGGAAGTGCCTCTGCCGCATTAGACCAGGACTACACCCCTCCTTGGTAGTTAGATTACTCTTTCTGCCCCACTCTTCACCTACAAACTGTTGCTGTCTAGTAAACAACACTCAAAGTGTTTTATCTTCATCTGCTGCTGAATATTGTTTCTTTAAAAGTCCCAACCTTAATGACAGCTTGATGCAGAGGAGTATTAGGTCAGGCCTAGTATCTTCAGGGAGCCAAGTACCAGTATGTACCAAAAGCGTGATTTGGCAAACCAGAGCAGCATGACTAGAATCTGATTGTGGAGATAGGCTGAAATTAAAAACTGCTTTGCTTACAGTCACCAGTTGTAGCCAGTCATAGTCACAAATCACAGTAATATTTGTTTCACGTTTTTTTCATCTTGTAGAAAAACCTTGCAGTAAAATGCTCATCTGAACACCCAATGAAGAAACCTGTCTAGCCACAGCTGAATAATTCCACTGAAAATAGACATACAAACTGGAAGAATAATTACAAATTCAAACACGAAAGGCTCCCCAAAAAATCTCTAAACTTCACAGAATCTTTTTTAAAAACAATACTTGAAAGGGTATGCAATAGGGTTTAGGGGGAAAAAGACTAACCATCCTAGCAGTTGTTGGATCACTGTTTTCTAGTTTTGCTGACCTGAAAACACTTCTTTAAAAGCACATGGACCTGCTGCTGATAGGCTTGCACTTAGGAGAACAGCGTTTCATTGAGCATTCAGTGCCAACTTATGCAGTTCCCAGCCCCACACCTCCTCCTTCCCCTGTTGTGGTGTCAGGTTTATGTGTCACAGCACACCACTCACTGTTCTGCATCACCAAAAGGGAGTTCCTGACAGTAATACTGTCACCACTCCCCACCCCATTCCCTCTCCATCCTTTTCCCCACAGAACTCTCCTCATTTACCTCCTATTCACCCCAAGTCAGACGTTTCCTTCCTTCAGCAGCAGGGAGCCACTAGATTGTCTCAGAACCACAAACTCAAACTGACCAACACCTAAGTTTATGGGGGGAACTGATTCATGTCCAGAATAACCCAGCTGATCAGTATATACAGACTTCTCAAACTGGATCACAAGTGGTTATTCTGGCACAGCCACGAGGGTAGAAGCAGGTATGGGGAGCGTGAATAGGTGCCGTAGCTTTCAGTACTTTCTCTGCTCCCGTAGACCTTCAGGGCTGAAAACTATCAATTGGATAAAATGGTTTGGCCATTTGGGTTTTGGTTGGTTGTTTTTTTTAATCATCAGTTGTAAAAAAGCATACTTAGCTTCCAACCAAAAGGTTGCTTTTAATTACCTTTTTTACATCTTCAGAAGACTGTGGAGCCTCTGGAAAGCCTGGAAAAAACCTTCCATATTAAAAGGTAAATCTTTTTACTATGGGGCAAAATAAAAAGGTCTGCCATATTAAAAGGTAATAAATATGTGACATTCCAGATAGTACCATCAATCAGATGGAAAGAAGGAAGGGAGAATTCAGTCTAATAGCATTAAACAGATGGGCCTTAACCTGCAGCAAGTTTATATGCATGCTTAGCTTCAAGTGTGATTTAGGCTTCAGGATCACAATCAATTTCACTTCATCTCAGCTGCTCCCTTGTGCTACAGCGCTACCAGAACTAGTGAAAAAAATAAACCAAACCCAAACCCAACAAAATAGCAAAGATACCGGTAACTGCATGGTTCACAGAATGGAGATCTATTATACAGAATTCTGTTGAAGTCAATCCTCAGCCCATAACACTTGAAATACTTGTTGCTCTGAAATGAGCTTCCAGATCCTTTTGAAGGATCATTTGTTTAAATTCTATCAGTGTTGCGTAACGCTAATGAAATCTACCACAAATTTTGTTAATTTCATGAGAAGTTTTTTATGCATTATAGGAAGAGAAACATTTTTCTGCATCATAACACCAGTAGGATTTCAATAGGGACAAGGTTTTCTATAGCACTTCAGTTCAGGGCAGAAAAGGTTAATATGTGATCCTTCTGTCAAAACAGGCTTTTCAGCTACTTGCCTAAGGTATAATTTAAACCACCCTGAGTAGACTGAGCACAAATTAGCTTTTCTGGGAGAAAAAAAAATTACTTTCTGGTAAGATGGACTTTCATTTGATCTAATCTCATTATTTGTTGTCTTTCATCTTGATGTTAAAAACTCACCAGTGCTTTTAACAGTTCTCTACAGAATACTCGCATTACTGGAGTCAGGACAGGGCAGGGAAGATACTGGAGCTTCTCATTTACACACTGCAAGTGGCACATAGCATTCGTAAAGCCTCTATTGCATTACTTCCTCCCAACATGCTTTCCATCCATGCTGCTCAACTGAGAGTTGATGGAAACAGTCACCTCATCTCTGAGTAGAATTCTCTAAAGGAAAATCCATGGTAATTCTACAAAACCTTTGACTGTTTTTATATATGTGTATACCTATACTGACACACACGTATGCATATATAGATATATATATATAATCAGTTCACTAAGTTGAAAAGGAGATAGAGGATACAGTTTTCCCAGAGGAAACACATACTCATTTCATTTTATAAATCTGAGCATGTTAAGATGTAAGAAACATAGCTACATTTTCAAATTACCTTAGCTCAGCCCTGCCTTGACACCGCACAAATATGCTAATTAAGGAACTTTATGGCAGTCTTAAATTAGATTTCACTGATTTTTAAAACATCATTAAATTTAACCCTCTCATCTCATCCCCAAATACCATTCCTATGAACATCCCGTGTTCAGAGAGGGGGTGCAGCACTGTGAATAGACATGGAATCCAGCTTTTGTGATCCTCCTTTTGCTGAGGCTTTCCCGGCCCTGGCACTGTCACCTCTTGGTAACCCAACTCAGGGGGAGTGATCCAGCCAAGAAGAAAGCCTACCTCCCAGACTGGTACAGGAAGGCAGCATGGGGCAGTGACAGGACTGTGGGAGTTCTAACCTTAAATCAGCCTGAACTTTTGTGAATGTGCACTCTCTAAAGATTCAAGAAAAATCTCGTTTAAGCTATCCTTCAGAGAAAAGCTAGATCAATTCATTTTCTGACTCAAGTGATGTCTCAAACCTGTGTTTTATCTCCTGTACTTTTCTTCTGGATACCTTTTCTCTCTCCCACATATTACATATTCTCCTGCTGTTCACTTCCTTCAGCTGCGTGATTTTGAAATAGTTAAAATTATTAATTGCATATTTTCCACAGAGGTTTCCCCTCCCTTCATTAGTTTTTCGCAGAGCTCTTCAGCTGTTTCTGGCTTACCCTCAGTGATTGTTTTCAAAAATGACTTCTCCAGTAAAAGCTTCACTACTAATGCAGAAGCTCTCAGAAGCGCCTCTAATGTTCTTATGGAGGCTTCACATTTCCAGAGACAATCCTACTCATTTTGTGAAGTTAGGAGCTAGTTTCCTGTTTCCTGTAAGAGACAGCCAAGACACACATCCGATGAGATTGTGCTCTATAATTGGAAGATGCTGTGAAGTTACTACTGGAAGTCTTAGCCAAGGCAGGCAACATGCCTTCCTAGGATGTCTGCTACTGGACTACGGCTCCGCTGCTCCGCACCATCAGCGGCGGCTACAGTCGGGCTATGGCCTGAGCAGAGCAGAAGATGGAAAACTGCTCCCTAGTAAAAGTTTATGACTCGCCAAAGGATTACTGCAGTTCATTATGTGGGAAAGAAGAACACCCCATTTACTTTTAAAACATTCCAGTTGCATTATGGTAAGATGTCTGTGGTGGAGAATAAAGAAGTTTCAACAATGAAACTATAAACAGTTAAAAAAAGCCCAGCAGTAGTGAAGTACTTCAGTTTGAATTGATTCAAGGCTAATGTGCCAAGAATTTCAGGAATGTTGCATATATTACAGAGGAGTAATCTTGCCAAGTCTCTCAGCACTTGGAAATCCTTTTTCAAGACTATTTGGGGTGGATAAAATGGGGTGAAGGTAATATTTAGTAAGGAGCTGGCAGTTAGTAAACAGATGTTTACGTAGTTACGAGATTTCAGCTTCTGGCAAGAATAAGATAATGTGTTTGATAAAACATTTAAGCATAATCTGTTAGACTGTGTAATTTTATTCAGACTCAGAGCCAAAAAATTTATCAAGTGAAAGCATGTGGTAGCTTTTCAGGTTGGGAGAAATTCATTATAAACTTTTGTTCCACAGGAGAGCTCACATCCCACTTTCCTTTTTATTTTCAGAACTACTGCTATGTGTATAGTAGTATAGCCATCATGGGAATCAAGTCTTCAGAGTTTTTCCTCCCTAGTGTGTTAAAACAAGTGGCCTAAGAGGGAGAGGTTAGAGGTTATTGACAAAAGTACTTAATGTAGTGTGCTTCTATTGCAACTATGTTCTCTAGCATAAAAACCCGTCGCCTAAGGTAACTCCAAGAGATGAACTGAAAGACTAAATCTGTATTCAAATGCATTCTTAACCGACCCCAACAATAAGGCTGCAAGAGGAGGATCTGTATTCAAATGCATTCTTAATCGACCCCAACAATAAGGCTGCAAGGGGAGGAGTAAAATCTGTATTTAAAAGTATGTAACACTTAGAAACTTAGCGAAGTACACTTAGTAAAATTACCTAAATTTAACAAGGTTGTTCTGACCTGGATCCCTAGGCTTGTGCTAGGACAAAACGGAGGTGGGAGCAAGTAAATACCAAACTTCAGCACAAGGGAATTGAAAAGCAAACATCCGTTTCAGAGCAGCACAAAAAGACTCCTGCCTGCCTTGGAAAATAGGTGCTAGAATATTTCCAGCAACATCACCATCTTTAGCCTGACTCTTACATTAAATTATGGATCACATCCTCAAGTCCATACATCACCAAGGGTTGGCTACAGCTCCCAGCTGAAATTGGCAGGAGTGGATATGGGAGGGACAAACCTTGCGGCTATATCGTATGAACTGGGAGGGTATATTCCACCAGCCTGTCGCAATGGGAGGGTTTAAAGGGCCTTGAGGTGCCCCTCTCTCTCCCTTCCAGTAAATGAGTGACTAACGTCAGCTGCATTCTGTGCATCTGCACCAAGCCAAGAAGCACCAGAGGGGGATTTCATTTTGAAAAGAGTCAAAACTTGTACCGTATGCCCTCCTCCCCACCATCTGGCTAGTGGGGACATTCTGTACAAATTCAGCATGCCAACTGCCTATTCAGAAGGAAAAAAAAAGTTTTTCTTTCAGTAAAAATATTAGGCAGCTCCCATTCTATATCCCTTTCTATATTCCCATTCTATACCCCTTTAGGGTCCTCCAGTGAATCCAGATCTATTGAGGAGTTCTGAGGATACAACGTTATTCATAGGCTACAGAAACTGGCAGTGATGTATCAGTGAAAAGCTTGTTTCCTATTTGAAGTTCACTTTCAGGTAAATTATAAACTTAATGATGGCACATACTATTTGAGAACTGCTCAGAATCTGTTTATATCTAATCACAGACATGATTTCTATCCCATATCTTATATATTTCATGTAAGATAATTAAGCTCAGAAGATTATAATATCACCATAATAAAGATGTTTAAGATATTATGGTTATGAGATCATATTTATCATGATATCAAATATATCTTACACTGTATGTTTCTATGATTGCTATCATATCTATGATTTACTTAATGATAATTCTATGTTTATATCTAGCATTAGTTTATCTATCATTAAGTTACATCTGACCATATATCCACCCAGCCATACAGCTACAGCTTATTTAACACACTGAACTAAAAAGATATAAAGCTGTAAACATTTCTGATTCATCACTCACTGACCTGTGGAAAACCATATCTGGGAAAAAAATAAAACTATCATTGGAAGCCTCTGACACTCGAGGAGCAACATGGATTAAGAAGTTACTTATATGTCTATGCAGTGTGAACCAAAATCCTGATTTTGCTGCTTGTAAAGTTGCAGAACTTCAGTTGTTTTCAGCCCCTGATGCTGTTTCTCACTTTCTGGGGCAGATTACAAAGGATTTTAAATAAGCTAACTTTAGCGTTTCAGTTTTTCCTGTTGATAAAGTCTGTTATATCCCAAGTCATAGTCTCACTGGAGCATCTGAAGAGAGAGCTAGGTTTGAAGAAATTAAGCTTTGCAGCAATTAAGCTATGACATCCTACAGAGTCTAATCAAGATCCTACTTCTAGGGTCAAAGCATAAAGAATGCAGAACTGTATCACAGAAACTGAAAATCAGTGAGAAAAAAAAAATAAGGTCCATTTTTAGATTTGTCAAAACATTTATAATTGCATTTCCTTGTGCTGTTTGTGACAAAAGGAAATCCAACATATTTTTCCCCAAGTCCTAGGCCAGTTAAAGGAGTACATCCATTCTGAATAAAAGAACAAGGGACTTCATTCTGCAGCCCTTCACACAGTGGCTTCTGATCCCAACAGGAACTTTTTAGCAAATACTTCCTAATGCGTTCTGGGTTCACCACAGGTACACAGGCTTCACAAGCACTTATTTTAAGGAGTATTCTTTTTGTTACATTTACATGATTTGGAACTAGCCTAGTCATTTGTGACAGTAATTCCATTCAACCTTTTAAAATCGCTGTGGCACGACATCCTGTCCTTCTATGTAAAATTAGCCCGGTCAAACGCAGTGCCTCTCGGAGCACTGTAATTGAAGACTCAACTACATGAAATTAGTTCAGGTTTAAAAGTTTCTAACAGCAGTGCCAGCACTTCTGAGTCCTACACATGGGATGGTTGCAAATATATATTTATGTTAAGCCTCACTGAAAATACCATACCTTACTATGAAAGGCAACCTCTATTAAGATTGCTATCACTAATTCAGGTTCCTCCCTTTGTCCTAAGGACTGAGTTCAGGCCGTAGTAGCCTATAGCAAACTTCCTGTGGATGCAAAGCAAACACCATGTGGAGGCGCGGCGTGGCACGAACACCAGAGAAAGGCTACAACCAACAGCTCAGTTTCTATGATACTGCTGTGTTAATGCCATTTACAGTTCCTGGGCCTTAATCTTGTGTTCTTGGATACTGCATGCTGCTTCCTGGAACTGTGCAATTATATCAAAGGTGTTTGCCTATGCTGAAGAAAGTTTCTAATCCTTTTAGTTGCATAGAAAAGCTTGAAAGCATGAACCTCAGAACCTGAATAGAAAGGCCCAAATGAAATTTCTCTGAAAAGAAATCAGAATTTGAAAGGCTAAGTCATTTTTGTAATTGTTGGGATTGCCAGTCCTGGAATTTCTAGCATTCAAAAGCATTTTCAACTTTTTCAGCTTTTTCAATGCCTCTTGAGCATTTTCTGCTCTAATTCATTTTAAAATATGGTAAAAAATAGGGCTGCTATATTTCTGTCTAATTTCCTGGGGAGAAATGTGAATATATACATGTGTTACTGAGTGCACAGGAGCCCAGTACCTCTTCATTGTAACTAACAGGTTTGGTACATCTGATGGTGCAATAAGCTAATTTAACAGGGCACAGATGAAGAAATTCAATTAAGAAAACAGGAGTAACAAGCATCTGTTTTGTTTGACTGTCTCAGGACTTTAAATGCTACCTAAATTTTGGTGGGTTTCTTATCTTTCTGTGGCATTAGAAATG
>VZTM01026685.1:2375-19223 GCA_013400555.1 Jacana jacana
TTCATCCTCTGGTAGGGTGCATGTAGAGTAGTTCAGGATAAAAAATGTCAAAAGAAGGGTTTGAAGCATCCAAGACAGAGGTAACTGGGAAAAAGGCTTGCCTCTTCACATCGAAAAGCAGCTAGCAGTTCAGCGTGAGAGGACCTCAGTTAAAAAGGTGTACACATCATCTACATATATCACAAACTACTCACATTGCCAGACATCTCTGGACTGATCAGACCCTAGTTAATTTTCCTCCATTGTCCCCATTCTACTCTCTAGTGGTGAAAAAAAATTTTGGAAACATGTGTTGCACACACTGTGAAAAAGAACTATTTTCTTGAATGATAAAGGAGAAAGGCAATATCAGGTGCCTTAAGACCCTGAGACACTTGATGAGCCAAAGGTTTGTCACATGGCTTCCTCAAGTGTTCTTCCTTTATTTTGTTGACACCCTTTCCACAGTCGAAAAAGGTAAACAAAACACCTGTGACATCCTCAACTTTTGTGAAAGAGTATTTCAAAGCAAAGTTGTGTGTTTGTGTTGCATATGCGTGCAAAGGGCATGCATAAGCCAGCAAGCACTACTGCGTCTTTTATTTGTTTGTTTCTGATTTTCTCCCACTAGATGGAGTTTGGTGACTTTGGTAGTTTCTGCTACAGCTGCCAATGGCATTATTAATGGTTGTGTGTCTGTGTGCATGACAGTGATGTCAATAATCTGATTGTATTCAGCTATGAGTTAATTTTGCTATTTACAGTTAACTATATGTGAGAAGTATAGCCCAATAATCTGAGTCAGCAATGTATAGGTACTTGAGGATCTGTTCAAAAGGTATCACGGGATTTTGAGGTCACATATACGGAAAGGCTAATAAGCAGCAACTAACATGTTAATAAAAAAAAAAAAAAAAAGATTAAATTAGAAAATAAGAAATATGCAGCCTGTCTTTTGAAAAACTTAAAACATTATATGGAGTGTAACCCAGATAGAGTATGATAATCTGGGCTGTGTGTCAAAGATGACACCAAACATACCTCTGTCTCAGTGCAAAACCTACCAGCAGGTTATCTGCTAGCTCCAGCCAGAAGATAATATTGATCCATACGCAGAATCCCCAAAGCTGCATAGTTTGGATCTGTCTTTTGATTTGCTTAATTTGTTCAATGAAAACTGAACACAAGGTCTAGATTTACTCCTGTCTCCATTCTTTTTTGCCAGTGGAAGCAGAGGATACAGGGGTCTCTTACTGTGGAAGAAGAATCCTACCCTCATTCAGCCCTGCCTTTGCCTTTGGCTTCCCTTCAACCTCTCTCTCCTTCTCCCTCTCCCTCTTCTCCTTCTTCTCCTTCTCTTTTTCCATCTTCTTCATCCCTGTTGTTGTTGACACTGGGCAAAATTAAGGTACTGTTGCAATACAAACCTTTAGACTTTTCACCAATAATAATTCCTTGTAGTGCTTGACATGTGGTAGCACATGGTAACTTCTTTATTGACCTTAACCTATTGAAATGGCCTCCTTGGCAACATTTTTAACAGTTCCAGCTTCATTGTTATGCTCGTTTATAGAGGAATATCTGAAGGGGGCCTACAGGAGAGCTGGAGAGGAACTGTCAGGAAGTGTACTGACAGGACAAGGAATAACGGCTTTAAATTGGAAGAGGGGAGACTTAGATTAAATACTAGAAAGAAATTCTTTCCTCTGAGGGTGGTGAGGTACTGGAGGTTGCCCAGAGAAGCTGTGGATGCCCCATCCCTGGAAGTGTTCAAGGCCAGGCTGGATGGGGCTTTGAGCAACCTCTAGTGGGAGGTGCCCCTGCCCCTGGTAGAGGGGTTGGAACTTGATGATCTTTAAGGTCCCTTCCAACTCCAACCACTCTATGATTCTATGAATTTCAGTCGGGTTAAGCAAGAAAGAAGGCAAATGGAGTGCTACAAGGAGAAGTTTTAGCACAAGAATTATTTATTAGTAGACTGAAATGACAAGGTCTGCATCACTGTTGTACAAGGAGCCCATAAAGCTGCCTGTGGTCCTCATCAAAAAGCCAGCCATCCAGCTTCTTTTGGGCAGGGGGAGGCATAGGCTGACTGCAAGATGCCTCCATTTACTTGCTCATGGAGGTGACTTTCTCTACTGTGGTATCTTCTGTACAGAACCTCAGGCACAGACATAAACTCCGCACAGGCACAACATGAAAGTCAGGGGTAAAGCCACATCTTCTCCACCAGATGGCTATCCTCAGAGAACAGTAGAGGGTAAATCACTCCCAGCACTGCATTTGTGCTTCTTAATTTGCTTACAAATTATGGCAAAGGTATATAATGTAAAGATGTTTCTGTGTTGCTACCTGAAAACTGCTTGGATTATTTTATGCACTGTCAAAAAACTCACCTCTCTTTTGACAGAGGACCTCGTTGTCATCACCTGTGCCTTCAACTATTGTAACGCATTTTATATCAGTCCACACAGTAAATCTAAGCAGCAACAAAACCGGGAGCAACATTTGGCAGTTCTGTGTTACAGAGTACTTCTTCCAGGAGTTCATAGCACCAACCATTTTCAATCAGCAAAACCTGACACTGCCATCCTCATTTATTGATTTTCAGAGTGTGTTGCAAGAGACATTTATTTTCCTCACCTGGTTAACACAGGACAGTGCTGTAAGTGCTGGCATCCAGGAGAAGTGGGTTTTCTGCAAAAAGCCTGCACTGATGCTTCTTCAAGACTCTGCAAAGCAGCCATCACCTGGCATACAGGAGGGTTTTGCTCACGTTTGCCATGCCCCCTCACATAGGTGCAGTGATTACGTGGCAGTCCTTGCTGCCCTGTCAAGACAGCCCTGAGAGGAGTGAAGTTCAGTCGTGAGGAACCACTCATGTGTTCCCTCCTGGGAACACCTGCCTACACAGACGCCTCCCTTGGTAAAACTGCTGGTCTGGCAAGCAGAGTGTCAGAAATGCAACTGGCTGGACTTTCCCACCGGGTGGTGGAAGATCAGCACAGCCCGTGTGGATAAGCTGGCTCCTGCCGTGCTGACGTCGGGTTTGCTCTGATGGCAAAGGGAGCAGGAGTTCTGGACAAACACACACACACACACACATCCTGCCGCTCTGCTTCTCGCTGCCCTGAGCTGACCCACAGAGCAGACCCCAAATCCATCCCTGACCGAGCTTCTGGGGCTATGCAGAATTCGGGAAGACCAGACCCATCCTGCTTCGTTATAACGTCACCCGGCTACAACGTCATCCGTTTTATAACGTCATTCCGCACAGTGGTCTGTGGCGCCGGGGTCCGCGCTGCGAGGGGGCTGACACTAGGTGGGGCCATCGGCCAGGAGAAAGGAGCCCGAGGGTCTGCAGGCGCTTTCTCTGCGGCTCCCGTCTCACGTGAACCAGCTCCTTAGCTCTTGCAAATCCATCCAGCGCTTGGCTGGAATAGCGCCAGACTGCCTCATTCTTGGTGAAGCCAAGGCCATGCCTTTGATCTCCGGATCAAGACAGCACTTAGCTTTTAAAATATTTTTGTGTAATGCATGTTACAGTCTGCTGTGACTGACCCTTTCTCCTCTAAGCTCAGCTCAGAGATGCGTTCAAAAATACAGTTGCAATTCCAGACATTTGGAAGGAGAAAATATAACCCAATTCCCTAGGAGCTCTCAAATATCTTGTACACACAGTTCACATTTTTGCCTGAACTTTTACTTTGCCAGTTCGAGGAGGAGAAGGAGGAGGAGGAGGAGGGAGCCTTGGGATGATGGACTGGCGTTTCTCAGCACCTGTGATTTTTTGGGGTGCTGGTGGAAGAAAAAAAAAACAGTTTAAGTTCCTTGAGGGAGTAATTTTAACCAGTTGCAGATGAATTAAAACCAGGTCACAGTAACTTGGTGTTGGCCTGTGCTTTCAGGCCTTGGAAAGTATGTAAAAAAAACTGGAGGAATGGTGCTATGAAGGAGGTGAGAAGTCAGAGTACAGCTACTACGAGCGGGATGGTGGCGATTGTATTGCCTCTCAGCACACCCACAACCACAGTTATTTCTCCTATTGCCAGGACAGCAGAAAAAGTGAAAATCTGTTAAAACAGCAGCCAGCAGTGATGGCCAAATCAGGAAATATGTGAATGCCAGATAATAATTCAACAAGCAGGATGTTTGCTTGAGATTTTGGATGTTAAATATATACGGATCACCTGGGGAATTAGTCATAATTTTCCATATCCATACATCACACAAGTCTGCTAAAACCTCATGCGGTGAACTGTATGGGGGTGGGGAAGGAGGACAGAGCACAGTGAAACCAGACCCTCTCACCTTCTGACTTCTGCTGCAGATCACCCAGTTCCCTTTTCAAGGCAATGACAATGTGCACATTAACTCTGATAGCGCAGCCTTGGTCAAGCCACTGAAGGCCAGAAATTATCTCCTCCCTTTCTCTTTACTTGTTTCAAAGTTCTGCAATGCAACCCCAAATCCAGCCCCATCCCCACTTGTTCACGTGAATTGCTATGGCGGATGCCTGCTCTGTGTTCCCCAGCATAGGTGGGAATAGCAGAAGTAGGTATAAGTGGGTAAGAGGAATGAATCCCCTCCTCCCTCTGGACCCTCAGAAATATTATAACCTGTGGTTTGGAGTATTTAGGTTTTCCACAAATATTCAAAATAAATTCACTTCTGCTCCTTACCCCTCCTNTCTACCTCTGCAGCTTCTTAGAAAAAAATAAATCACAGAGGACTGAGCAAGAAAGAATATTTTTAATTTACACATAGCTGACCATAGGTATACTAGTGAGGCCACATAGTTTAAAAAGATAGATCTGAGTTGGGCCAAACCTACAAATGGTGCTAAAGTTTCCTGGAAAGGGAAACTTTGCACTAAGTATGGAGCCATGTAGAACAATTTTCTGTAGCTTAGGAACTGTTCTTCTTGAGAAAATGTTGCTTTGCAATATGTATAAAATGTAGTTGTACCAGACATTAAACCTTGCCTTTAATTTACTGGGGAACAAGGTGAGAACCCATCGATTTCTCTTCCCAGGGAAGACGCTAGTTATGCTGTTTGAACAGCTTGGAGTCCCCTCCACAAGCCTAGTGACTGAGCCAAGACATTGAAATGCAGAGGCAATGGAACAGGACCCTAAATTTCTACTACAACACTGCCTTAGGTTTAATGTCCCATCAGGATTCCTTCTGCATGCCCTGTCACCTCAGTCATTATAAATAATGTAGCCCTTATAAATTATAATAATGTCAAGATTTGACAATTAACAAGGAAGTACATCTCTCTGTACTTCTGTGTATTTCACAGAAGTCTCTTTTATATTTCTGTGTCCATGTTGAGCTTTATCTCACTCCTTCCGGTTTATATTCACTGCGGCAAGAAGGAATCTCAGCAATGTTCAGGCAAGGCAAGGGTGACTAGGCTCCAAAGAAAGATGTTTCTTGAAGGGAACTTGAGCTTTGCCACATGCAACAAAGAAGGACAGAAGCTCCTTCCATTAGTTACCACGAGCGCCTTTACCATCACACTGCTGCCACACTGCTCATTCCTGCACCGCCTTTCTCCTGCCACAGGGTCTACAGCCCCCATGCTGAGATGTGCATTGCTGGGAAAAGTGTAGTTGTGCACCCACCTCCTGCAGAGAGACCATGAGGAGACCAGCTCCTCCTGAGCCTGCCGTCCTCCCTGCCAGAGTCACACAAGTGGGACCATAAGGGCTTAGAAGAGAGAATAGACTTTCTTGTGTCTTAAGTTCTGCTTTCTTGCTTTTCCTGAAGCTTTTGCTGATTCACGTATTCACCCATTTATCGAAAAGAACGGCAATTAGTACAATTTTATCACAAGATTTCTGGGTTTAGCTGGCTGTCACAGAGGAGAAAGTTGGCATGTATGAAGTCCATGGACTCAGAAATATGACAAGTAGAAAGAACCCAAGCAATGTTTACCTCTTAGTCATTGTATGACAGTGGCTGACTGAAATTCATCCTGATCTTAGTTTTTCAGGGGAACTTTCCTGTTGAAGGCAGGCACTGTCTAGCTGTAGAAAAGCCATAGACTCTCTCTCTCTGTGAGAGAAAAAAATAGAAAATAATTTCTTACACTATGAATATAGGCAAATACTATGCTCTGCTCTCACATTTACAAAGTGCTTAAGTATTTTAAGAATTTTCAGATAACTATTAAACCCATGTAGCAGTTAGCTTTATCTCTTGGAGAGGGAAAAAGAGAAATTTACCTGAAGTTTAAACTGACCTACATGATCTTCCACCAGTTTGTGGGCAGAGCAAGGATGTCATCTTGAAAATGTTGCTGCTCTCCACCCCTCCCCTTAATCTCCTGCATGGCTTGCAATGATAAAAAATAGCAAATCACACTCACAAAGATACTGTAAAGAATTTCTTTCTGTTGCAGCTTCAGAAGAGCCTATGAGTGGCAGATCTGCTTAAAGTACATCTCCCTCTGTAGGTGCTAAACCTTCCTGTGCGTGTGATGCTCTGTATCCATCCTCTACACGATCTGCTTCCTGGTGGTGCTCTGAGGGTTTGAGCCAGATCAGGATTTGTCCTGTATGCAGGTGTGCCTAGTGTATAGCCGTGGCCATGTCTCTCAACCACTGCTGTTACTGGGGAAGTGAACAGACTTAGTCTCTAGTGAGGGACACAACTCATAACCAAAGTTCCTGTCATACCATGTGTGCAACGGCCTGCAGGGAGTGGCTGAGTCATGCACCAAATCTGCCAGTGACAGCGCAGAGAGCTGCAGGGAGCACATTAACGAAACATCATTTAGGCAGAAAAGACTTGTCTTTGTTATCTCCCAGTGGCAGACTAGTGTGAGAATGTTAAAATACTGTATTAAGTTAGTTGTTATAGGGAAAGGAGAGGAATGATTCTTCAGAGTTATATGTCCACTAAAATTGAAGTTTAGATAGTGTGCATTCAGAAATAATTTTATTTTCCAGTAATGACAATATGCAATATCACGTAAGAAATGAAATTGAGGAATTGATCTTATTCTTCAAATACAGGATAGCTTCAATATTAAAATTAACATATAAATTTAGCATCAATCTTATTTCCCCACTCACGTCCGCTGAGTAAATGCACATAAAGAATGAATCACTGAAACAGTATACTGAGAGAATCAAAGTCATTTTTCAAAGGTGTCAGCACAAATGTGAGGTGAACTTGTTCACCAAGCATCCAACAAATGTTGTAGGGGTGGCCCTTCAGCCCCATAAGGTGGACAAGTTGGGGACCCCTGGGGGAAACCACACAACCACTGGCAAAGGCAAGGCAGGGAGGAATTTGAGGCAGGACAGACTCATTGCACCATGCTTACCCCACACCCTGACCCTTCCCCTGTCTACAGGTACCTGTCATTGGAGAATGCAAGCATCACATTAGGGGTCTTCCCAGCACTCCTCAGTGGGAGAAATTGTTATCATTTACATCATTGTTTGCCTTATCCACCTTGTCACAGCTAGAGGTTAATGAAGCAGAGATTAAGAGCTCTGGGGCAGCAGCCAGCCTCTGCAGAGTGCACTGCTCTGGTCTCTGGTGGGCCTGCACCACTGATCATGACAAGCAGAGATGTGGGCAGAGACAGCATTGTCTGTGGCATTGCCTGATGGTTTTGTGTGCACCCACAGAGAGTTCACAGTCAAATCAGTCACCTGACTGGAGGAAAAACATCCCCAGGGCATCCCAGAGAGGCATCGGGGCAGCTGCTCCATGCAGAAGCTGTGCAAAGGGCAAGAGCTGAAGCTCTCTTGCTCCAAGAACACCATAGCTGCTCTAGTCTCCAAAACAAAACCAAAAAAAAAACCACCAAAAAGCCACAAATCAAACCAAAAAAAAAAAAAANAAAAAAAAGACACCTTTCATGGTTTCTGGGCTTCAGCAGCCTCACCAGGCTCAAGCCATCTTTCCTGATGCTTAAATTCGGCAGCTTTTCCTTTCCCCTGGGAGTGTCTGAGCACCAATGCCTCCAGCTTTACTCCTCCTCACCTGCACTTCTCCCTTCCCCGGCGTGTAGTTGCTCCGACGTGGAAATACCTTTTTTTACCACAAGATGGAGCTAGAAAACGCGGGGGTTGGGTACGGCACCCGCGGCCTCTCCCTTGGACCCTGGAGTCATGGAAAAGGATGCTGCAGGACCGCAGGCGCTCTGCAGGCTCAGGACGCAGCCCTGCTGCTGCCAGCTGCGGTGACACAGCTGTCACGGACCCCGGTAAAAGTATGGTCTGAGCCAGAATGGAGCCCACCAGCTCTGGGATGGCTGCTATGGGCCACGGCTGGACGAGGCACCCAGGGCTCCTGCAGGAGCCTGGCTCCTCCTGGCCCTGCAGCTGCCCACACTGCAATGATGGGAGTGAGTAGGCATCTCCCACCAGCATGACTAGGGTCTGAGGAACAGGTTCTAGCACTATGGGGGCAGAGGGAGATCCTGACAACAGACCAAGGGGTCTTTGCTATGTGGCAACTAGAAGTTAAAAATTATATTTGTCCGTAGTGTCAGCCCAGAAAACACAACAGGGTGAATAAAGTAATTTCTCAAAGGCATCCTTGCAGGCTTACTGTACTTGTAAAAAAATTTATCTTATAGATAGCCAAAATATTGGGTGGTCAAATACACAACATTGTCCAATATTAAAATTTGCATTTTGTATTTACTTGATTTAAAGGAAAAAAAAAAAAAAAGAGAGAGAGAGAGAATTGTGCATTGAGTCAAAAGATATTTTATAACACTAGACATGGATTATTTTAACTTGTTTACTTTTTCAGAAAACAGTTTATCAAAAGAGATCTATTTTTACAGAAAACCATACTGCTGAATCAGCATTTCCCACCACAAGTATTTAGAGTGGTAATCATTTGCTCCAGCTGAGCCAAGGGTCACTTTTCTTTGAAAAATGTGTCCCAATTCCAAGATGTTCTGTTTTCTGAAAAACCACAGGCCATAATGTGTAAGGTCACTATGAGCCATTGCAGGCATCACTGGCTGGTCCTTCTCCTGGAGATTATTTGCTTTCTGTAGCAAACAAACAAAAAATCATTCAGTGTACAGGGATGGCTTTCCAAATATTTCTGTTGGAGGGAAATCTGCTTGGTGTGTGAGCGCAAAACCAAAGATTCTGGACCTATCTGCTGTTACCTAGCCTTTGACATTTAGTTTCTCCATCACAATGGGGCACATGATGGGGCACAGCATTTCACTACCTCACCCCTTTCTTTTTGCAAGATCAAGCCTATTTTGCCTATTACTTTTCTCTCTGGAGTGGCTGGAAGATGAATTTGTTGACAAGTGTCATGTGAATGCAGGCAAATCTGTCAGTACAAAACTGTGATTCTGCATTTATGAAAATTCCAGATGTTTTCACATTTACACTTCCATAAGGGAAGCTATTTATTTTCTTTCCTCCTTCCACCCACCTTTAGGTCTTTGCTCGGCAGCATTATTAACAAATTGCTTTTCTGAACAGGTTGGAAAATTATGCAAGAAAAGGTATATTTCTGTTCATTTATCCCCTAAGGAAAATAAAACAATTATTTATTTTATTCTCCTTTTTGTGCGTGTTCAGTACCATTATGAAATGCAAGATTCACTGGGTGCACAAACCTTACAAAATATGAAATTCCAAATGAGAACACAGGCACTCATATCAGCAATGACACCAGATAACACGCCTGACATATATTACATTTTTAAAGCCCATGTGCTTTACAGTCCAAGTTCAGGGCAGCCTCAATTGTTTTTGAGATGTGAGACTAATCCATATACCTGACAGGCCTGACAGCAGTTTCATCTGCATTCAGAGGTGTGTTTTGGAAAAGACAAATATCAAGCAGATGCAGTCAGTTGTGAACAGTTGAAAAAATGGCACAAAAGCCTTAACAAACTTCTAAGTGGACAATTACTTTAGTTGCATTCCTCATCAGAAGCAATTCCTAATGTTAGTCTGACACACGTAAGATATGCAGTGTAATCAGTGCATGCAAACATGCAATAAATTGTTCAAACCATTTCTTTTCTAGATTTAGGGAAGTCGCCATTTGGCTAAACATTATTTTAAAGAAATGCCTGCTATTATGTCCTACCTCCTTTTTTCTACTTCTACAGCATAGGGAGAAAAAAAAAAAAAAAAAAAAATGCTTCTGAAGAATCAGGAGAGACTTTTTTTTTTTTTTTTTTTTTTCTTTTTTTTTTCTTTTCTGTCTTTTTTTTTTCTTTCTGGTTGATATGGTTGTAACAAACTCTACTTTACTCAGCCGAGCTTGGAAGTGTCTGCAGTACATACTCAAGAGACCTCAGCTTCCCCGAAGAAAACAGTTGCCTGATCTCAGCTGCAAGCAACAAGGCAGGGAAGTAAAACCTGGACTCAGAAAAAGAGGTTTCCCTTGACTGCAGTTGCTGGAGCTGGACATTTTAACCCTGGCTGAGGATTAATCAGCTCTCTACCTTCAGAAATGTTATTTGCCCAGTATAAATGACATAAACCAAGATCATCATCTTAGTTTATTTTTCTAGAGTCCTTAGCATGCTACATTAACCTGACAATGTTTAATCTTGTGTTCATTTCACAACACACTTCATGCAATTCACAGCTGTAATTGGTTTTACACTGACATTACACGTTTCAACCTAGCCATGGGAAAAGAATAACTGTTAATATTATTTCTCTGAAAAGCATCCAAGCTTAAACGGCACAGAAGCAGCTCATGCTAGTTCCATGTGCATATTTCTTTCTGTCTTTTCTTTCACTGCAAGGATGATCACACTGGCATAAGATTGTAAGGTCCTTGTTTTAGTTCATTTGCAATTGAACTACGTTCACTTGATTTTTTTATGTCCTGAGGAGTTCTCTCTTATAAAACAGCATTCAAGTATTCTAGTTTAACATCCCCATTTTTTCTGAGTTAAGTAACAAAGTAGACCTTGGGCTTCTGTTTCCATTATGAGTCTTCCAGTGTCCCATAACTAGTAGCCGTAAAGTCTTCCTTTGTAACACACACTCAGCACTAAAGCCAGAGTATTGCTATTTGGCATTATCCAGTGAAGTGCAAGAAATTAAATAAGTTATGTCTTTATTGCTATAGTACAATACCAAGCAAAGTCACTTTTTAATACAATTGCAAGGGTTTCGTAGAGTACATGTCCCTCCTCTTAGGGCCCAGTAGTTCAGCTGCACTGCAAGTATCGCTTAGCCGTCACATGATGAATGTCAGTCTAAGAAGATGTGTTGAGTATTCTTGAGTCTGAAGAATCAGACCTTTCATCATACTCATCCTCTGTGTAGATCGGTTGCTTTGACACAATAGGACAGCCATCATCAGGGATTGAGATCCTAGGATCTTCTGAGGAGCGGGAAGGAAGGACAGGTGAGCTTCGGAAAACACTGGCTGAGTTGCTAGAGAAAGGACTGACGTACTGGGAGCGCAGCTGGTACTGCTGCTGCAGTGTCATGGTGTTCCACAGGGGGACATCATTGGGCAGGAATGGGCTGGACTGGTTTCTTGCCAAAGTGTTCCTCAACATCAGTGGGTAGCGTGGTGGCTGAGGGAAAGGATGCTGCAAGGGTACAGCCAGAGGATTTGGCACAACATTACTGGAATCAGCGGAGAACCTCAGCGTGTCGGGAACCCTAAATGCTGAGCCCACAGACCACTTGGAAGAGGAAATAGGGTACGAACTCAGCGTGTGTTCAAAAATATGCCCATTGGAAGGCAAAACAAGACCATCAGATTCTGCAGAAGTTCTCTCCCCACTGGCCACCGAAGACCGACTGGACAGGAGAACCTCTACAGCACCCACCAGATCACCGCCACACCCCTTCAGGATCAGCTCCAGCACAGTCGGCTTTTGGTTGGGGAAGATCTTTTTCAAGACTTCAAGTGGAGGTCTGTTGGCTTTCAAACTGAAAGGTAAAGAAACTGTCCCAGAAGGACCTTCTATGAGGAGGTGGTTCTGCTCTGGGTGGTACTTAGGGCTGTCTGGACGGTTCTCTGTGCTCCCACCATTTTTCTGAACTGCATAACCAACCTCATCCACTGAAACAATTTCAGGACTCTCAGGAGTGAAGCAACTTTTGCCTTTAGCCATGTCTGGGGAACTCCTTTGGTCTGTGTCTTTGTCACTGTAGCTCTCAGCATTGTCTGCTCCACTGGCATCACCCAACCGCTCCTCATTCATGTCTGCAAAGAGAAGGCAGAGAAGTTAACGAAAAACTGAGGCCGTAAGCTCTTACAGACATTTGAGGACAGTCTTCTTAAAGTCAACAGCTCCTAAAGAGGAAAAAAATTTTCACAGAGATCCTGCAAAAAATTAAGGTCTTTTTACAACATCTGGGAGAACAAAACTGTAGAAGAGTAATATGACCTGGTGTGGGCATTTTATGTTGCCTTATAGATATCTGTCTCATTCTCCCATGTACAAGAAAAGAAGCAGTGGCCATTTTTCTGCTGCAGCAGAAAGGCTATATCAATCCTTTCTCACTGGTTACAAGGCAGCAACTTACCCACCCAAGTGCAAGCTTTCTCAGGGGAACTTTAGCACTTGCACGCCATAATTCCTCACTAGCCCCATCTCACTGACTGTGAGCTGAAGGTATCCAGAGGACACTTGGGAGACTAAAATTCCCTCTGCAAATCCTACAGCACTAGTGGAACCACTCACTAAAGGTTAAAGAAATCTTCAAGTTAATCTATGTACTCCAGGTCCAGCTCTGCAGAAACTGATTCCTTTCTCAGCAAGAATCAGAGGCTCTTCCTCCAAACCCTGGAGCATAGCTCATGCCTTAGCCCAGTAGAGCACAGAATCTAGAAAAATCTGATTCGGAGAGGACCTCTGGAAGGCATCTGGTCCAACTTCCTGTTCAAAGCAGGAGTAGCCTAAAATATAGAGCAGCTTGCTCATGACACTACTCAGTGGAGTTTTAAATAATTACAAGGATGGAGATGCCACAACCTCCCTCAGCACTTGTTCTATTTACCTTGGGTTTTGTGTGCTAAACTGAAAAGGGCAAAAGTTGAGTATAGGGCTGAAAACAAGCCCTTTGACAGCACTGCCTCCAGATGGACACTCAAAAATGGGGATACTCCAAGTCTCTGTTCACTTTGATAACAACTGGCAAGAGTATAGAAACGTTTGAAATAAGAATGCTTGACTGAAAGAAAAGAAGAAGAAAGGTTGACAGCTTTCACAGTTTATGCACAAGGGAGGCAATGTATTGGCTTGAAATTGTTCAGTGATTTCCCAAGGATGCTGTTCTGCTGGTCTCCCTCATATAGTGCAACGACGATCTCCCTGGGAAGCATCAATGTCTAAAGAAAAGCTCGTTGTCCAAGCTGCAGCCAACAGAGCCTGTTTTAACTGCACGGGGCAGCCCTTTTGAACACATGAATGTGAAAGACAACCTGCAGAAACTAATACAACCATTTGCTTTGTTTCCCAAGTCCCTGGTCATCAGCCTAACTAGATGAAGAAGCTATAAGAAGCAGGCAAAGGAGGCTCCTAAAATGTGCTGATGACCCCCCCTGCCCAGTCAAGATGGAGTAAGTTAAAGGTGAGTAAGCACCTGAGCCTTGCTGCTCACCACAAACAGTCCTGCCTCCCTCTCACCCCAGCAACATGCATGGCATTTCCCTACGGAACCACATAAGCTCAAGACAAGCTCCGTTAGTGCAATTTACCCACCTTAAGAAAGGAGTCCAGGTCTAAGCAAAGCTGGGCTGAACAAGAAGCCACTACACCCACCAGAATGGAAGCTATAAATCAGGAGGAGATCCTGGTAGAGCACAGCCTGACAGTGTGGCAAAGGGAAGTTTTCCTCATGAGGATGGCTGTAGCAGGCAGGAGTGATGGGCCACCCCACAGAGCTGTGGGATACTTCTAGCTAGGGCTGCAGACAGTGAACATGGGAGTGGAGCTGCACGATATGGATCTGCTTCTGAAGACCTCGCTCCTCTTTTTTAGCAGGATAACCTGCTCTGTGTATCTATTTTTATACTGGAGAAACAGGAACTCTTCATGTAGATGTATTACAGATAAGGCAACATATGTCTGCTCGTCTTCACACACTCAGTGCATCAGTCTTGCCTTAGCAGCCAAAGAGGAATGCAGCAAATGCTTGCCGGTACCAAGTTGGCAATGTGTGTCCTTTTGATGAGGTGGTAAAACCCCCCGGAATAGCTCATCCATTATTAGGGAAAAAAAAAAAAAACAAAAAAAAAACCAAACAACAACAACAACAAAAAACTGAGGCTCACAGTATCTTTCCCTCCTAATCCCTTCACATGTTCATAATGATGTATTTATCACGAAGGACAGGATGCTAAACATAATTCACATCTGAGTGAACGGGCATTTTATACATCGAGCATACACCGGGCAGCCTGAGGACAGCTAATTACCTCTGTCCCTGCTTTACCGGAGACATGAGAGGGATTTAAGAGAGACGATGGTCCTAATTTCCACATAAATAGATTGCACTGTGATACCAAATATTACCAAAGGGACCACATGCAGGTAGAGCATATTTCAGAACTACTGCGATTTTCCAGTGTATCTTTATGGGCTAATAACAAGCACCACTGAGGAGCAAATATCGGGGGGAGGAGGGAGGAGAGGGGGGAGAAATCAGATTATATTTTCCTAATCTTCCTAATACACTCCTCGATCCTTACAGTTTATAATTTTCAAGTTATTTCGAGCTTGTTTAGTTTTCAGCCCCCTTAAAACTATCCTTATGAGACTAGGCTGAAAATTTTCTTCAAATTCTGAAAACTCATCCCACTGAAGTTGGCATCTTTGTCATCATCGAACCGTACAGATCCCGACTCGCAGAGGGACAGGCTCCTCGCACAGCACAGATCACAGCGGTGCAACTCACCGGACTGCTGGGCTCACAGGGTCAGACCCGTACAACCAGACTTCGACAATTTAAACCAAACACCCCCATTAGCACAAAGAGGGTTATCCTTCCTTGGTAAAGCACCGTGTTTGGGTGCTACCTTTTTCCCTCTGCCTTTTTAAAAGCGTTTGTCGGCGTGGGTGCCGAGCGGCGTCTCTCAGCGTGTCCCAACCCCGGTAGTCGGTGTCACACGGCCCGGGTGCCCAGAGCTGGGGCTTCGGGCGCTACCGGCTTTACCGGGCGGGTGCCGATGTTTCCCTGCCTGGCAGGTCGTGTTTCCATTACGCTTTTTCTTCCTCAGAACACCACTTCCCCGCCGCGCTCACTGCGCGGGGAGGGCCAAGCGGAAAGCGTCCTGCGGGGACTGTCCCCACCTCTTCGTGGGAACGGACGAGATCGGGTTTTCGTTCGCTTAAAACCAGAACAAAGAGGCAATCGGTAAATAAAATAAGATATGGGAAGACACATCATATATGTCCTTATGTGGGCACCGAATTGTCGGAATATTGTTTGCATATATTAATCCCAAGTATCTGTATAGTCAGGTAGAAAAAATATTAATTTTTTTGTTCAGAATATACAAGCCGCTGCTCCTAATCAAAAATACTTTCTGCACCACTCGTAAGCTTCACATGAGGATGTTCTAGGATTTAAGAAAGAAATCTCATCCTCAGACACTTTTTATGGCATTTTTTATTTGGATGTTGCATTTTGTTGTGCTTTCTCCCCCCACACCTCGTAGTTTAAATTGCCTGCATTCAAGTGTACATTTTGCCAGCCCTGAAGAAACTAGGGAAATTGTTTTCGTACTCATATAAACGATGGGCAGTGTTCATTAAATAATACACATGCAGAGGCAGATGCATTCCCAGACCTACAGAGATGCATTACAAATACAGCTACACATGAAACACGCTACAGTGGGAGAACTGTGCACGCACTCATGGTGAAATCTGCATTAACAAATAAAGCTGCTGCAAATTTGAATCGATGTGGATCCGAATTTTCTCCTGCCTATTTATACATTAAGGATCGTGAGTCAACTATTATAAAAGGGCCAAATAAAAGTAAAATACGTGAGAGAGGGAAGCTGTTCTCCTCAAGCTAATGACTCGTCTGGAAAACTTGGTCTAATACTTTGGAACCAAATTTGCTTCCTTGATATTCCCACTGCTGGATCTCTGTTAAAACAGCTTGCACTTTGATTGTTAGGACAGTTCTTTCTGCAACAGAGTTTTCTTTGGATCCCCAAAACGTCTGCTATTTTCTCTATTTCTATTATTAGAGTGGAATGGTACCAGTACTAGCATAAAGCCGCATAAAGCCACAAAAAGCTAAGGTCGTGTAAAACTTACCAGGGTGTTGTGGTAGAATTTTTTGTTTGGAGTTTGGTTTTATTGGGTTTTGGTTCGAGGTTTTTGTGGTTTTGTTGGGGGGTGGGGTGGGGAGTGTTGTTTGTTGGTTGGTTGGTTTGGTTTGAGTTTTTGGTTTTGTTGTTGTTGTTGTACTGTTTGTTTTCTTTTTAAGAATTACTTTCACTCCAGACTTTCTTCCCTACCTTAAAAAGTCCAAGGTACTTTGCAGGAAACTAGGAGACTAGACACTGTTACTGACCTCACACAGACACTGCTGTTTTCCGTTCAGAATCTGGCTCTGAAATTAACAGAAGTCCCAATGTAACAAATAATTGTTTACAAGCCTCGATAACTAATACCGAGGCAGATGAATGTGACACGCTCTCATGTGGGCGATGAAAATTCTCATCAGGAGAAATTATTCCGGGTTACCACAGGGAGACCAACAGTAGGAGTTTCTCGGCGCGTTATTTGGACAGAACAGAACTTCGCAAATGTCCCATGGATATGACCAGGTATTAAAAAATTAAAAAAAAATAATCTGATTTTACCGTACATCGGGAAATACCTAAATACCTCCTCCGTACTGAAAAAAAAAAAAAAAA
>VZTM01026685.1:21871-34101 GCA_013400555.1 Jacana jacana
GCAGGCCGGGCCCAGAGCTGATGTCACCCACCCACCCACGCCCCCGCAGGGATCGCCCTCGAAAGAGCCCGGGCCTGGGGGCGACTGGGCTTTTTGAGGTTCTCGGGCTTCGGACCGGCCCCATGGAGACGGAGGGGGCGTTTGGTCCCCACGCGGGAGCCTCTCGGAATCCCCAAGGGACACTACCACGGGCAGCCCGGCGTGTGGCTGCTCCGCAAAACCGCCTGTAGCTCAGCTCTGCGGGAGCCCAAAGTTTTACCGAAGTTGAAGTCCCGAGAAACTGCCCCGGAGCAGATGTCCCCGCGTCCCTGCGGGATCGCTCCGCGGAGCCGGGGCAGCTGGGGAAGGTGGCCGCCTGCTTCCCCCTCCCCATCTTTTCCCGCTCTGTCCGCGGGCTCCTCTGCCTCCAAGGCAGCAACTTAAATGCAATCGGTGTCTATCGAAAGGCACGTGTAATTCAAGGCAAGCTGAATTGTTTGCAACTTATTTGATGTATTTGATACGGCGGGGTGATAATTTTCTGTACCTCCGTCCACGGGGAAGTTTCTGGCAGAAACACGGGCGTTTCCAATAGGGCAGCAAGGAGTTTAAATCCAGGTGTAATATATTAGTGAAAGAAGGTATAGGAACATCGTCTGGGGGGGAAACAAATTCACTGCGAGTGTTTATCTGCCTGCGCACCAGTACTTCGCGGCACAGAGCCCGCAAGGGCTGCTGCTTGCACTTGAACCCGTTTCGCTGCCCAGAGATCTCTTCTCAGGCACCTCTTCACCGTAACCGCTATACGAAATAAACCACTTAACGAGGGTACATAATTAGAAAATCAGACTTAAAACTTGGCATAAATTTTGCCAGAGCGAATTAAAAGCACAGCGTGCGCTACGAAGGTAGTTACGGGATATATTCATCACTTGTCTCTTTCGCAATTACTTTTCTATTTCTAGGGGAAGAGGGATTCATGGAGATCTTTCTCCCCAGGACTATGTGAGGGGGGATGAAAGCCCCAATCGGAAACACCCTTTGGTGCTGTTAACGGCACCAAGGCGCGGAGGCGAATCGGATCCAGTGTGGGGAACCATCCGTTTTTCCGCAGAGCCGCTGGGATCTCCGTTTCTCTGCCCCTAAAGTGCGTGCCCTGCTCCCGGGCAGCCCAGCACCATGCCGTTCCGCGAACTGGCCTCCGCCGCGGCGCATCTTACACAGTCCTTGGTTCCCGTCGAGGGGAGAGAAATACGCCGGCGGCGCCTCCTCCGCAGACCAAATAAATATTCAACCATCTCAGAACTGAAAGGGGCGCGTAAGAGATGATGTGCAGTCGCCCTCGGGAATACATTCCCTCAAAACGAAGAAGCGGGGTGCGAGTGCCGGCTCGGGAAGGAGGTGTGGGGGGCAGCGGGGTGGAAAGCCTCCCCCCCACACCTCCGACGAGCAAGAGCGGGGCCCTCCGCAACCGCGGCCGGGTGGGCGGCTGCCGGCCCCCAGGTTGGGCCGGGCCGGGCCGGCGGCGGGCTGGCTTAGGGCCGGGGCCCCTCTCTCGCTTGGCTGCACACACCGGGCGTTCAGACTGAAATAGTCGTTTGATATAGTGCCGTAATCCTTTTCTCATATTTGATGGGAATGTTTTCCACGTCCTAGTATTTGACAACATCTCCCCATAGGGCCAGGTTCGTATTTATGTCAGCAAAACGTCCCCTGCCTGAAAGTCTATTGTAACCCAACACCTGACAACCCCGGTTCCCATTTCTGCTTGTAGAAAAGGTTTATTCAAGCACATAATGGGATCCCAGCAGAAAGCTTTTCAGAAGGGGCTATGGTAAACTGCACCACATGAACTCCGTTTCCAGGGCTATTAAGCTTTTAATTGGAAAATAGCAGAGGAAATTTCAAGGTGACTATAACGTGTTAGCAGTTAGCGCCCGGAAGAATAGGCTGGAAGAGAATGAATGTGCGAAACATATGCTCCAAATAACGTTTAGCGGAAAAAGCCTGGCTCCGCTAAAGAGCAGGGCTTTCCGATAAAGAAACTCCGACGGACCGCGCAGAGGCGGAGGGCGGGCTGGGAAGTCAAAATCGTCCCGAATCTGCTGGCGTTTCGATGCGGAGCCATCTCGGGGAGAAGGCGCTGCCGTCCAGCTGCCGGGAGCCGCGGGCAGCCGGGTATTCACTGCTGTTTGCGCTGCACTAAAATAAGCATTTGGGGAGGGGACACTCGTGGAAAGCTGGGTTACTGTTACGGGAGACGGGGGGGAGCGAGAGGAGGGATTACTTCCAGTTACACCTCGCCAAAACTGCTTTTAGGCAATTATCACGTTTACAGGGAAGAGAAGAAATTATTCAGGATTTGCTACTCGGAGAGTTACTTTGGGTCGCTCTGAACGTCCGCGTTGCCACATACAGTAAGGCAGGAGACCATCACATGCCAGCCGTGCTGGGCTGCGTGGCCGGACGTCGTGCTGGAAGGGGGGCGAAACTTCACGGCAGACTTCGGGGAAGGATGCGAATTCCGCACAGGGTCATGCAAACCGTCAGTCAAAGCTGGCCGACGAGCGGCAAGGAACGCGCTTTTTCGGAGGAATAATATTCATAAAGGTCACTGGTTGCCAACCAGCTAGAGATACCTGGGAGCACAGGGATCTGCGGCGTGGTGGAAAAGAAACAAGTCCCTCCTCCCCCGCAAAAAAAAACCCAAGCCAAACCAAAACCCCCCAACAAACCAAACCAACCAACCAAAAAAAACCCCAAACAAACTCAAACATAAAAACCCAAAACACAAACAAACAAAAACCTCAAAATCACAATAAAAAAAAACCAAACCAACCCAACATCCTCCCCACCCCTTAAAAAAACCCTCCAAACAAAGAAAAGGCCGTGAAAACTCTCCCGGGCTCACTGCACACCTCGCCAGATCTGCTTGGAGGAGCAGATACCGCGGGGACAGGCAGAGAGCCCCCCATGTCCACGCCATGGCCCGTGTAGTTGCCTCCCCTCCTCAGCCCGGCTGCAGCCTCTGCCTTCCCGAAGGCGGGAGCCCCAGTCTTTCCGAGGCGGACCACCCTACATCTTCCCGCTCCTGGCAGAGCGGGACATGCAGGCTTGTGTCTCCCGGCGATCCTTCCCCCACTTTCGCCCCCCAAGTTTCCTCTACATTGGATCTCATTTTTTCCCCAAAACTTCGCGCTCCAGGCAGGTGGGGGACTACTCCACCACCCTCTGAAAGATGCTGCTTGTCCTCCCCACAGCTTACTCCACCCCCCCCACCCGTCCCAGCCACAAACCGGGCCCCACGGCGGTAGAGATAAAGCCGCAGTGGGACGCGCATCACTTTTCTTTTTTTTGTCTCCCTCGCCGTGGGAAAACCCCCGCCTTGCTTGTCCCAAAGGCTGCTCCGCCCGGGGCACGGCAGGCAGGACCGCGTTCAGGCCGTCAGTAGCTTGCGGACATCATCGAGCGTGAGCCCTTCCCAAAGGACGAAGAGCCCCCAAGTGTCACCCATCGCTCCGGCAGCGCGCCCTGCCTTGCCGCCGCCGGCTCCCTCGGGGCAGCGAGGAGGAACGCCCCCCCCCCTCCCCAGGAGGATGCGCTGACAACGGGAGCAGACCCGTTTCTCCAGCCTTGCTTGCAGCGACCGTGGGCTCGCAGAACGGAGAAACGGATCTGCTCCAGGTTTGGAAAGCATCCCCTAGGGCAATGCTCGTAACACCCTTCGGTATCCCCCCGTACCCGGAGGATAGGGGTGGGGGGTGTCAGGAGGGGGGTAGGGAGCCGTGAAACGTCCGTCCGTCCGCCCGCCCCCCCGGTACATTAAAGAAACGGGATTTTCAAAAAGCCCGAGGACTGAGAGGGAAAAGGGTACAGGTCCCGGCACCGTTTCGCCGAGCGCTGGCACGGCGGCGGCGGCAGAAGGGCACCGAGCCGCGGGAGCGGGCTGACAAGTGTGATAAAATGATCTTCCTTAACTAAACTCGTAAAGCACTGGGCAATAAAACTCAATCTTCTGTAAAATCCAATTAAGTCATTATCTGACTGATTGTATCTTTAATTGAAAACAGAAGTGACAGTAAATTTCTGTGATATATCAGGATCAATCGATACCGCTATACGATTCAGCCTCAAGAAGTGATTTATAATGTCAAACCTATATAGGTAACTCCACATTATTCTCTCTAAAACCACTGGTGGATGAAATTAAGAGTAAGTGCATTTAATAAAAAACAAGATGGTCAGGTTATTGATTACAACAGATGGGGGTGAAATCAAATAGATGTTTTCAAAGCACAGAG
Organism: Jacana jacana; assembly: GCA_013400555.1. NCBI lineage: Eukaryota > Metazoa > Chordata > Aves > Charadriiformes > Jacanidae > Jacana > Jacana jacana. The sequence continues at coordinate 26,152 of VZTM01026685.1, forward strand.
CGAAGAAAATACAAGTAATTTCTTTTTTTCTGTTTTAATACAGCTCACCAAATATACACACAAGAAAATTCAGTCATCAATAATATTTTTATTTCAGGTACAGCCGCAACTACAGAGAACAATGAATTTTTCTAGACTAGTTTCATTTCGGGTTGGCTTCTGTAACGCAAGAAAAGAACACCGTAAGCCATTTTTAACAAAATAACAAACACGGAAATTCTCAGTAACTTTTCTAGAGACTTATCTACTCGCAGTTAAGATTGCAATCTCTGGCAAGGCACTCAACTGTAATATGCAAAATATGTTAATTTGGCGACATGAGAAGAAAATGCCCGGAGCCGAGCAGCAACATTACCCTGTAAGGAACCATTAAAAATACATAATGGGATGATGTTTCCCAGACATGAGTTATCAGTGCACCCCCCCACCACCCCTGAGCAGAGAGGGGCAGGCGCAGGACACTTGGTTATCTCGGCTCCCGCTCTCCAGATACCCCAGTCTCACGACCCCTCTGTCAGAGGGCGACCCCTCTGTCCTGAAGGCCGCAAGGAAGCCCGGCATCCCATCCCGCACCTGGAAAGAAGAAAAACAAACATCGTTCCCCCCAACCCCTGCCCTATCCCCTGCAACCCCCAAGCAAAACAAGCAAACCGTAAACGCTGCTGCACCACCCTGCCCCGGGTGAGGAACTCTGCGCCGAGCCCGGCCCAGCCGTAGCTACTCATCATCCTCCAGGACCGGGCTCACTGCGAAGGTGCTGGGCTCCGAGGGGGGGTCGCACTCCTTGGTGCTCTCGCTGCTGGACAGGCAACCCAGGCCGCAGTCCTGGCTGCTGGGCGGCGAAAACACTACAGGGAAGAGAGAAAAAGCACAGCGCCTGAGATCCTCGCCCCCCACCCCCAACCAGAGGGGACCACACGTCTGTCTCCCCTCCCTGGGAAGAGGGGCAAGGGGGTGTCCCCTCCCCGCATGGTGGGGTGCTGGCCTCCCTCCTCCAGCCATGGTGAACACAGAGGGAGTAACAAAGTGGGGAAGACCATCAGGACCGGGGGCTACAAACCCTCTAACCCTCCCAAGCCTCCAGAAACTAACCTGTCTAGAGACTTACTGGCTAATCTGCCTGCTCGGCCTGGTTCGGACAGCCCCAGGCTAAGGCCAAATATTAAAGAATTTTAAAGTAATACAGTGCTAGGAATGGTTGCAACATTGCAATTTGCAGTAGATACAAAAACCAAGTAAAAGGGTCTCTGACCTTCCTAACCTTAGATGAGTTGAGATCCACCCCCAACACTCCCTTCCTGCCTACCCTGAATATAATTAAGGGGAAGCTGCAGTGGTAATTTCTCTCCTCATTAACTTCCTGATTGGTTTCAGGCTCAGGATTCCAGCGGGCGGCAGTTTGTCACCAATTCCAAATGGCCAATCGTTAATACTAATGTTTGTGTAACTAACTGCCAGCATCTGCCACGGCTTCTTGTACAACAATAATAGTGAAAGGGTAACATTAGTGCATCCCGTGTTAATTCAGGTTCTGTTCATCAATAGGAAAATCTATGATGTAATTAGCAAAATGCATAGGTAGGTGAGGCAGTCAGAGGGAACTAAATCATGGCAGCAGCTCCACGGGTCCCTGACATCTTAATCATCAATACTTATTATGTTCTCTATTTTACTGTTTAGTAGAGAATATTACCAGGCTGTGATCTTTTAAAAGAGAATATTGTTTACAACCATTTGCTTGTTTTTTAGAAGCCATGATGAATCTAGTACAACTGCACAAGAACAAGGAATATGGAGCTGAGGCTTAAACTCTGTACCCAAACTGCACCACCGTGATTCAGCAAGCAGCTCCTCCACGCCTGAGCCCCGGCTGCTTGCAGACTCTGGGGACTTCTAGCACGTCTGAAGTTCAATGAGAAAGAAAAGGTCAGGCTTGACTTGCACAGTCAGGCAAATCCAACGGGAATCAAAGAAAGCACACGGTTTCCATCTGGGTTTACTCCACCGCTGGGGGAGACGCTCTCTTAAAAAAACACCAACATCCTGTTTCTGTAGTATCGTACATTTCTGCAGTAACTTCATTTGCAGTCCAGCTTCCTGACTTGTCCTTATTTTAAACATGACACTGGCTACCAGAGATGGAAATGACATTATGGAGTTAAGGTCTCACGTACCATTTTAATGTGCTTTTTTTACATGATTAAATAAATCAGCAATTTCTGCTACTTCTAGGTAGTTTTGCCCATTTTTGTCATTGCGGAACCTGGCTTCTTGATTTCATGCACATAAGGAACAAGTAGGGTTCATCACCTCTAACATACTCACTCTGCCAAAGTAGACTACTATTGTCCTCTAGATCTGACATAAAACATTTTACCTGATGAATGGGATATTAACCCCATACTGCATTTTTTCCTAGCTAAAGGGCAAAGAAAAGAATGCAGTGCTTACATATGAGAGAGTGAAAAAGTAGTCAAGGCAACTTAAAACAGTTTTTAGACACTCAGTGAGTGCTGCTAAGTTCAATGACACAGAAGAGGAATCTGTGTCTGGAGCATCACATATTCCTCTGCTATGTGGTTAAGTGCACAAAACAGACAAACAAGTCTCTCCAGCACCCCTGGGCCTGAATAACCATTGGACTGCTGAGAGAGGGCACCAATTTGCTCCCAGAGTAGGCTAGAAACAGTTGGGAACAACTTTGTAGATTTTTACTTTTTGTAGGCCACCAATCCTGAAACCCAGAAGGATCAGGAAGTCTCCTTGCACGGTGCAAGAGCCAAGCTCTCTTCTGCCACGAGAACACACCAAGCGATTCCTGATGCTGTGTTTCCTATCTCCCCTTTGGAGAGGGTTGACAGCAGCGTCCAGCTGAGGATGCAACTTACCTTTTCACTGCATTTCCCCTGCTAAAACTGTGCTTGAGGCTTCATCACTGTTTATGAGCTCCTAGGACTTGAACCAGAGGCAAACATGGAAAGGAAACTGGCTCACCTGCTGAGACAGGCTCACAGCACAAACATGCTCACTGGGTGCCCTGGTCTGCACCACACTCCCGTGATATGAAGCACACGCCATCCATTATTTCAGGCAAGTAACCCAATGTGCTAAGATTTAGGACATGCTGTAAGGAATCTCTGTGTTCTCAGACTCTGGGGCAGAAGTATGAAGGAAGCAATTGGGGTTGAAAGGAGGTATTTTTTTGTTTACTCCCGAGTAGCCAAATGGTCAAGAGGCTTATTTATTATAAAGGATTTGTTAATATTTTTAGTGTGCGTGTGCCTGGCAGTGATAGAATGGCCCATTTTTAAATACTGAGATCTATAAATCTGAGTGACAAACTTACAGAAAGTTGTTGTTGTTTTTTTTTTTTTTTCTAGGTGGAAAGAATCCAACAGAAAACCCACCCAACCTCCTACAGTATGGATGTTAAAACCCTGCCACAGCAAAATTGCCACTTCATTTTTATGATCTATTTTTCCAGCAACTCTATGTTCGTTTATTATAAAACTGGGGAATGATACAGATGGCAACACTATTTTATTGACAGACATCCACAACTGTTTCTTAGCACCTCAAGCAGTGCCTCCGAAACCTTCTGGACCAGAGGAGCTTCACCAGTCTTCCTACAGTTCTCATGCAACATCAGACATCCCAATCGAACTTCATCTGGAAAATATTATTTCATGGGAACAGTTCCAGTAACCAACTGGTTGGACTCACAAACCAACTCAGGGTATGAAGCATGGATCTAAATAACATGGGTTGGTTTTACAGATCACAGTTTTTTGATGGTCAGGCAATTTGAGCTATACATGCTGATCTCCGAATCACAATTCGGAGCACAGCAATATGTAATGAAAGCCATATAGATTTTAAGAACAACCTGGAACTACCAAGATATTATCAAGCAGATGAGAGTGCCACTCCTGTATCCAAGCCTGCACTGCTTACTTGGAGAGGTTTTCACTGTGGTGAACAGAAGTCACCGAAGTCAAGCAAGGAGCACTGAGTAGGTGCAATGTTGGTAATAACAGCAAGATACTCGGACTGGGACTTGTAGCTATAAAAAGGCAGCAAAAAAGGAAATGAGCAATTCTGTTCCAGTGTTTTAATCACACAGCAATAAAATGTAGAAGTTCCGACTTCAAAGAAACAAAACCCGTGTTCTTTTTGATTTAAGTCTATGAGTTTCATCTGTTTGAGGCTTGCAGCCGATCCTCCCACTGTTGTTACACTGCCCTTATCTGTGTAAATAACAGCACCAGAATTGGGTCTGTGACAGCTTTTAAAGACCATTCCTTGATCTAATTACCTTTTATCCTTGGGAAAGCACCTCAATACTTTTGAACTATATGAATCTGAATTTTTTTTTGCTAGCATCACACAGGAAAAGAAGTGAGAAGGGATTCTAACCATAAACACATACCTTTACATTTTCTGACACTGAAAACCACATTGACTTTTAATGTGAGTGATCCCTGGAATTCAATGGACTGAAAAAAATAATACACTTTCAGTGATGTGAGAAAGCAGAAGAATATTCATGCTTGAAGAGTAAATATTTTCCCGAGTTTACATTTAAAAAACTATTAAACTCTCAATAAGGAACAATTTTTAAAAATTTGAAGTTGAGAGGTACAATCCATTTTTTAAAACACTTTCACCTTCTTTTTCAGGGAAGAGGAAAATAAGTGCGTGCACTGGTCTCACACGCTGCTACGTCCATGGACTTTTTCTTTGTGTGCACATGTATGTGTGCATGCACAGACATGTGTGCAGGACGAAGAGGAGTGGCATCAGAGTGCTGCTGCTGGCTCAAGGGCACTGGAACATGACTAAAGTGTGCCTGGGTCTTTGGTGTGCAGGTTGACAAGGACTGCTCTTCACGGTACCTTCTCCCCTGTATCTAAGGCATTTTCCTTTTGCAAGTACCAGTGGAAATGGATGCTGTTTAAGCAAGCAGTGACTTCCACTCCAGACTCCACAGATCCCATATAAATGGTCTCAGAAAACAAACAGGCCTGGGTAACAGATGGCAGTCAAACCAAGAAGCAACCCATGCTGCCTGAGTGAAGGGTGGTATGAGAGAGAATGGCGTCAGCTCTCTCTCCAGGTTACCATCTCAAGGACTGGCACTGGTCTTCTCTGTGCTGCTACCAGACACAGTGGGGTGACTGACAGTGCTCTGAAGATAAGATGGTTTGGTGGCCTGGAAATACCAAGGGTTGAATTCAGTTTGAAAACACTGCCCAGCTTCCACTCAAGCCGATGATTCTCTGCCACTCTACTGCTCAGATTGACCCCAGAGGGTCGACTCTGCCAGCAAACAGCCGGCCAAGCTACAGCAACTACTGTAATACACACGCCAACTGCCAGACAAAGTATTGGATCAAAAACTCAAACTGAAAAAACAAAAACAAACCAAAACCAAACACAATAGTTCCTGCTGCAAAACCAGACACTCAGAATGACAACCATCAGAGTCATCTCAGCTGCAGACTCAACAACTGAGAAGACACACAAAAGAGTGAGAGAAAACCACAACTTTCCTATTGTTGAGGGAGCAGTAGAGGGGTGTTAAGAGTGTTGAGGTCTGTCCTTACTTTCATGTAGATCATCCTAAAATGAGCAATATAAAATCCTGATGCAAACACATATGTTGGTATTCCGCCCCATAAAGATATGACACCAGCAGTCTGGCACCTACAACTTGATGGGTTTCTGCTAAAAGGCCACAGAAAAGCTGCAAAACTGTAAGAAAATTAAGAGACAAACTTTCATCAGCTGGGTTTTCAAGATTTCAAGATTTCCTTTGAAGACAAAGATTCACTTTTTCTTAAGGTGCAGTAACTCATGTTTCTGATGGATGTTCACACTTTTAATTAGAAACTTTTAGTTCTTTTTCATCTACTCTGTGTGAACTAACCTAAAATACTGCTGCCATCTCCTTCCTCGCCTCTTTCTTGCTCAGGATGAATGCTTGGATTAAATGGTTCCTACCTACTGAGAATTCCTGCCAACGTCTGCAAGTGCGTAAATGTGCTAAGAATGTTCTATATCAACCAACTTTCTCCTCCTGTCCCTCAGGCCTCATCACAGATCAGCACCAGCTGATGGATCCTATGGGGACAAATTCTGGAAGCCCACCTGAAACCAAGGGCTATGGATCCAGCTCAGCTATGGATCTGCCTTAAAACTGAACTCCATGTATGAGAGACATAGCTGAGATGTCCTGATTTTTGCTTTGATTCGTAAGTTGGGGACTGTTCTCTGCTGATCATAATGAGGACCCACTTATGAGAAAATAGGAATGGTGCCCCTTGTCTGTTTTGCATGTTATTAACACAAGGAAAGCCAGTCCAGTTCTAGAAATGTATGTCCACGGACATCTTACTGCTGACAAGAAGTTTCAAGAGCAATGAGCAAAGCTGCTTCTCGATGCAAAAGTAAAAACAAGCCTAAGATCTGGAATCAAAACCACGTCCCATCTGTGTCTCTTAAGATAGGTATACTATTTCACAGTACAACCCTTTCCCCCTTCTCAAACAGCTACCCTTCTCACTAACATTTAAAGCAATTAGGATTATCTTGGATGCTCACAGTAGGGCACATTCATTGTGTATTTTCAAATAGCATTAATTCTTGGCATTAGGAACTTGGGATAAAAGGTAAAGATCTGAATGGAGATCTTTATTCAGCATGCTTTACCACGGATTATCTCATTCTTTTCCAGTTCATGCTTGTACTTTTAGCAACTAAGAAGACAGGGCTGTAACTGATGTAATTAGAAACCAGAAGCTGAAGAAAATACCCTCCTGATGATTCCCTCACCCCTGGCTTTAAATTCTCTTACAATAGCAAGTGAAACAATCAAACAAGGCTTTCTACTTCTCAGCCACCACCAGTTAGACAGGGAGGATGCAAACACAACATGCAGGAAGCACCAGCTTTTTTTTCTGGGACTCCAAAACCCAGCCTGAAACTGTGCCAATCCATTACTAAGCAACCACTCTACATGCTTGTAGACACTATCTGGAGCAGAGTGGTACTGATGGTCCAACACTCTCCGCTATCACCAGTGTCATTCTGTGGGTAACTCGATGTCACTAAGCCACTGCTGCAGGCTAGGAAAGGCAGAGGGTGAACTGTCTCAGAAAAACTTCCTGAGGATCAGGTTTGCTGAGGTGAATACCCTTGCTGAAAGGCAATGTGTAGATTTCAGCTGGTAAAACCTTGCTTTTGATTTGGCAGAAATGAATGGTTACCTCTTTTGCAAGGTATTCTCCAGAAATACTCACTCTGCCTGAGCCAGGACTCAGCAAGGTATAAATCTCCACAGAAAGCTCCTCAGGTTATACCCTCCTGCCAGGAACCCTGCTGGCTATTCTCTCAACAGGGACACATGATTTTAATGGTTTTGTGCAGACATTTTCCATTTGGGAAGACATAAAGCAAAACATTCTGCAGGAATAGCATTATCTCAATGTAGAGCAGGTATTTCCCACTGCTGGGTAATGAGGTAAAATGTACCCTTCTGCAGAGGCTTTCTGCATCATCTCTAAGTGTAAACATTCTGTACAATTACAAAAGAAGCATGATGACCTCAGCATCACAAAAGAGCTGAGGTCACACATTTGGGGTATTGTTATAGGTCATAAATTTATATATAATTTATAAAGTGTTACCTGGTAGTAACACTACAAAGAAAAGGGATCATCTTAAAATACCAAAGTACCTCCCTTTTCCTTCCCTACCATTCTCCAGCCACTTAAATCCATTGTTGCCCTGTGCACACATTTGCACAGCAACACAGGGAACTACACTACAGAACCAGTTCTGCCGCTGAACATGCAGCCCCTTTGGTTTTGTACTGCTAGTACTCGAAAGATGCACATCTCCCCTTCAGGCTGTGACTCTGTGCTATGACTACAGATGTACTTTTGCAAA
>VZTM01026685.1:34128-47450 GCA_013400555.1 Jacana jacana
TTCCTTCTTCCCTCAGACATCCATAGCCCACCATGGCAGGGCAAACCCAACGGTATGTGCTCTAAACCATCGGCCAACAAAGACAATGATTCTGGGGGAAAAAAACCCAAACCAACAAGCCATTTCAAGATTAGAGAGCAGCCACAGAAACATATGAGGAGGCATCAATTTCCCTGAAAGGCATATGAAAAAGTGGCTGTGAGGGATGGGGGTATTTGGAGATCTGCCACCAGTTGAGGAGCAGCAAGGAATCTCAGAGGAATGAAGCAATTTGCTTCATCACGTAACAAGGCTGTGACAAAGCTGGGAACTTTCATCTCTTCATTCCTGGAGGTCAGGTACTACTTCTCTATTCCGCACACAACAGCAGAGACTGATTCTCCATCAAAAAGATATGTCCCCTGGTTGTTGTACTCAGAAGACTAGCAGAAGACAGAGGCAGCTCTAAGGAAAAAAAGTTAACTTCAAATTCACTTTGGGACTGTTTCCTTATTTCCATAGTAATTAGAAACTGTTCTAACAACAAGATTAAAACACACACATACCAGTAATTTTTCAAGAGAAATACCTATCTTATCAGTTGCTAGTGCACATGCCTAAACACTTATTCTGGGCATTTTGTTCTGCCAGGACAGGTTTTGCACAAAATTGCCATGCTATGGGGCCAGAAAGCTTGGATCCCTAGGCTCTCCCTCAGGAAGGGATCTCAGTGCCCCACGTGCTCCTCCTGTGCAGCCACCTTCAGCCAGCTTTCAAGTAAGATCCAGAAAAATTGAAAATGATCTGTGTTTTTTTGAAAAAGATTACTGTTTGTTTGTTTGTTTGTTTTGTAAAAGAAAATAAACCATTCCACAGACCTAGGTCAGAAGAGGCCACACAACCATGTGAACAGAAACCTCTGGTGCAAAGGCAAAACCTGCAAGTGGCTGCCTACAACTCCAAATCTAGGGACAGGAATCACAGCGTCATAGACTAGTTTGGGTTGGGAGGGACTTGTAAAGGTCGTCTAGTCCAACCGCACTGCAATGAGCAGGGACATCTTCAACTGGATTAGGTTGCTCAGAGTCCTGTCAAACCTGACCTTGAATGTTGCCAGGGATGAGTCATCTCCTACCTCTCCAGGCAACCTGTTCTAGTGCTTCACCAATCTTATATCTAGTCTGAATATACCCTCTTAGTTTAAAACTCCATGTCCTATCACAAAAGGCTCTGCTAAAAGTTTGTCCTCATCTTCTTCTAAGTCCCCTTTAAGTGTTGAAAGGCTGCAATATGATCTTCCTGGGGGCTCTTCTCCAGGCTCACCATCAATGTGAGTCTGTCGAGGAAAAAAGGTAGATGTCCAGCTCAATCTTCTGCTTGTCCTGCTGTTAGTCTGCAGAAGCATATGGTTTCAGCAAGAACAACCAGTGGCTTGGGTTTTTCCCAAAGCAGAAGTTTTTAAGAGAACAATTTCTAGCCAGCTCTAAAGAAGAGAATTGGGTGTAATCTCTCTGCACCCTATAGTCCCCTCAGGCATAATTTGGTCACCTCAGGCTAATTTTATGCATACTGCCTACTGTCCAGCTCCTTTGTGATCTGCATCTTCTATGCTGACAACACAGGCTTTCCCATACATCCCTAACACTTCAGGTTTAGATCAGACATTAGGAAGAAGTTGTTTATAATGAGGGTGGTCAGACAATGGAACAGGTTCCCCAGAGATGTGGTGGAGGCCCCATCTGTGTAGACATTCAAGATCAGGCTTGATAAGACTCTGAGCAACCTGATCTAGTTAAATATGTCCCTACTTACTAGAGGAGGTTTGGACTAGATGCAAAGTCCCTTCCAACCCAACACATTCTATGAATCTACTCAACCCACAGGTAATGCCACACAGAGGTGTCTGAAATGGACAACTCCAGCTCCTGATAACTACTGGAAATGTTATCACAGCTTTTGTGTGGCAGTATGAGAAAAGTAATGGACAAAATGCTGCCTTCTGCCTCTTTGTGGGACAACTGCTGACACTGCAGGCTTCAGATGGACAGATGTCAGGGCTGCTCCCTGTTCTGAGGAATGACCTCACATGCTACACCCTAGCTCTTAGTGCAATACAGGAAACAGCTAATGACTCCCAAATCCCTATACATACTTCTGAGCATCACAACAACAAAGTTGCCTTTGTTTTGTTGTGTCCGTACATGTATTTTAAACCTTTCTGAAGAGTTCCTTGTCAATAACCACCTCTAGAAGCACCAATTGTCCTACCTAGAAAATGCATTGCCATTTGCAATAGCTCTGGCAAGAAAATGTTTTTTGAAAGCAATGGTAACTTTAAAGGAGAAAGTGCATTCAAGGTTCATGATAACGTTATCAAGCAGCAAAATATGTGGACAGACTAAAAAAAAAAAAAAAAAAAGGTACAAGGTCTCTGTTTTGTGTACCTGTACTAAAGGAAGGAAATAGGATCCTAAGAGCTTTGATAATCCCATATAACTTTTTGGTGTTCAGCACAGACGTCCAAACATAACACTATTTTGGCTGAATGTCTCTCCATTCTTTGGTCAGAAAGGCTGTTAAATCTTCACTAGTATATCAGGAAAAAAAGGAGTGTATCACAGTCTGCACAACACCAGGACTAGCCATATAAATGTTAATTCTGCTTACCCCTCTTTATGTTTTTATTGTTGCCAATGTCACTTTCAGTCTATAAAATAAGGATGAAATCCATGCCCATTGTCATCATCCTAACACTGAAAGAGTAACCAAATAGCTAATAATGATGGTCTCAGTTCTTTCAGGTTAAATGAAAGTCTTAATTTTAGAAAATACTCAGTGCAAAAGTGCCATATTATACAGCTTAAAAGATTTTTTTGGACACGATTTGCAAGCTTTTGGAAATCAAGAGGTTACTAATCAGAGAAAATGCTAAGTCTAATGAAAGCGATGTGTTATGGTAGATACAATAGATTTTTCACTTGCCAAGAATAGATTTTTTCTTTTTAATGCTCTTATCATGCAAGCTTCTTTGCTGGAAAGGAAGAAAACAAGGACTTGCAACTCATATCACACTAATGAAAGCAGCAGGAGGTCTGTCACAAATTTCAGCATGAGAAAGACTGTACTCAGTGACAAAAAATACTCAAAATTGAGTAAGGGGGAAGAAAGAAGAAGCCCTGTCATTTATAGCTTACAATTTAAGTAAATCTGCAGTTTAAAAAGCTCAGAAGGCTTTAAAGTTACTTAATATTACCATGGCATTGCCAGTTTTAATATTAACTTTAATTTGGAAGCAAGTCAAGCAGATTTGCAGTAAAATGGTTCAACAGCTATTCATGAAATACAAAGCACAAGATGGGTATATACACAAACAGAGTAAAAATGTTGCTATTTATTTTAAAGTGAGATTGATGCCCTCCAAAATTTAGAAACCTCACTACAGTAAGTCACAATACTTGAGAAAATAGGGACAAAAATGGAATACAAAACACTTTTGAGGTAGTCAAATAAGTTAAATGAAGTTTCACACAACATTAGGCTTAAGACAGACCCGCTGTGTTATATTTATATTTATTCCCACAAACACAATAGCAGTATTAAACACAGCCTGTGAAACACTGGTGTGGCACAGAGGCTGGTCCCGCTCTGAAGTGAAGCACCAGCCTCCAACTGACCATGTGCCATCAGCTGGAGGGCATGGGCTATGCCTAAGGATGCTGCTGGTGCTGCCAGTGGCACCTCTCCAGGCCTAGGAGGTCCTGCTGACTTCCTATAGCCAGGGCATTGCAGACCTGGTGGGACAGTCTTCAGGAACCTGACAGGCCTGCTAGGAAGAGTCAGACTCCCCTGAGTATAGCTAATGGTCTACAAGCTGTGTGTCAATAGGGTCTAAAAACCTTGGTTGTTTTAGTTTCTTGTAAGTGTACAAGGTTGCTTCAGTGCTCTTGTGTCACCTAAGGTTACTGGAAGAGGCTTGAACATACCTGACCAATTCTCAACAAGGGCTTCCCTTGCCTTTGCTTGCTATGGTCTGAAGTCAGAAGGGGAACCTTGAATCATGTTTGAGTGGCAGAAATGTTCTTAAATATATAAACCAGAATTTTATTATTGTCACCTATTGTAGACAAAACTTGAAGACAGATTCCCTGGGTCTAGTTGGCTAATCCAGACACTATTGGCTGTGTCAAAGACTGCTTCTCTTCAAGAGGACCATTCCAATGCTATGTCTCAGTTAATTTCCACAGCACTGAATGCAATTCTGGTCATTACAAAACTGATTTGAAGCTCTAAGGGCAAGGCAGGGAAGACAGAAGGGAAGCAAAAAGAGGAGCTTACCCTCTGCTGCATCACACAGCCCTGCTGCCACCCACCGCAGACACCCGGTGGTGAAGTGAGGAGAGGGCAGGGGCTGCAGGACCTTCAACCACACGGAATAACTGAGTACCTGGTGCTGTTCAGGGTCAAGGGAGGCCTTTTCCCTCTGTTGGAGGGTGGGGCAGGCAGGCATCTCTGTCACCCTTCACACGTGTAGCTGATGGGCACAGCAGTTGAATGCAGCAAAAAAAGCAGATAAAGTGATCCAAGTTGGACAGTTAAGAGTAAGAGCTCAGGAGGGGTAATTACTTTCAAGTATCTACCTAGTTAGGTACCAACCCACGTTCCTCTTTCTTTGCTCCTTTCTAACTACAGTTTAGGCAGTTACAGCTTCATTAGGGTTAGTCCCTGCAAAATTATCCACGTAACAGCATATACACCAGAGTCCTCCCAATAAGCCAGTGGCCTTTCACTCCAATGCAGACTCTGTTTGCACAAACCCTCAGGTAGCACTTATCCCTTGGGAAAATAAGAGACTCAATCCACAAATATTAAAGTTCCTGGGAACAGTTGTGACTCGGGGAAGAGCAGAGGCAAGATGTGCTTGACACAGCTGGCAGGGATAGGTTTATGAACTAGAAGTTCATATATATCCAAGAGAGGGGACAACAAAAACTGAGATAAGACAAGTTCTGATTTATGGAATATTAAGGAGGCTTTAAGCTGCATTTAGGGACACACAGCTGGCTCAAATCTGGCTTAGACAGGAATTTACTGAAATGTGTTTTATGTAGCCAAATGCCATTATAAAAATCCACTAAAAAAATCTAGTGTAAACAGTTGTTTCAGGGTGGGAAAGTAAAACACTCCTTGCAGATTCAGCAACTGCTCCGAGACAGAACTTGAAAGGGAAAATGATTTATAAATGAACAGGACAGAGAGCTCATTGATTTTTCTTTTTCTTTCATGTCTAGAAAGGAAACAAAACTAGTGACAAACTGGACTAAAACCACTCCTTTACTTTCAGCTAAGACATGATTAGTGCCATGCTTGGGGTAAATAAACATGCTTCCCACAGTATATGGGGTCTGATTCAGACCTTGTGCAAACCTTCTACTTCTGAAGATTAACTGATCTAATAGATAAGGTGAGATAAACATCAGGCATAGAGTTTTACAAATGGCACTGTAAAATTACAAAAGAGCAGAAAATAAATGCAATTATGTTAAACGCCAATCTTAAAGAAGAAACAAAACCACAATTTTGTTTTTATTTCTAAATGACCCACAGGGAGAACTACATGCTTTAACTTGGCTTCCACTCTCTTGATAATGTATTAAAATGATCCCAGAAAATGAAATGTTCGATTCTGAGTATACTTCAAAACCAATATCCAGATATTTTCTGATTTTTAAGACAAGTGTATTTAAAAAACCAAATGCTTCCCCTCCTCCAATCCCTTTCAAACATTTTTCAAGTGAGCTGTAATACATCCATCTGTGCCCAGATGCTTTCAGCTTTTCTCATGTCTTGTCCAACCCATAGGTGCCAAGAGTGGGGCAGACCCTTTTGGGGCAGAGGTGGGGTACGCTGCAGAGAAATGCTGCCCTGCCAGCAAGAGCTACGCTAGCCCACGGCAGAAACTACCAAGCCACTTCAAGCCTTCTCCTTAAAACACTGACAGCACCAAAAAGTTAATGAAAATGCTGACACCCTTCTAATCATAGAGGAGAGGGCAGAGTCTCTCTCCTATTCTGTCTATTCATAATGAGCAAGAATATGCATTTGTATATGATCTTATTCACGTGTGGATGAGGTGAGGGAAAGCAAATACTTTTATAGCATGCAAAACATGTTTTGCACCAGTGCAATGCAAGGCTGATATTTATCCATTTTTCAAGTGAAAAAACACTGTCTAAATACTTCTTTATGTGTTGTCAGTACAGAAAACTAACAAAATGTCATTTACAAGCAGAAAGCAGCTATAACACTTCCACGTCTGACCCAGTTCAACAGGTTTGGAAGAAACGAAATATAATTTATTATAGCCTATTTAGCTCTGCAACAATTGCCCTTCAAAACCCGAAGGAGAACAATGTAATTGAATGTACATGCCTTCTTCCCTGCAGAAACCTCAAACACCCTCAGGCAAGAGCTAATACAGATGTAGTACAAGGCATTAAAAGAGGGCTGGATGCTGTAGCTAGCAATTATCCTGGTATTTAACCAAATCTATCGTTCATCAGGAAAGCGTTTAGTGCAGTAGTCAGAGCGAGACAGGCTGACACGGAGCACAGCTACTTAACTGTCCCCTCCAGCGATTACACTTTCTCAACCTGAGAGTCATGTCAAATTAAACAATACACATTGACTTTTCACTTCTGCAAACATTAAGGTATGATTGACAACTCCTGGATGCTGTAAGACAGTCATTATAATCAGCCAACACACTGTTAGCCTATTTGTGGTGTGTTTTTTTTTTCCCCCCTATTCTGAGCAATTTCCTCCTGGACTATTTTTACAGTGCTCTAAAGATATGTTTGCTTTGACTCCTTGCACAGTCACCATAACAAAACGCTACCCCCCACCCCAAGACCTTTGTTAAGTGCGTGGGAAAGCAACATAAAATTAAGGGATCTAACTTGGCACTGCCATACAAGACACTCCACCCCACCTTCTTTTTTTTTTCCTTTTTCCTTAGTCTTGGCCAGCACTTGTCCATCTAACTCAAACTTGGAGATGCCTGGACAGCAACAACTGGATTCTAGCACTGCACTAAATACTGTTACTATAGCACCTTCCTGTAGAATTTTTTCCCAATTCCTGCTCTGACTCCTGCAATTCTCTTTCAATCTAAGTATGGCACACACATCAAGAGGAACGAGTCATCTGCAAGAACGGGAAATTAAATGACAAACTCTATGGTAGCGTTCTGAGTACGTATTTGTAAAGACCTCAAGCTTCCTAAGGCTATTACAGCACCTCTATGTCAAGGCACCACTTAGTTCATATATCTGAACCGTGCAGCTTAGTAAAGTTACTAGAAACCAAACAGGTACATAAAGCAATCAAGCTTGTGAAGAAATACATCCCTTTGATTTTATATGCAACATTCTGGCGCCTGAAACCTCTACATTTTAAGTGACAGTTTTACTCTCCACCCCTCTAATTCAAGCCACAAGAGTAACATAAAAGATGTCCAAACTTTCCCCTCTCAAAATAAAAGGAGAAAGTAAAAAAAAAAAATAAAAATTCATAAATAATGCTCAATACTTCTGCCCTCTCACGCCCACATCGTTCCTAAGAAATCTTACTGGATCCTTCAAAGGCTCTGGTAAAGAAGCACAGGAGATTAATACTGTATCATTAAGATAATTATGAATACAAACAAGTCTAGAATGCTATTGGTATGTCTGGAAGCCTCTGCATTCACATGATGAGTGGATCTGAAGCTTCACCTTCATACTGCCTGCAGCAGACTGAAAGGCAAAGTTTAGTGGTTTTGTTTGTTTGTTTGTTTTTTAAACATAATACATCAACTAAATAAAATCAGTAACAATAAACACATTGTGTAAACTGTTATGAGCTAGAAAAATATTATTTTATTGCAGACTAGCACTCAAAACAAAAACAACTACAGCAGCAGCAAACAGCTGAGGAGGACAAATGAAAAATAGTTCTCTCTCATCTCTGGTAGTACCAACTGCAGTCCCACTCATTTTTCCACTTCTGAACTATATTTTGTACCTGAGTATGGGTCTCAAAAATCTAAAATTAAATATAACAGTATTCATTACCCTTTATCTCCCTCTGGCTGAGAAGCCAGGCAATAATAAAACCAAAAGACTTTGGTGAAGAGTCTAGGACATGCCAGCTCCATTTCAAACATAGAGGACAAAGCAGTCACAGAGCCAAAGACAGTGAAATACAACTTAATTTCCAGGTTTTGCAACATGGACTGAAATAACAACATCACAGGAAGCACTTAAAAACTTTGCTGTCTATCTCTAAACTTATTTTTAATTTCTTTTTAATCATTTAACTGCCAGCAAAGTACCTAACTTTCACTAAAGCAAGTTGCTGTCCTTATCTGTAGGCCAACTAACACAACATGCTTTCTACTTCATGTGGCTATTACTGTTTAACTCCAGGGATATTTCACAGACTACCACATCCCCAAGACAGCAGATTTATCTCCAAAGACTCACCCTCACTTTACACAAACAAACAAACAAACAAACAAACAAACAAACAAACAAACAAACAAAAAAGCTTTGGTTATATTTTGCATTGACTTTCCTACTTATGTAATTGGACAAAGGCACCTACTATATTATCTTATTCTCAATGACCTCGTGTCCACACTACAGCTGAAGGGACTAAAACAAGCAGGGAGAACATCTGTTGTTCCACCACACAGCCAGATGCACCGGTAACTTTTGTAGTTTCTGTATTTTGAGGTTTCTGGGTAAATGTCCTCCAAATCTTCTGTTCAAAGCTGCATCCCCAAGCTCTGGGAGACATTCACACACAAAAAACAAAAACGGCCCCACCCAAACCAAAACCCAGCGATGGGCCTTAGCTTTGTTTAGTCAGAGGCATCATCTCTAAATCTGAGACAGAAACTCCTCCAGATGAGCAGCTCTGCCTCACCAGAGCTTGGCTGCCCACAAGGTGCCCCACTCAGCCCCATTCTCCCAAGGGCTGTGCACTGGCTCACTTCACAGTTCTCCCGGCTTTGCTACTGAGAAATTTGATGTTAACATCTGCTATAGGAACCCTACAAAAAAATCCCAGTTAGCCCACTCCAAAAATCTCTTCACAAAATTCCCACTCTATATTTCTAGCCATAAAACTGTGATATTCAAAGAACTGTATTTTCAACAGTATTTTTTGAAAATAAAAGGCTACTTCGCTGAAAAGTTAACACTAAAATGCAGCACTTAAACAAAATACTGATATACTTTTAAGAAATAGCATACGACATGTGATCCCATCCCAGGAATCTGTATCTGACCGTACAGAGTGTTTGTAGAATACATATATAGAATTATAGAATGTGTGCATAGCATGTGTGTATCCATATATCCATGTATATATATCTCTCTATCGATATAGGCACCCACACACAAGTACAGGTATGTGCAGATTATATATATTATATATATAAAGCTAACTTTCAGTCCTCAGAAAACAAAAGCTATCCCCATATAACAGCCAAATTCCTACATAACTCAATTTCGACATCTCATCTGGTGTGAACTGCACTCATTCCTAGTGTAAACCCCAGCGCGCTCTGCAATGATATACTGTAATGTCACATCGCAATCTGGATTTACTATAAAGGGCTGCTGACGAGTTTCAGAGCAGTAAACATTGCTGCGAGGTGTATTTCACACTGAGCTGGTTTTTATGAAGAACACTTCACCGCCCAGCCACGGCACCCAGATGATGAATGGTGAAAGATGCATGACAAGCTTCATCATTGTTTGTAAATCTTAACTGTTCCTGCTCACTAACTCTGCAGGCAATTTTCAAAGACAGCGGCCGACAGAAGGACAGCACAGCTTTCCTGAAGGTTATTCAACTTGTACTTGGCCTAAGCTATGCCTGCAAGGAGCACTGGAAATAAACTCACCGGTTACACTGAAGCATAGAATTAAAAACATTTGACAGGCAGGCACACTAATGGTTGGTAAATTAAGAAAGCCCATTAAGTAGCCATGGTAGCCCCCCCCCGCCGTGCATGGTTACATACATCATACACAGGCAACACACCCTGGTATTATTTACACATGCAATATAAATATGCATATTTATAAAACGGGCAGAATGAGTGATGGGCTGTCCACTTGCACAACACAGTTCCACTGTATCTTGTGCAGTTACATGCAGCCCCTACAGCTCCTTTGCCCAATGCTTGTAGGAAAGCCACTTCTGTTAAAGTTTACCCTTGCAACAGGGTGTAACGGAGAGAGCAAGGAAACTACTCGTGGCATGCAAGCATGGCTGTGGGGAGAGATGCTGCCCCTTTTTTGTTTCCCCAAGATCACTCTGGTGTGGGAGCAGTGCCATGGACTGCAAAAATCTCCTGCAAAGAGTCACAACTCAGCTCATCACCTCTCTGCTCAAGGCAAAGCCAGACTACACCACTCTACCCTACAGAGCCTTAGAAATCCTGCCTTTTCATTTCTCTTTTCTCTTCTTTAGAGATCAGTACCAAATTCTTCTTTCACTAGAGTTTCTCTCTGTATGCAAAAGGTTACCAATGGGAATGTCTTTATAAGCAGAAGAGGCTGCAGAAGCACTAGCTCTGCGGGAGACTCACCTGAACTGCAAAGCTGGTATGACCTATGAGATGCTCCACACAGACCCTCACACACAGAATACACTGAATGTGGAGAGAGTTCTCGCTTCTCTGAGCCAGTCAAGCTACAAGGATGCAACCGCACTTTGAAACAAAGCAAAGAAGGGAGCAGTGCCACTGTTTGTTACAAATCATGCCTGGGAAAGCATGCTGTTATCTCCACTGCCCTGACGAGACGTCTTCACTTGTTTTATCACTTTATGATAAAGTTTGTTTTACTATTTCTATCAATTTCTGTTAGCAGCGGGAAAAGTTCAGTATATAGGGGTAATAAAATCAGTGTTTAAAACCAACACAGGGTGTTAAAAGGAAGCAACTGTAGTGATGGTGTGGATTTTTTCACTGAGGTACTCAACATCCTTTGAAATGTGAGGAAAACACCCACACAGCCTCACCAGCTAAAGTAACATCCTCTGCCTAACACAAAGAGCAGCTCAAACAAGCAGAAAGTAAGTCTAGGGTCACAGTGGGTTTAAACCACTGGTCTCTGACACGTGGCTCTGCAATGCTTCTAACTGCAAGAGGGACTGAGAAGAAAAAAAAGGTAAAGAGAGAAGTTGTCCAGGGAAAGCAATCAAACACAGCCTTTGCTTTTCTCAGTAGAGCACCCAGCAGGAACTTGCTGAGAGACGGTGACGCCTGGTGTGGGACCCAGTGCCACCACATGTGCTCTGAAGTGGGCCATCCAGGTGCCAACACTCGCCAAGGCCCCTGCTCTTTGCTGCATCCTCATCCAGGGCCAGCAAGAGTGAAGGGCATGTGTCAAAACCCATTGTTTACAGACTTGGGGTGTTGGGACACCAGGAAATTCTTTTAATAGAAAAATGCTTGAAACACAGGCTTGAGATTTAAAAACACTGCATCTTTTAATCCACACAAAATATTATACTGTAGATAAGTACATTCCATGATAGAAACCTTTCTTCCACTGCTCGACAACTTACCTAGAGGATGCTAAAGCCTCACTCCAAAAACATCTCCATTCCTACAAAAACAAGCTTGGCCAGAAAAACAGTAAAAATACCGCTTCCTCAGCTCCTGTGGCAGGACCCACAGGCTTCCCCCAGAGCAAACAGCAAGGGCTCATCAGCTGCCCTGGTATGAATCAGCACAACTCATGAATCAAACATGGAATTCTGCAATTGTCTAATGACAAGTTGCTTTGCTGCACCTACTATTTGTCTTCTGTGTGCTTCTGAGTGTAACATAAAGGCTGCATTTGGAGAAAAAGCTATGCAAATAAGCCTTTTAATCAGGAATAAACTGAAGCAAAATGGGATGTAAGCAAATGCTTGCAGTAATTTTTTTTTCAGGAGCTCCCTTCTCTATCAGACCTTATAAAGTTATTTTAATATTAGTCAAATCATCACCCATCCAACCTCATTTAGAATACAAGAGCAATAATTTAAAAAAAGGGTTCAGCACACAGAAAAATGAGTTGGTTACCAGAGCTTATATTAAATATGCCTCACATTCTCAAAGGTATTTTGGTAGCTGCTGTTACAGCTAATGAAACTATGAAGTCTGAATTAGAATGTCACAAATCAGGGTTGGCAACTTGCCTGTAGATAAAAAAAAATATCTCCAAATCCAACAACTGTTTAGTCAGCTGAGCCCAAAATTCAACTTTTTATTGAAAATGAAAATGGCATGGTAACAGGGCGCCTGCCTAAAAAGATCTGTAAAATGTTGCTGTGCACATGCACAACTGGCAGTGGAAACTAAGACCTGGAAAAGCAGTGTTTAAAATCTGCTCACTGTCCTTGTAATGAGTACCTAAGGGATGCCACACACAGGACAGCCATTGGGGACTGTAAGTAGCAGCAATGAGAACGGACAAAAAAAGATAAAAACAGTTATGCAAAATCAAGTGACCCACTTGAAGCACTGTTGAATTATTGTTCAGTATCTCAAAATTTAAGTGATTATCCCTTTCTCTCCTCTGTTGACTTCATTCAAAACTCGTTTGTGAAAAATGTTATGTAAGATAGACAGTGGAAAATACCATCTGGAGTTTCAGCAAACACAGCTTGCTCCTTCATCACTAAGGACAGCATGCCCTTGAACAAAGGTCACTTTTCAAGCGAAGATGTACAGACACACACACTCACATAAAAGACAAAAGCTAAATATTGCTGAACTGTAGCAGTTCTAATAGCAAAACTGAATGCTCTGCACATACGCTGCTTCTGAAACCCCTGCAAACTCAAGACGCTTTTCTGCTGGTGCTCTACTAAAGAGGTGCATAGCAAAGCAGTAGAAGTGGCACCTCTCAGGCCTGACAACTTCTAGACACTGAAAGACTGCAACAGCAACTCTTCAGCTTACACTGATGGAGGAAAATTTGGGCTATTCTCTGCTGTGGTACTCCACTTCTTTAAAGCGCTTTATTAGCACAGCTCTGCCAGTGCATCCTGTCAGCTGGCTGCAAATAAAGATGACTGACACAAGGCTTTTTTCCACTCTCTGGGGTAATTTCTTAGACATACCAAACCAGCCTGTGTTGCTGCAGTGACATCTGTGTAGCTTGAATACTTGCAGAAAGCAGTTTAGGTTTGAGAACGTGGTCTCAAAGACCTTTTGCATACCAGGATTCCTTGACCTCTCCGATCCTACAGCCAGGTGCTACCGGTGGCTCTGGAGCATTACTCTTATCTTGCAT
>VZTM01026688.1:1784-11813 GCA_013400555.1 Jacana jacana
GCAAGCTGTTTGGCACACAGGAAGGTGAGGGAAATACTGCCTTGGAGAAAGCACTTGGGTCAAGATACCACAAGGCTTCCTACACGTCAAGAGGAAGCACCTTGAGGCCAATATTGAATGTGGCTGGCAACTAGCATAAGTCACTAACGGACTTAGGTGCTTACTCTGCTGCCAACAACTTTTTGTGGCAGATGAAGTCTATTAATTCTGCATACATATGCTTCAGCAGAAAGCATCCATTACACTGCTCTAATTGGAACAAAACTTAGCCATGAAGAAGGACAGTTACATCCCAAAGACACAAGGAATTGTCTTGGCAATATTTCCAAAAAAAAGAAAGGAGAAACATTTCACTCCCTTGTAAGTACCACTAATTGCGCACCAAACCAGAGATTCCTAGGCCTGAGAGAGAGCAGTATGAGATGTTATAAAAGAAATACAGGGTTTAAATTGTAGCTAGATAACATAGACATTTTCTCTGTACATATTGCGTACAGAGGAGTCAGGTGCACTGACAGTGCTTAGCAGTGGCAGGGGGAGTAGTTGTAATGAATTTTAATTGCACCTTTGTGATATTTGGCACATGAATGAAACTTACGCTTCCTGATCCATAAGTGAAAAATTTGCATGCTGAAGGAAAGAACTGAAAATGATGCTGTGAAGAGCTCTGTAATAAGTGATTTAGTGAAGTAGCTAAATTCACTGCAGAACACAAACTTTTAATTGGAAACACTGGAGAGTTTAATCTTTCAGAAGTTCAGAGATAATCAGATACCCTGATTTTATAAAAAGTAGCTGGGACACAAAGAGAATGGCACTTATATGGCTATCCTGTCAATGACAATTTTAATTGATGTTATTTCTGTTCTCGGGGTGTGGTGATAACTAGAATAGAAATATATGAACTCCTTGTTCTTAGAAATATGTGGACTTTATTCTAGAGAGTCTACAGTTGAGGATCAAGTACAAAGATTAGATGAAATCTCCAGATACAAGAAAATGTGTGCAGTTAAAGATCTTTTCAAGGATACATACCATTCCATTAATTTCAGAAAGTAAAGGAGTAGAAACATTCACTCATTTTAAAGACACAGTTAACCCAGATATCATTAAAAATGCCTATTACAGAAAACCTAGTACGCAGTGTTAAAAAATAAAATAACAAAAAAAAAATTAAAGTTTTTTCTCGATAAAGTAAAGGCAGAGCCCTTTTATGGATTTTTCTTTGTGAGCCTGAAATTACAGCATGGTTCTACAAATCTGTCTCTTGATTTCTTTGGTGCCAGTGTTGCATGTCATTCCAAATAGAAAATGTATTGCTAAAGTAGTGGGAATATGGGCTCAAGTTCAGTTTTGCTTTTTTTCAGATACACAAAGGAAGCATGCTGGAGGTCTTTAGAGACAATAACAAGAATCAATGTAATCCACTTTGGACACAGGGTATTTCTCAAGTTTACCTGTGAAGAGACATACAGTTATACAACAACAACAACAAAAAAAAACCAAACAAACATAACAAAACAAAAACAACAACAAAAAAAAAAACCACAAAAAAACCCCACAAAAAAACCCAACACCACCTTCTAGTTTTTTGTCTTTGCTATGTGCTGAGAGCTTGCAGTTTAGGGAAGCATTTTTTTAAAATGGATGATCTTTTGTCCTCTCTGGACCAGACATTGGGAAGGCAGACGTTGGTCCCTTCCACTTCCGTGTTTCTGGGATGTGTGTTGAATTTAGTATCAGGTTTTAGTTTGAAGTGTTACTCTACACAAAGATATCTTCTGATACTATTCTTATCAGGTAGGTCACTTTTAATTTAGTTAATTGGGAACCTCTTGAGCCTAAGTGTAGCAAGCTGTAATTCTCAGCTAACACTAATTCTCAGAAGTGTGTTGATTTCAGCGAAGCACCCTCAATCTAGACAAGCTGAGGACCCAATCTGGTAACTCTTTGCTTAAGAAGATTGGATCTGATTTTAGTGACAACTCTCTTAAACACATGATATGAACTCTCTAGAGCTAATATTTACCCACAATGGTTAAAAATTAAGGATCACTTCACTTTCCTCTGGAACAAATATTCATTTGCATAATTTCACACATTTCTGTGGTTAGCTTTTGAAAAATGCAACAAAGTGCTGTGGTATCCATAGAATAAAGGTTGTGTTTCTTACACTGCAGAGCTGTGTAGAAGAAAAGCTCCACCTGGAGAAACAAGGTGGAGATGATTTCTGCAGGGCTGATGCCTGCCCAGAAAGTCATTCGTGACCCCCAATTCTCGAACTGACACAGTACAGATTCAAATCAGTTCTTGTGGTACTTGAAACCCTCAACAGCACTGAGGATTACATTAATACTGGTAAATTTGTTAGAAAAACGCTAAATTCTTTTTAAGTATCTTTCACCTCTCTCAGATAGATGTGTTTTGTGTTGATTTCCCACATTCTTGCCAGTATAGCTCACTTGTGTTTCTCACTTAGTTGCACCAGTCTCTGGATTATAAGTCATACTTCTGTTGAAGAGGTGGTGAGTTAAATAGTTGCATCTCTTGCACTGTTCATTTCCAAGGCTGAGTAATTCATAGCCTACAAGAAGTTTAATTGTAGTTATATACATAAATGCAGAGATTGAAATTTGTCATTATTCATTAACTGAATGCATGATTTTTCAGAAAATTATCTAATTTATGGTAAGACCTTCCTATTTTAATATCTTTAGATACTTGGAACAAGCAGAGTGGAAGTTCAGGCTGTAGAGTTATGCCTCATACTAAAAATATTGCAACAACTCCCTCTCAATTTATCTTGCACAAGCTTTTCGTTCTCTTGCCTTCGGCTATCCATAAAGAACTGCATTTTACTGTAGTGACACTTGACATGCACTTGCCTGAAATAAGAAATAAGTTTTGATGGAAAATGGAGAGTAGAGAAGAATATAGGAATAAATTGATATCTAAAATAACAGAACTGAGTCAAACTATATATACATTCAGTGCAGCAAGGTAACCTAAAATTTCATTTTTACTCTTTCTCTGCCTCATCTATTTTTATGCTAGAAAACAGGATTTCTTGCCCTTTCCTTCATCTTTAACCATTTCTGTATATTGGGCTCACGATTCATTAAACTCTTTCTTCTTCTACTCCTCTCATGTCTTTTCTTTCAAAAACTTAGTGACATGGGTCCCATTTTTTTTCTGCCTATTTTCTTTCTTTTCCAGCTGCTGCTGACTGACACTGCTTGGCTTGTCCTCCCATCCAGGCTGCAAAGCACCAGGAACTTTGTCAGCTGTCATCCGCAGCTTCTGTGCACAAATTTTCACCTTTCTCTTTTGCCATGTGGAATTCTTCCCCCCCTAACCATCACTGTCAAGCCCCGAAATTCCTAGCTTCAGTGTTGCTCTTCCTTGAGAAAATTACTTCATTCAGACATATAGAGAGGATCAGTCTGCCATTCTTCATGCTTGCTATTTTAGATGGCCATTATTTTTGGAACAGTACCACATGGCTTATGGCAACGTCAGTGTTTCTGTGTAGTTGTTTCTTATCCAAGCATTACCAAACTCCAAACCCAACTATTTTGTCAAATCCCATATGATGTTGCCCTAGGTGACATGGCTACAAACATTGCCTACACATATCCCACACATCTGTGTGTTGCCAATACTCAGAAAGGATTTTAAAACAAATCAGTCATGTGCTGACATGAAACCCAACATGAAGAGGAATAAATGATAATTAAATTTTTCTGTATACTGTGCCATTAACCTTTGGGAAAGATGATTCTTATAACTTTTTGCAGTGTGGGTTACCAGCACTGGGTTTAGCAGTGCTTCTAGCAGACAAGAGTGGCCTGTCTGTGGAGGTGGGAGAAATGTGATTGAAAAAGGAATACAATAAGTAGCCCATACTGCCAGGAGGTATTTATAATATCTGTGTATCATACAGGGGTTGTGACCAGGGTTACTCGTCCATTCTGTTACACTGTAAATAGTCTTGCCTTAGAAGCTTTCTACTGAGGAGAACTACAGGAGTGTATGAAATTATCTGTAATATAGTATGTAGTGCCTGTGTATGTTGTCTGATGCGTTCTGGTCTGCCTATGTATCTAAATTTAACATTAAAGGATCCTATTTCTAGCACACTGAAGATCAATTTTTTTACTCCCCTTTTTCCCCTCCATGCATGTATATATTTCCTTGCTTCCTTCTCGATCTATTTCAAATCCAAGCAAATCCAAAATATCTGCAAGAGAAATCAACTAAGCAATAATGGTAGGTAGCAAACTGACTGCTCTTTTTCCACTGACCTCTTCGGGTTTTTGTTACTTCATTTTTCCAAAACACCCCCACGCATCATCTTTCATCCACATGCTGTATTTTGTCTTTTGAACTGTGTGTAGGAGGAATTGACTTAATGACATGCCAGTATGTTGCATAATGCAGGGAACCTTGGTACATGACTGGGAAGCCTAAGCACTCCATAGGGTAAACATGAAGCTAATTAAAAAAGCCAGTCAGGCTAGAGACAGTATATTTTGCTTTTTTTGTGGTTTGCACTTCGCTTATGCTTTTATATAACAGCCTTTCAGTACCTAAAGGGGGCCTATAAGAGAGATGGGGAGAGAGTGTAGTGCTAGGATGACGGGATAATGGTTTTAAACTGAAAGATGGGAAATTTAGAGAGTAGGAAGAAAATTTTAACTGTGAGGATGATGAGACACTGGAATTGGTTGCCCGGAGAATTTGTGGATGCCCCTTCCCTGGAAATGTTGAGGACCAGCTGGATGGGGGAGGTGTCCCTGCCTATGGCACGAGGATTGGATCTCTATGATTTTTAAGGTCCCTTCCAACACAAACCATTCTATGTTTCTATATATGCCACACATAACCTTGCATAAATACTTAGGCTGAAGGAATATCTGTAATCTGTAGTGATTTCAAATGTGAGGCATTAAAACAGTACTGCTGGTTCCAGTGTAAACTTTGCTTGTATATTTAAATTTTATAGTCACAGTAGAAATGCCATCAACCTTCTTTATAGTAATGATAAAAATGTTGCTACTGTCACCTGCTTACTTCTTGGGCATATTTGGTAGCCAAGGAAATAATCCTGAATGTTGGTTACCCGATTGTTACCAATTGAGTACAGATTGAATAAGTAACAATCCATAAAAAGAAGAATATATATCTAATTTAAATTATATGCACTCTTCCTTATATTATATTTATTCTTAAATTTTAAAAAGATAATAAATTAATGTAGATAAAATTCCATGATTTCAATAGTTCATTCTTGCTGATTGGCTGTAAATTCTAGTCCCCAAGAGAGTAGCATCACTTGCTCTGCATCTGAAATCA
This sequence comes from Jacana jacana, assembly GCA_013400555.1. Lineage (NCBI taxonomy): Eukaryota > Metazoa > Chordata > Aves > Charadriiformes > Jacanidae > Jacana > Jacana jacana. The sequence continues at coordinate 7,140 of VZTM01026688.1, forward strand.
GAACAGTGGAGCTGCCAGACCAGTTTTTACCACCTGCATCTTCCCCTGAATATGCTGGGAACATATTTTCCTCAACTGTTTTTTTTTTTTCAGCAAATTCAGGTCAGTCATTTGTATATTCCAAGTTAAGAAAGCAGAGGCTGAGCACTCCTGATTTAGACAGAGGTTAGATACTCTGAGCGATCCAATTCTGCTGCTGCTCTAAAACTACCTGTAATTTGTAAAACTAGTCTCTCTGTGCTCTAATTTGTGGTGTAATGATTACTTTCTCCTTTCTTCCACTCCCTGGTAATTGAATGCTACAAATGCATTAATCCAAATAACTTGAAAGATACTGGGCATCAATGGACTTTCTTACCTCCACTGAACCACAAGTCACACAGGGAACAAACATTGCTGGTTCATCACTTTAATTACAGTGTGCAGCAGTTCACATAAATCAGAGCAGAACTACAATTAAACTCTAAACAAAACAAAACAAACAAACAAACAAAATCTACACATTAAGAATGAAAAGTTTTAATTTAAACATCTCCATGGGTATAGATTTAGGGATGCTGAAGTCTAAACTTGATATCGATTTTAAGGATTCCTGCTTAAATGAAAAGAGGGGAGAACATGAATTAGAAAAAGTAATTATTATACTACCTTGATCTGTTTGCATGAGGTATTAATAGAAAATAGACTTTTTTGCATCTAGGTTCAGTGGAGCTGGTGGTCTTTATGGTTCCTCGCAAGTGTAAAGTATTATGGCCAACCTGCTAAATGAATAATTTAATTGCATTTATTAAAAGGGGGTGGAGTGTGTATGTGTGTGCTGAAGAATAGCAATATTAAACTTAAAGTGGGGAATTACCTGTATTCTGGATAATTTGAAAAATTTTCAGCATTCATTCTGATTGCTTAGAAAAGTTTAGGAATGCTCACAGAAAGTCTCAGAAGGCTTCACATTCTTGTATGTTTGTATGTTTAAATTTTCTACAGTGAACTGATGAATTTAGAAAGTGGTATTAAAAATAGTGTACATCATTCTGCCACATTTCCATGGCTTTGTCTTCCTAATACACGCTTATTAACATGTGAATAGAAACATTTGATTCAATTTTGTTGTAATATATTGCATCATTGTAAAAATGAAAGGTAAGTCTTTAGTCTTTATTTTCACTTAAGGGCTTTTCTCATTGACTACATTTTGTTCCTCAGGGCTCAGTACTGGGGCCTTTCCTTTTTAATATCTTCATTGACGATGTAGATAGGGACATAGAAAACACTATCAGTACGTTTGCAGATGACACTAAGTTGGGTGGGAGTGTTGAGCTGCTTGAGGGCAAGGATGCTCTACAGAGGGACTTGGATAGTCTGGATAGATGGGCCAATGTTAATGGCATGGCCTTCAACGAGGCCAAGTGCCAGGTCCTGCNTGAAAGGGCATTGTAGGGAGGTTGGTGCTGGTCTCTTCTCACAGGTAGTTAGAGATAGAACAAGAGGGAATGGCTGCAAGCTGCAGCAGGGTAAGTTTAGGCTGGACATTAGGAAAAAGTTTTTCACAGAAAGAGTGGTCAGTCAGTGGAATGGGCTGCCTAGGGAGGTGGTGGAGTCACCATCCCTGACTGTGTTTAAGAGTAGATTAGCTGTGGTGTTGAGGGATCTGGTGTAGGGGAGAACTTGTAGAGTAGGGCTGATGATTGGACTTGATGATCCCAATGGTCTCTTCCAACCTAAATGATTCTATGATTCTATTCTATGATTCTATGATTCTACGATTCTACTTGCTCCTTCAAAGTATCCAATCCTCACTCCCCCTGACTGGGCAGGGGGGAGTGAAAGGGCTGCAAGGAAAATATGTATTTTAAATCCACACTATCTGCTTATTGGGAACTAGTTAGCCCTACAAGTTAAGCAGCATTTGCTGTAGTCAGTATTTACATGGTTGGTTATCCAAGAACATGGAAGTGCTACAGGAAATGTGTGAAGTTATCGCAGAGAAGTCTTATCTTCAATGTAAACAAACTCTTTTTTGCGTGTGGAAGGACTCTACTGCTTAGGGTCCTGCATGTCTGTAAGATGTCAAATTGGTATCTTAGCTGTGTTTCATCTTTTAAGACCTAATGGTTCTTTGCAAAGGAAATTATAGTCAAACCAAAATCCAATTAACAATGGATTCCTGTGCAGTTTTAGTGAAGTGAATTCATAGTCAAGTTTTAGTGAAGTGAAGTCATAGTCACATTTGCTGGAGAGCATTGTGCAGTATCAGTCATTGCTTTGATTCACACCAAATACTGGTATATTTTAATGGTGAGAAAATATATTCTTAAACCACTCTCTGTTATGCAGGTGACCTGACTCAGTTGACACAGCTGGCTGGCTGAAGGAAGTTTTAAAGAATGTTTTGTGACAGATCTGAACCAGGGTATTGTGGTGGTTATTAGCACATTTACTGTAGAAATAGACTGTTTTGATTTATCAAGATGACATTGGGGGGATAAAAAAAAAAAGTGGAAAAAGTGGCTTCACCTAATCCAGGAAGTGCCTGTAACACTACAGAACATAAAAGGTTTATAAAGTCAAGAAAATGTTAATTATTGCAGAGGACCAGGCTGAAATGCAGGACCCACACAAGGTTCTGCTAAAGATGAACCTGACTCAGTTACAATCAAAAGCCTATAATCCCTCTGTACTGTTGTTTGGAGACCTTTCCCTCCATATGCTGCATTTGTATTAATAATCTAAGCAGTGATTTTGTCACAATATTGCATTACTGATCTTGAAAAGATGTACAGCAATTCAAATGAAGACTAACCAAAGAAGGCACTACAGCACAGGCATAATCTGAAAACAAAGGAATTGCAGAGTTTTATCCTCTCAGAGATAACATGATGCCTGAAGTGTGGAGGATTGTACTTTGATTTTTAACGGAGAGACAGAAATCCAGCTATCCCTGCAATTGTAACCGCATCTTTTTAAATTGCTATCTGAGACCAAATGTTTGTTTATCCTGTTGTGAATACTGCATTTGTTCCACTACAATTATTTCCCCAGTTTACAATATGCCATGATACCATATTGCTTCTGTGTAAAATCAAGCCAACTGTGACAGTGGAAAGAAAAATAATCCAACCAGTACGTAACCATTGTCAGCACTGCTGTGGAAATTTAGAAAGACTAACTGGGACTTCTCTCACACATTGAATGCTTTTTTTCCTAAGCTTGCTAGATGCAAATACCTCATGGAAACTAAGTTTGTAAATTAACTTGTTGAATATCTGCTAAATACTCCTATTTGTTGACAACATCCATGTAAGAACCGTAAAAATACTTTTCTAAAGAGCTAAAAGAAAGGGTGTTTTGCAGTATAGTTTCAGTATTGGAAAGCTGTAGTTTTCTCTTGCTTGTCAATTTGACTTGGTCAGGCTTTCTGGAACTCCCTTCCTGTTTCCCTCCAAGACCTTTACTCACTTCCTATCTCTAAATAAAACATACCTTTATTTGTCTTTAACTGATGATGAATTCTCTTGCAAGCATTCTGATAAAATCAGTTGAAATATATATTTTTCCTACTTGCAGATGACAAAAAATCACTGCAGTTAGGTATGTTAATATTAGTTTCAGCACTCTATTTCTACTTTAGAATGTCACAAATTCTAAAAAGCCCCTTGTTACGTTCAGGTGTATTTTAATGGAATATTAGAATTCCATTTTCTCGTTTAACTGAGAGATGCAAAACATATGGCTGGTGAAATTATCAAGAACTTATTAAATAATTTCTTTTTTATTTGCTACACAAAAAGGTACAGATTTACAATACAAAAACAAAACTCTATTTGCTTTCTTGGTATGTAATAAATTAGTACACAGAAAACCGGAATTTTCCTTTGAGTAAAATATTTCAGGGCTGGTGATCTACTGTGAATGGTGTGAAATGCCACTGAAGATTACAGACCTCTATCCATCAATAAGGTCATTAAATCTGGTGTGTTTGGTTTTTTTTTTCCCTCAGATAAAAGCCATCATGAGATTGTTCCTCAATTCTTAATCCAATTTAGTATAATAGGCTTCTTCAAAAACTAAAAATGTTCTGAGAATTTAAATTGCTCATAACTGAGTGCTGAGTCCCCATGTACATTCTCCAAACTGACTAGCTGGTAGGAAAACAGATTGTTAAGATTTTCTTTGAATGCACTTATGCTGTGGCAGCTGGTGTAAGACACCAAGTAGCAATTATTAAGTAAAAAGAAGACTGAAGGTGTAGTTTTGGATCTTAAATCATGAACCACATTAATTAATGTCTCAGTAGTAAAGTGCAAGTGCTGGTACTGGAGTTACAGCAGAGATCTTGGGCTGTGATCCTGCACGTGACCCACTGTTTCTACAAGATCAAAAATACCATTGAGGGATGTACTTCCAGGTGAATTTCAAAGTTGTTACCTAAACTGACTGACCTGAACTTTGGATTATACTCTAAATAGTGTAATATAAATTTCAGTAAGGATGATGGGAGCCACTGAACTTGTTCTGTCATTAGGGACATAGAAATTCTGTCAATAGGGACATAGAAAACACTATTAGTAAGTTTGCGGATGACATTAAGTTGGGTGGGAGTGTTGAGCTGCTTGAGGGCAGGGATGCTCTACAGAGGGACCTGGACAGACTGGATAGATGGGCCAATGTTAATGG
>VZTM01026688.1:25527-40052 GCA_013400555.1 Jacana jacana
ATTGCAGGACCTGGCATTTGTCCTTGTTGAAGTTCATGCCATTAACATTGGCCCATCTATCCAGACTATCCAAGTCCCTCTGCAGAGCTTCCCTGCCCTCATGCAGATTGACACTCCCACCTAACTTTGTGTCATCTGCAAACTCACTGATGGTTCTCTGTATATCCTTACCAAGATCATCAATAAAGATACTAAACAGAAATGGCCCCAGTACTGAGCCCTGAGGAACACCACTTGTGACTGGCTGCCAGCTGAATTTAACTCTATTGAGCACCACTCTTTGGGACTGTCCTTCCAGCCAGTGCTTGAACCAGCAGATTGTATGCTCATCCAGGCCATGAGCAGCCAGCTTTTCCATGAGATGCTATTAAATGGTTAATGTTTTTTATCTTGAACGCCTTAAATATTTTATGAAATACCATATTTAGAATAATTGCGTAACAGGAGATGATTTAAATGGACTTTGTGTAGGCAGCTGCTTTTCTCAGGAAATTCTTGTGAGGTTGTGTGCCCTTGTTCACTCTGCAGTAGGAAATCAGGCATCTGAGAACTTGATTCTCCTTGAAATAATATAATATAGCACTTTATTACAAAACTTTACTACATTTGGCAGCTGTTACCAGTGTTACCTCTTACACAATGGGTAGGAAGAGGCAGCTGTTTCTCTAGAGTGCTCTGCAGATGTTGCATGCAGTGCCTTGCAGGTCTTTGTGGTGTGCCTTTCAGCCTGTGCAGTCTTGTTGTGTGCTCTCTGATAGATGCTGCTGCTGCAGTTTTTTTTCCTCTTGACTACCAAAGGACCCACAGAGTTCTGTCTCTCAAAGGTTTCTACCACCCAACATTGGAGGTTAAAGTTCTTCAGTTCAAATGTCATTGCTGGAAAAAAACATTATTTCTTTAACTGTGTCGTTGGAATTACAATTGAAAGAGAGTGGAAGGTTCATGTGTTCTCCTTACTTGTCTGGAGGTGTTGTGCAGGGCCTGCAGCAGGAAAAAGTCCTTGTATCTTTTTACTTTCATTTTCTTTTGAGCAGGAAAAAATGCCATTCTGATGTGGGTGGAGAGAAAGTAGGTAGTTTTCCTTGGCTGGTTAGGAAATACTGCTTTTCTGTAATCACTTTTCACATTCCAACTATGCATGGAAAATAAAATTTAGGTGTGTGTATCCTTCCAATAAGATAACCTGGGAATTTGGTGACTGGCATAACAATTGTATGTTTTGGTGTTGAGTAAATGGAAGCCAAATCTGTGAAGGAGTTCCTGCACTAAAAAAACAGTGCCTGTGATCCTAAACCCAGCGTTCCTCACCAGAAACAGAAGCCTCTCTCTCTGGTGTTGGTAAGTATTCAAAAGATTCTCAGTCTAGAATTTTTGGTAGAGATTGCTGCAAGTGTACTGCGCTGTCAGAGACTTGGGAATTTTCCTCTTTGCCTCCTTTCCCCAGTGGGCTCTGTCTTCTTTGCCCTTCTTTTGTTACTACACTTCAGCACTTCCACTCCATTGACTTGTTCTTCGTTTCCCTGGTGTCAGGGATCTCTGTCTTCATGCTGTACAGTCTTGTCTCAAGAGGGGAGAGAAAAGCAGTACAACCTGACATCCGCTCCAAAGTGCGGACCCCTACCAGCATATAAAGCTTATGCCGCTCTGGTATGGCGTGGAGGAGGTGACAACCTTCAGCAAAGGTGTACAGGCTGAGAAGTAGTCTCTGTTACCAGCTTCCTTGTGAGCTACCACATCACCAGTACTGTGAGGCTTTGTACCTGGTGCCTGTGTGCAGTGCTCTGTGGGGAGCATGCCACAGGCGGGTAAGAGATGAGGTGATAGATACTGGCTCACGCATGGAGTATGTGGGCACTCCTGCTTCATTTAACTAAGTGATTAGATATTTTAGCAGGATCAGCATCCAGTACACATGTAGAGGGACACAGTTGTACATTTGTGGTCATGGGTTGCTTGCTTGGGGGGAGTGCTGCTGCTTGGTGCAAATCTTAGGGCTTGCTAGTGGAAAACTGAAGTTCAACTGCAGGCCTAGATGTAGCAGACACAAGAAACTGCAGATATTACTTCCGATATTACTGCTAGAAGCCTAATTTTGAGGAGGACAGAGCCCCTCAGGACTGATTAGGACTGATAGTTCAAGGCTGCACTCTGGCTGAATCCCTTTGTTTTGCTCTGCAAACATGACTTGCTAACTTGTCTTGTGGTATGGTGGGACCCTTATGAGCAATCTTCTTGTGGAAGAAATTCCACTGAGTCAGAGCACACAGAGTTGATCAGCTTCTGAAATAAAGGGCATATGGTGATACTTGGCATTGTAGAGATGAGCATTGCAGTTCTGTAACTTAGTGTTACATATTGATCAGTTGTCCTCCAGTGTATTTTTTGTCCTTAAAGCTTTTGCCACCACTGAACTGTAACACTGCTTTAAAGTGCTCTACATTTGGAATAGAAGTTTCTCTGTGGTCCTTAATAGGAAAATGTAATTTCTAGAAAACTAAACAGAAATCCCTTTGACTCGGCAGGAGCTGAGGAAGCTTCTAAATACAGAGTCCTACGCTCCAACTTTACAATCTTGTTTGCATATATCTTGCTATATTTTATGGATTATAAACATTGCTTGAAGATAACAATGTTCTGTGAAACAAAACCAACTAACTGTATATTGTGGCAGAAAATGTAGGTTCTGAGGAGACTTTATTTTTGGAAAGCTACTGGTGGGATTAACTTGACAGGCAGGTCATGAGTATCTTAAAGTGGCATTGCTTTTGCAGAAAGTGCTAAGACAAAAATTACCTTAAGGCTTTGCTTTGCTAGATTATTATGTATGTGCTGCTTGGTCTACTATATTTCTCATTTTTTGCATTTCATCATCTAAAATCAATTGCTTCTATTTTTCTTTGCTTTTAATAAAAAAAAAAAATTCATATAGTTGATTTTGTCCAGGCAAATAGCAAACCTGAAGATTGGTGTCTGTACTGGAAACCCAAAATCTAATTGAAATGCTTTAATATAATTTTGGATTCTAATACAACCAATGTAAATTGCAATTATTATATAACAGACTTAATTTTAAAAATTATATACTCTTAAGAATGAATTATATTTACTTAACTGTTACTGGTTTTACATTAATATAATGCCAACAGGCCACAATGGACCTGGGAAAAATATCGCTGCTGACACAGAAATCCAGAGAATGACTGGTTTTGACTTGCCTGATTTCTAATGATGGCTGGTATTGGTGATTCTAGACTGGTTTTTAATTAAATGCTTCAGGTACAATATGAAACTCTGGCATTGTCTGGCTTCTCACTATCAGTGAAGAACTGTGACTTCCTTAGCTTAGGGTATCCTTCCTTAGTTTACTTAGTTGTTTTGAGTGGAAATTAGAGAGCTGGTATTGTCTGGTGAAATACTAAGGTTAAAACAAATGCAGCAAATCAAAATACCCTTCAATCATGCTAAACTGGGCTTTAAAAATAGTGCCTTCGATTTGGAAGCTTTACGTTTTATAACACAACAAAAATAATAAAGCAAATAGTAGTTATTTTATGTGATTAGTTTGATCAGTATCAGAATGAGTGATCTGTTTCTGTGGAGTTTCAAAGCTTACTTTAGTAATCTTTTTGGAATTTTTGAGTGTCATTGCTGTTCTCACACAAGTTAGTTGGTGTGAGAGGAGACCCCCTGGACAAAGTGAGCTGACTAACACTGACACACAGGTCTTCTTTTTGGTGCTTGAGGCACTGTAGCTGCTTGTATGTGAGTTTGGAGAATGACAACAAAGAGCTGTGATATGTCAACTTAAGATTGGTCCCTGACTTGGAGAGGGGAGGTCCCTCAGTTGCCTCAGTTAAGATCCCTTTGTAAATGGAGAATTCTGAGAGTTCCCTCTTCAAAACTACTGCGCTTGTATTCTGTAGTTCTCTGTGGGCGTACATGTTGGCTAAAGCTCTGGTTTGCTGGGAACTGACTACTTGTGTGCTTTCTCCCCTCTTCAACCTAGCCTTTATTTCTGCTGAGGTTATTTGTTTGTTTTTCAGATGAGACCCTTTTTGCTCTTCCTGCTACATCTGCGCCTCTGATGCACTCCTCTGCAGGCAAGTTTTTTTCTGCTTACCTTTGTCTGAATATATCTTGCATTTCTGATCTGATCTCATTAGCTCTTTCTGATTAGTCTGCCTTTACTAAAAGTCGACATGGGTCCAAGAATAACCTCTATCACATCTTTTAATTTGACTGTTCAGTTGATCTTTGCAAGATTTTAATATACATTCATTTCTTTACGTGGTAAACTGTTTTATAAACAGGTTACAGCCATCTGTGAATTCTTGGACCCTTGATGTAGGAGAGAAGTTGATACTATTAACAGGTTAATGCATCAAAGCATAGTTGCTTTACTGATTTAGGAGAAAGAGTTAATCCATAATAACTTTCTGCAGTATTTTATGTATGTAAAATTTTTACATTTAGTATTTATTTAGTGTTTTTGTTAGCTACACTATCCACCAAATCCCCATTTTAAGAGTGTCAGTTCTTAACTGGCATGCATGTTTTTGTGCATATGTTTATGCACAAGCATATACACGTACCCTCTTTCTATCTGACCTTGCTACCTCAGCCTCCCTCTGTCACTTTGTTAATATTGCCTGCTATACTTGGATGCTCTGTACTTGTCTAGCATCTTCAGCTTTACTGTTGCATAAAGTTGCTGCTTCTCTAGCCTCTCTGCTAGAAGTGAAATAGAATAGCATACTTTAATTGATACTTTGATTTAATGGCTAAATGGTATTTATGATAGAACTTGGAAGAACCTCTTACTAACTAACATCTTGTGAACCTGTAGTGAAAGTTTGCATTGACTTTAAGAGCACTTGCATTCTCTAACTTTCCTTTCTGTTCACGGTCACAGAAAAAGTTATGGACTTGCAGGAGCAGCCAGTTAGCACTAAGTCGCTTGGTCAAGAGGATTTTACTGCAGTTGCGCTTGATACTGCTCCTTCTCTTCCCTCCTCTCCTATCTCAACTGATCCCTTTAAAGAGCACTCAGCCTTTGATACATTCTCAGATGGATTATCTGCAAGAGGCATTTACAAAGAAAATGCAAGTGAGGTTTATAAAGAAACTATGAAAAAGGCAAGAAAACAGTTTCTTGCAGAGGGAAATGGAAAAGACATTGCAGAAATCAAATACTCGGAACTCCCATTTGCTAAAGCAGAAGCAGCTGTTTTATCTCAAGCTACAGAAGAAATGCAGCTAGAGGGCCCTAAAGAATTACCAAATCTGGAGAAAACATCTCCAGAAACTCCCCAAGATTCTTTTGAGAAGAACGAGGGAGATCTCTTTTATAACAAAGACAAATATAGAGGTAATGATCATGGTGAAAAAGGGGCATTGAAAGCAGACCCTCTTAGGAGGGAAGAATATGCAGACTTCAAACCATTTGAGCCAGTATGGGAAATAAAAGGTGCTAGTAATGGACTGAGCAGCATGAGAGAGGACACTGGAAGTAAAGCCAGTGCCAAATTAGAAAGCAGTTTAGATGAGAAATATGATGTAGATAAGCTCAATGTTCAGAAGGATTATGAAAGAGAGAGTGAAGGCAGCACTGAAGATCTCTCTTTACCAAGTACACCGGATGCCATAGAACCTTCACAGTCTTACATCACTTGTACTAAATTTGAATCCTCTATAAGTAAAGTCAAATCTCTTCCTCCACTAGAGGAAAGCACTTCAGAAAACAGAACTGATGATGAGAAAAAAATTGCAGAAATGAAAGCTCAGATGAGCACAGAACAAGGTGATTTTAGCACTCGAGCAGTTGGCAAGCAGGAAGGCCAGGAAGCTGACTATGTTAAAACAGAGAGTGTATCAACAGTGCCATCTGACGTTGCAGCAAATGTGCCTGAAGGTCTTACTCCTGATCTAGTACAAGAAGCATATGAAAGTGAAATGCATGATGTGGCATGTACAAAACTTGCCTATGAAACAAAGATTGATTTAGTTCAAACCTCTGAGTCAGTACAAGAGACTCTAAAACCCACGACACAACATTGTCCATCATGTGAAGGGTCAGAAGTTGCTCCAACACCAATATTGCCCGATATTGTTATGGAAGCCCCACTGAGCACTGGGACTGCTGGTGCAGAAGCATCTGCTGTGCAGCTTGAAGCTTCCCCATTAGAAACTTTTATTTCTACTGCTAATTGTAAGAATGTAAAAGAAGAAACTGAAGAACTTCCCTCATACCAAGAGGCAGTGAATGTACTGCTGATACAGGCCCAAGAAGCAAAAGAGACACTAACATTTAAAAACCCTGATCACGAGAGTAGCACCAGTCCTGAAGATACTGAGACTCCATATATATCTATTGCATGTGACTTAATTAAGGAAACAAAGGTCTCTGGTGAATCTGCTTCTCCATCCTTTACAGATCATTCAAAGACACTGATAACAGAATGCAGTTCTCAGGATTTGATTGAATGCAAGGAACCTGTTGAAAAACTGTCCCCGCAATTTGGAAAATCTGACTTGTTTAATAGCCAGGTGATATCTGACTTCACAGAAAAAGTAAATGAAGATCCATCTCTCTTAAAAAGTAAATCAGCTGAGAATATTGTAATTGGTGATGAACATGAAGAAAGACTGGTGGATCCAGTAGCCACCACTGGCAAGCCTTATCTAGAGTCCTTCCAGCCTGAACTGGGCTCTTCCAAAATCATTGCTGCTCTGCCGTCTGATCCAACACCTACAAAAATAGCCAAGGTAGAAAAGATTCCCCTTCAAATAGAAGAGCTGAATGCTATGGCTTATTCAGCTGATTTCTTTGTTTCTATGGAACCCAAACCAGGAGACAGCAAAGCTCTCTCACCCATGGAGTCTTCCCCAGTCCCAGTGGAAGAAGACTTCGTGATGTTAGCTCATCCTAAAATTGCTCCTGACTTCATCGCAGGAGCCACTGACGAAGCAGTAATGCACATAGATGAAAGTGAGGAGATCAGTAAGGCAGCAATCAAAGGTGAGAAGAGACAGTTGCTTTGCCCAGAGCTACCCTATGATCTGGCTATAAAGAATGTAGAAGTAAAAGTTGAAGAAGATACTAATGCCTTGAAAAAGTCTTTGGAGGCTGTGGACAGAGAAGTGCCTGAAGTATCCATGATGTCCTCACTGGCCACGGATACCTCACTTTTACCTGCTGGAAAAGAGATAATCAGTGTAGTAAAACCAGAAGCTTTTGAGAAGGAAGCTGAGCAAGAAGCTACTTCTGTTAAAGAAAAGAAAAAACCTACTACTGTATTTTCAGCAAAGCTGAATAAATCTTCAGGTAATTGTGTATGCTGTCTTGCAGTTCACTGATCTGCATAATTCTTCAACTAAACTTAAGCATAAACTTTCTCTTTTTAAGTCACTTTCTGTAAACTTCTCTATGTAGGCTGAGAGTAACAGAAAATGTTAGTGCCTGCACTTTGACCTTTTTCATATTCTGATTGCTTTAGTACTTTTTTCTTTTCCTCTGTTTATCAGGGATGGGACTCACTGTCTCCAGTTTTTTCCTCCAGTTCTGCTGGTGATCTGTTGATACAGAAAAAAAGTCACTACTTGCTGCAAGCTCCTCTGTGATTGTCTACAGGCCGGGCATTAGGTGGCATTCCAAACTTGCTCTAAATATGTGATAATAAGCCAAGAATGGCGTTTCAGTCTGCTGTATGTGATTTCAAGAGGCATTTCTTTTCTGTACTTCATGTACAGTTTGGATGTCAAACTTTGAAACTTGGAAAGCTACCCTTGCTGCTACAGTACATATAACTTGTGTCTGGAATCTGGGAAAGAACCTGCACATCTCCACTCATGTGAAATGCAGCTTGCATTAGATCAAGGCCAGTGGTTTAAAATAAATAGGAGTGTGTGAGGGAGCTTAGCGTTCACATTTCTATGAAACTGGTCACTAAGAAGTTGAGTATCCTGCAGATGTTAAAATTTGTTTATGCACAGCACATAATTTGCATTTTTCTTTTCAGGTGGATCTCTCACATCACAGTTTGGTTGTTGGGGTTGTTTGGTTTTTTTGTTTGGTTGTTGGGGGGGGTTGTTTGTTTGGGTTTTTTCTTTTGTTTTGTTTTGTTTTCCTAGTAATATGTAGTTAAAAGTAGAAGAAACTTGAAGGAAGGTTGAAATCATTGTTGTGTTGCATTCTGTTCTCTAAAGTGAATACCTCATGAAATTCATGCTCTTTGTAGACTAGAGGAATACTTTGATTTTTGATATTGCAGCACTCTGCTGGTATTTTAAGTATTGCCAAAGAAGCATTCCCACTAAAGAACAGTGACTGCAAAAAGCACAATTACTGTGTTTGAATAAAAAATCAAATGCTATTTGACTCAGCAGTAGTATATTTGTACAGTGGCTGCTGTCTGCAGTTCATAAAATACTACATCCCAAATGTATGTCTTCTACATTAAATGCATTTTGGAAGGGAATAACATGAGTATCAGGGTGTTGTTGCAACTGAAATACAGTTAGGAAAATAAGGTACAAGATGTAGGTTTATGTTTAACTTTGCATGATAGTTGCAATTCTGCCTGTACCATCTCTTCTAGCCATACAGTTAGGCAGAAAAGATTTTCCCTTGTATTGAAATTTCAGTGATATCTGCACTGTCAGAATACCTGTGTTTGTGCTCTCTGAGGACTTAGCATATTGGGCTGAGGCTTCCAGAATATAGTACTGTCTAGGGAACAACTGCTGTGTATTTTATATTTCATGTCAAGGGGTTAATTGTTTGGGGGGAAAAAAAACCCAAACTACTACACCAAAAAAAGCCCCCGAAGTGTTGCTCTTGGTACCTGAAGTTTTTTGTTAGTTCTATTAACTGGAGGCCTTTGCAGAGGTGTCTTTAATCATTGCATGGATGTAGCATACTGGGGGTGGCAAATCTGTGTCTTGGGAAGAAAGATTGTTACTTTATGTCTGACAAGGACACAGCTGCTTGTCCATATAAAACCATTTTCTGTAGCAGGAGAGGAGAGAGTTGAATGGTGTCTTTGTTCTTGATTCATCTAGTGGCCTAGTGCTGGGACAGGGTATGCATCTGTCTGGCATTGGTGTTTGTTGAGGGACATGAGCTGGGCAGGCGCAGGGTTAGGCTGGGTGTGTGGGAAATTGGGGAACTGTCTGCAGTTTTTCTGTCAGCATTGTGCTCACTCTAAAGCAGTTGCAATTTTACTGTTTGGCATGCTGCGTTGGTTGGGAAGAAAATTAGGTTGTGTTTTTTTTTGCATACTCTGACAGAATACTTTCTGAAAGCTAAATAGATGAGAATACTAACTCAAAAACATGGTCCTTTTTTTCTAGTTTGTGCTGTTCACTTTTTTTTGCTCACTTCTGTATTATAGAATACAGAACTGGACTACTGAGAGCTGCCTGAAGAGTCTAATGACAAGTCATGAACAAAATCAGTTGCCTGCTTTTAATACCATATTGCTTAAGCACAATTTAAAAGTAGCACCAAAGGATTAACATACACTCTTAGAAAGGCAGGATAATTCATCACAAGGCTAAGAAGTGGATCAAGTGGATCTGTGCATTTGTTTGGCCTTCTAATTCTACCTTTGTGTGTTTTTTTTTCTGTGTTCCCATTCACAAAACCGAAGATTTAACTATTTAACTGTGCCTCAAGACTGATGGAAGTCGGTGTGATTGTATGACTGCTGCTTGTTAAAACATTAATCTGAACTGCCTTACTGGTACACTTAATTTAAGGTTCTTGAGTGCTTACTTAAGTGTTTTTTTGGTTTTTTGGGTTTGTTTTGTTTTGGGGTTTTTTTTGAAAGCTAACCTGTAAATGTCAACATTTGTGTACCTGAAAGTATAACTTCCAGAAGTCCTAGTGGACTGCAGGGAGCTAACAGAAACAGAGTTGTAGATTTTATCTATTTATTTTTAACTCTACCACTCCAGTAAAGTAAATGTAGAATTTTGACCAGCCTCCTGGGTAGAATGAGGTTTGTTTGATGCTGCATGGTAGAGCCTATTTTATTTTGTAATGGCATCAGGTCTTTGTACTTCATAATTGCAGAGATTCTTAAAAAATAAACCAAACCCCTCTGCTTTCAAGACGCTCATACTGCTAGCAATTTCAACAGCAAATGCCATTTCTTTTTCCCACTACACTGTCAAAAATTGCTACTGTCCTGGGTACAGAGATTCTTCAGGGCTTTTTTTGTTTGTTTCCATTTCTTACTGCATGCTCTATTTAGCTTCCTGGCTGATTAGCCTGCTGCTTCACTGTCACCAGACTTGAAAATATACATTTCTCATCTCCATAAAAATACTGATATTAAGATGTGACTTCAGAGTGGATGTTTCTTGATTGTTCAGATGCTGCTGACCTGTACCACAGCCAGTGCAGCTCCAGCTTCTGCCAGGGCTTGTGCTGGTGAGGTGTGTGGACATCAGGACAGTGCAGCAGGGAGTAGTCCTGTTTTAAGACATGCTTATAGAAGGGCTCTTTGATGCCATCTAGTGTTTGTAAATGAACTGTAACTCGGGTATGCTGTGCCTTTCAAAATACTGCATCCCGGGTTTTGAGAAACAGAACTGTTGAAATTAATATAGTTTTCATTTCTAAGAATATGTATTACATATTTTAACTTTTCTGTGTACAGGCTTTTTTCACTGATAACTTTTGGATAGAGATCATTATTCTCCCAAGTAGGCTAGAATACCATGCTTTCCATAAACACTTTTGATTGGTGGAAGGTGGGGAGGTTTATACTATTAAATTACAAAATCAAAGTATATTTTAGAGACCTCCAAAATCTAAACTTCTTACCATGACAGAAGTTACGTACCAAAATGTAACCACAGTGACAGTTTAAATCTCTCTGTAT
The DNA here is from genome assembly GCA_013400555.1 of Jacana jacana. NCBI lineage: Eukaryota > Metazoa > Chordata > Aves > Charadriiformes > Jacanidae > Jacana > Jacana jacana. The sequence continues at coordinate 36,417 of VZTM01026688.1, forward strand.
ATTGATGTAGAGCATTACAAGATTGAAACGTGGCTGTGAGGTCTTGACTGTCAAGGCAATCGGTTTCATAGGAAACCCTTGTTGCATGGCACTTTCAAACATCAGGATCTGTAGACATTCATCTAAGAATAAATCTTAAGGGTTTATGGATCTCATGCTTTTGTATATGCCACAGGGTAGTTTGAATTACAGAAACCCAACTAATTACTAATATGTTATTATCTCCAGATTTTCTCGAAGGAGTGAATTCAAAGGTGAAGTGCAAGTGGGAAATGCACTTTAGAAGGTGGCTGAATGTTAGTGATGTTGAAGCTTTTCTTTTTACTTCTGAATCATGGGGCACAAATTAATTCCTGTGATTCTATAACAGCAAACCAGGTCATTACAGTTATGTGAAGCTTAAAAAGTTAGAAACTATGCTTTACAGCACTGCTGTACCCACTTGGTTCATTTCTGGTAGTTTCCATATTTGTAGTGAGTTAAACAGAGCCATTCAGCAGATGGAAAGTGTTTAGTCTGGTTTTGTTTGTTGTTTTTCACTGGGGGGAAAAATACCCTGGAATGCCTCTGGAGTTTCTTTAAGGAGCAGATCATTTTATGTTGAATTATATTTTAAAATAAAAGTAAAATGAGGTTTGATTGTATTCCTAGATTTTTTGGTTGTTCAGGTCATCTTTTTTGCCAGCAGGTAAAAAGAAATGGAGATTGCTGTCTCCACTCTCCATTCTAGACTGGAGAACCCCACCTCAAAACCTTGAGTGAAATTTTTCTGAAGGAAAGACGTAGGCCTGCTGTGTTTCATTGTAGCTTTCCTGTCACCCCTGTTAAGAAGTAAAGGTCATAGAGTGACACGTCTGGGTAGTTATTTGCAGAATCTCAGAATTTTGGAGAAAAGGGTGTTTGTGGTAAGTTACCAGCTTTCCCAGAAGCACAAATAGGTGGCTAGCTCTGAATAAGTCTTTGGGCGAGAGCAGAATTAGGTAGTCATTTAAAATGTTCTCATGTGAGAAGTCGGGAACACTCTTCAGTACAAAAAATATTGTCAGGCCATCTTCTCAGTGTGATTTAATGTCTTCCTAGAGAGCAAAGCACTCTCCTGGCAGGCTTACGGCCCCTTGGATGTAGGTGCATTCTGTAGAAAGACGTGTTTAGAATTGATTCCATGTCTGTTTTAGTTGTATGGGTGACATTTATGTAGCCTATTAGTGGGTAGTTTTTGTTTAAATGTGGATGTAGAACGAAGCATGCAATTTTCCTAATAATATGGTTCATACAGAAGTTTGTCGACAGTACTATATTTGTATGTAGAATAGGGTTACATGGATGCACCTTGCCTGAAATAAGAGAGATGAGTAGAAAAGGGACAGTGACTTCCTTTTAAGTATCATTTGCATAGAGTGGTAAGAGTGAACCTTGAGTATGCAAAGAGGAGGAATTTGAGACCAGGGACAAACTCCTGTAGAGGGAGTTAGTGGCTCGTTTAAGATGGATAACAGGGACTGGTAATGCAGCTATTGTCACGACTGTGTTCTGGTTGCTGCTGATTTGCTGTGGCTGCATGAGTGGCTAAAATAAAATGTCTGTTTAGGCTCAAAGGCAGAAACAGATTTTCAGACACTTCTTGTACTTTTCTTGTATAAGCGCAACTTCACAAATTTGCTTGCACTGTGATGCCTGACCATACGTTTCCTACTTGCCTCCTGTGGTATGTTTTTTGATTTACAAGTTGAAATTATGGATTAAATGCACATTTTTATATAAGTTAAAAATACAGTAACTGGTCTTCCCCTCAGAGGAGGCTGTAAATTTATGAAGCGACAATAAACAGGGCTTTCAGGTACCTTTTTGTTAATATTTCTCCAGGTAAGATTGTCTTTTCTAATGAAAAGTAAAACTGTCTATTGGAGGACTAAATCGGGATCTTCATTTCAGCTGATCTACAGTATTTTGTGGATCTGTGTAAATGCTAGTTTTTTAGAAGATGGTGTATCAAATTTTTAAGAGGTTTTGGAGCAATGCTGGGGAGTTTTGAGTATTTTATTGTCAGCTCCAGATACCAAAGCAGAAGAGTCAGCCATAATTTTTTTTTTCAGCAGAAACTGAAAACTGAATGAGAACCTTGCTCTCACAACTCTTCTCTTTCAGATTTTGAGTTTCTAATTTATACAGGAGTCTGTACAAATCAAAGTATGTAACTGTCTATATGTTAGTAGTGTAAACTTTCTGGTTCTTGTTTTTATTTAAATGAAGGGAACGTGTAATTGCCTGTTCTGTAGCTGAAAACATTGGATGCTGATTTAAAATAAAAAAGGGAAGTTGTTTGGTTGGTAATTAGAATTAGGTAAAAGGAGAGAGAGCTGCTCTCAGATCTCCATTAAGATGAATAAATATGGCTGAGCAGTTCATAAGGACTAAAGATAATAGCAAAAAAGACTTCTTGTGTTCTTCAGGAGCCTCTTGCTTCTGTTACAAGCACAGAAAATGTCCTGTTCTGTTTTCCTTTGAGCTTTTTTTTTTTTTTTTTAAGGGAGAGGTGTGTTACAAGGATGTCTGTTAGTCTTCCAGGCAGGTGTTTTGTTTAAAAGAAAAAACCAAAACAAAACGGGAAGGCATGTATCTAGGAGACGTACAGATGTGGTTTAACCACTGTTTGAAAAGCATTTATTTAAAGCTTGTCTGGTGGCTACTTCCAGTTCCATACTGATGTGAAAAGCTGCTTAGGGTGGTTTGGCTTTTGTTTGCATTTGCTGAGCCTTGCTGCACTGCTATTCTCGAGGCACTGCCGCAGGTAGAAGGCTGTCTCCGTGCCGGTGATTTCTTTCTCTGCCTTGCTCCTTTCTGGTTCTGTTGGGGAGCAGTAAAAAGCAAATGGCTGCAGCGGCTGGGGGCTGCATGTTAGGCTTAGTGCTGGGGTATTAGCAGCGCAGTTAGAGCTCGCACTGCGTCAGTGGTGCTCCCACGCCCGGTGCTGTCAGCTGACCAGCCTCCTGCAGCACCAGTGCAGTAGCAGACTGCAGACGCTGCTGGGGAAGCCCATGTTTCCCTTCCTGGGCTGTAGGTTTCTTCTCTTGCAGCTGTCCTCTTGCTATGCGTAATTGATAATCACAGCTGGAGGGTAGATCGTTTGTGGAGACATGGACAGTCAGCTGAGCAGTTGGAAGGATAAGGGTATTTGTTCTTTCACCGTTTTTCCTTTTTAAGTTTTTTGTTTGTTTGTTTTTAAAGCTAAAGATGCTGCAGGCTTTTAGCAAATGGTGTTTGTATCATGTATTTGATTGTGAAATATATCTGGATGTCAGTTTTGTTTGTGCTGTATACGAAATTGTAAAAGTTGTAGGTTAAAATTTGTAAATATGATCAATGCAGAAGAATAAATTATGTGAGTGAAATAGCTTGAGTGACACTGCAGATCTTTTTCAGTGCTACAGAGCATGTTAAAGAACAGCTTGTTTTGATACGCACTGCACAAATATCAGCATAGGCCAAATTTAGTTGATGTTCCTTTGAAATTCTGAGATTATTAATAATATAATAATACCGTTAACTTCAAAGAATGTAGTGTATGCAGTTCATGTTGTATGAGGAGAAGTCTCAGGCAGACTACAGAATGGTATTTTCTTCCCCCACCTCTCCTCC
>VZTM01026688.1:40089-58565 GCA_013400555.1 Jacana jacana
CCCCCCCATTTGGCATAGTGTATTTAGAGTCTACCCTTAATCGCGTATGCTTTGGATTTTTTTATCATTCTGTTGGATTCTAGGTAAAAATCTGCCTGATTTTTTTCCAGAATTTACAAGGATAATATCAGGGTTTTTTTTTAGGTAAATAAGTAGCTAATCTTAAATTGGTTCTGACCTTTGTTCCTGTAACCACCAATAGGAGATCACTGGTGTAAATCTCTGTTGATCGTTGTATTAGTGCTCAGTGTGTAAGAGTTTAAGCCGTATTTGAATCTTTAAACTTTATCAGCAAGACAAGATTTTAAAAACTGTAAGCATTTCTGGATACACTGTTATGCTTGGTAGTTATTAAGTTTTAATATTTTTTTTTTCTGTAACTGCTGTTCAAAATGCATGTGTTTTCCCACTTGGACAGAATTGCCAGCTCTCTAGAATCCACAGAATGCTCTATCGGAACCTGAAAGCCCTGCAGGGCAAAAACTTTGCCCCTACAAAACAAGGTTCTAGAAGCTTTCACCTTTCATTAAAGGACTGTAAAATATTAGGAAAAAAATATTCTGCAGTGTTTAGTAATATGTTCTTGATGTGTAACTAGTTTAAATGTTCAGCACTCCATATGTAAGGCCTGAAATTCTTCAGGTTCGAAAAAAAAAAAAAAAAAGAAAAAAGAGTGAGATCAAAAGGTTTTTTCGAAGATTGAAAGGCAAGTTGCCTTTGGTTATTCAGGCCTAATTTTTACAATTTCTTTAGCAACTTGATGAGCAGGGTTGGTGGTGGTCTGTGTCTCACTGCAACTGAAAGCTTACATTTCCACGTCTAGAATTTGAGGCCTTGAGGATAATGTACTCTTGGTTTAGAATTAATGACTTGCCAATCATGAGCATGCCTATATGGAGCACTTGAAGGGAATATGCTAACCAGTGCAAGGCATGCTGTTACAGCTGCACAGAGGCCAGTGATGTGCCTTGGCTTCTTTGTAAAATGTATACCTTACATATAATGAAACTGGCCTCAAATGAACAAAGCAAACCTGAACCTGTCCTACGTGTGTGTTTTCTGCTGGTATAACTGCTTCATGCAGTGTTTTCAAATTCCTTTTCCCTCCTCTTTGTTTTTACATAGTGGTATCCCCTTAGGTGGAGGAAGCTGGTTTAGTGACTGTTTCTCCCTCCAAGGAAAGTCCCTATTGCTTTGACTTATACAGATAGGGTCCAACAAGAGCAAGAATAAAATTTTCTGGGGAAGCAGAAGTCTGGTTCCTCTCCTCTTGCAGCTGTTCTTGAAGCTTGATTTAATGTGGTTTCTGGTAGCATTTGTTTATAATGAGATGAAGATGCCTTATTTCATGTCTTCTACCTTTGTTAGGTCAGGCTTCAGTGGCATGGAAAATGACGGGTGAAGTTCAGGGACTGATTACACTGTTGATATTTCTCCCAAATAAATATAGAAGCAAGTATTGCAACATGCTTCTTTCCGTGCTAAAAAATAACCTTGGAAATAAAAGTGATGATCAAATCTAAAACCAGAAGAGAGCAAAAAGTATGGTTCATAGTTAGACTTTCTAACTAAAACACTCCTTTGTAGTTTGTATAACCCTAAACTTAGTTATGGTCTGCGTGTTTCTTGTGCTATGGCATAGTAGTTGAGGAATCAGCATAGTGAAAATTGTATAGCCTGTTGCATTAATACCTGTGGTATTGATCATGTAGATAGGCAGGTTGAAATAGGTTTATTGTGGGTATGGCATGACTTTTATTTTTAGCAGTTTTAAAGACAGGGCCCCATGGAGTAAATGTTTCTATGTCTACTATTTACTTATTTAATTCTAAATTACTTAAATGAATTGTCAGGTTTTAATGCTTGAGTAATGCTAATGATAGGATGACCACCACAGTCCCAGACCATCCCAGAATTATTTTTTTTTTTTATTAATGTGCTGAAAATCTGTCTGAATTCCAGTTCTGATTATTTTAAATGGTGAAAAATGTTGCATAGGCATCTGCAGCCCTTGAGCTTTATAGATTCGGACTTTGTTTTCACACTATCACGTACCCTCTGAAATCTGTAACGCTTTTTCTTGCTAGGAGCTGTGGAACAGATGTGCCAGGTCTGAAACGCACGTAATGCATACATGTTTTCTGACCTGTGGGATCCAGTTGGACAAGCTTGTCTGTTCTGGTGGACATGCCACTTCTTTGTAACAGGGGTTGCTAGGAGACAGGGAAAGCTCTGTTGGTTGAATTCAGCTACATGTGCATGGTACCGCATGTGGTTATGCTGTAACCTTCCAGTTTCACCAGCCTGGGATTGTTTTGTTACTGACTTGCAGCAAGGCAGGCAGGGACCAAACCCAGGCTTCCCACATCTCTGATCAGGGTAAAAAGAGGCTTGAATTTAATGGCCCAGTCTGTAACTGCCCCTGCTTAGGATGTCAGTTGTCATTTTAAATGGTCATTCTGCTGTAGGAAATCTTGAAAATGTCAAACCCTGGTCTACTAATGGCAGACTTTGTCTACTTTATGGGTCCATGGCTTTTCTTCAGCGACAGTCTTTTTCCCAGCTGGGGCTGCCCAACACCACCTGGCTCTACAGAGCTCTGAAAGTGAAGCTGCAGGGTCAGACTGTGCTTGCTCGATACTCTGCATGAAAGATCAGTGGGAGTCCTGAAGATCACTGTCACGTATAAATATGGACTTTATTTAGTGTAACTGGAAAACACCTCTCTAAACAGAAGTTAACAGCAATTTGCCTGTTTGTTGTGTATTTTCTGTTCTAGAGTTACTTTTCTTCATAGCAGGCTGCATGGTTGTCACTGTATGCTTTACATGCATTTGAAAGCTGCCCATTCTCAACACTTCTGTAGCATTTCTGTACTAGCACAATGCTGACTGTTGTTATATTGATCCAGGAAAGGTTCTTACTTGTGCATCTTCACTATTTTTACTATCATTTGGATAACATGAAGAACTTCTGCTTACCTCTCGGATTACAGAAAGGTTCTAATGTAATGGCTGTTGCTGATAGAATGTTTGTAAATCATACACTCTTTGCCTTCTTTATTTTCTTTTTTTTGTCAATCCTCTTCCTCTTTTACACAAGCAGCAGCCTTTTACTGGTGCTGCAGGCTGANTAAACACTGGACTGAGAGTTCATTGTGAGCTGGGTTCTCTTGCTGGGCAGCTGCATTCCAAGGCGTTAGCGCAGCAGCAGCCATTGGCGGGGGCTGGTGAGATTGCGTTTCAGGAGGCGGCAGGGCTGCAGACGGGCGGTTGCGTGGATCCGCCGACCTCCCAGCGCCCTGGCAGGAAGTGAAAGGGCGCTGGGTAGTCAGCTGTGCGAGGTCCGGGTGCGTGCGGGCTCACGCAAGATGGATGCCAAAATGGGTTAGTCCCTTTTTCTTGGTTTAATAGATGCGAGTTGAGCTCGCTTGTAGATCTTGAGGCTTTTAGTTTCCGTTTCTCAAAAATTAGAGGGTTACTTAGCATTTTATTTAAAGAGGATTTATGAAGTTATATATATTAAGCCACTTGGTTTTTGTCATGAAAAAAAATATGAACCATTCAGTTTTAGGTTAAATGTCTGTGAAAGAGAAGTCTTAGAGTGATAAATCTATCATAGCACTTGCTTTAAAAGCAAAATGTAATTGGATGAGTTCTGCATGTAAGGCATGGATGCTAGCAGTACTATTTTTAGATGTGCCAAGAGACAGCGCTTACCAAATGTAGGCAGCTGTTCTTGCTGTAGAATAGGCCTGGATTACTTGCATTAAATGCATGAACTTATGAAGAAAGTTGAGCTTAAAATGGTTTACATGGGGAAAGGTACTGCTTGGCAGGGCTGTTCCTCAGCACCGATTGCTGTTTTTCTGGGTTTGGGTTTTTTTTGTTTTCTGCTATGAATATGTTGTGTCATATGTTAAAGTCAGAAAGCTGCTTCTAGAAATATTTTTAATCTTTTACTTTAGGAAGAAATGCACATAGCAGTTCTGATTAATTGCAGAATGTAAATCAGTTTCATCATGTGCTCTCTTAGACTGAAAATCACCATCAGCTTTCCAGTGACTTATAACACTGAATTTCCCACTGAGGTATATAAAATGAACCCAAATACATATGTTGATAAGCCGAGGCTGATTTGGTGGTTTTCCAAACCGGGTGGAGACACTGAGGAAAAATGCTTTCGGTGCAGCTTTCCTCTGGCCTGGGAGGTCCTGGCTTGGGGAGATTTCTTATTGATTACTTAGACCAAAAGATTCAAAGGTGGGTTGATAGAGGTCATTTGCCATTTCTGGCATGCTTTAATTCCATCCATTTACCTGTGTTTCTCTGTTTGGGAAACTCATACAGATGAATTACCGGCCTTACATTCTTCATAAGTGTAATGCATTACTGCTTGTGATTTCCTATGAATCAGTAAACCCACTGTCAGGGGAGACACTTTAAAAGTGTGTTACAGAGGAGGGAGTATCTCATTTACAGAACTAATGCTATCTGCAAACAGAGACAAGTAGGGCCCATACTTAGCATGCCACATGATATGGGAGCGGCACCCAAATTTGAGTGTGTGGATGCTCAAATTGCAACATTAAAAATAAACATAGTTTCAGTATTTGAACCAAATAGAAATAAATAAGTTTTCAAATACTTCTTGTGTCATTTAGGAGCACAAAATCCACTAATGCTTTTTTGCAAGACTGATTTTTGGCAATCGCATCTAGGTGTTATGGTTACTTTGCACCTCAATTCAGGTTTACAGTAATTTTCAGGTCAAGTTCGTGGTTTCCTTCATAAGCTCCTTTTACATGTTAAACTTAATAGTGTAAGGTGTACGCTAATAGACGCTCTTGTGATTAGAAGCAAAGCCAATGAAACAGAAGAAAATGTTAAATTTAGGTATTACAGCCCGTACAGAAGGAATTCCGTGATGACATTTTGTTTGTTTGTTTGATTTTTATTTTTTTTGTTTTGGTTGGTTATTATTATTTTGTTTAAATACTAAAGAAAAGTTGTCTTGCATAGAACTTCATGTGTTTGAGAGGGAAAACAAACGCAGCTTTGTAACATGAGGAGACCCAGTGGAATAACAGGTCAACAGGGTGCATGGATAGATCGGGCTGCAATTTGACGAGGACTTCAAATAGGTGCTGTTCTGAGAGCAGGACTGTCACCTCCATCGGTTGGCCGTTCTCTCTCTCACCCCATACCTTTGTGGAGTCACATGGAAAACAACAATTAAGAGTCTGATCTAGCTGACTGCTTTGCTTTTATTTTGTTTTGGGGAGGCAATAGTTATGAGCCATGAATACTGAAAACCATGCTGCTTCTGTCTCTGGTCATGACGAGGAAAGGAGTGGGGAGGAAAGGAGTGGTGGAGGAGTGGGGCTATTTCTTTCAACAGCAGTTGTAGTTCATGACAAATTTTAGATGTTATGCAACTATAACACTGGTTCTGTCTGCAGAGCTTCAGCAAACTTCTACTGAAATGTGAATTAAATATTTGGATAATATATCTTGCGTTTTGAGATTGGTGCCTTTAAGTTTCTGACCAGGGGTCTCAGCTTTCCAGTGTCTCCTGCTATTACAGTTTCCTATGGAAACCATCAGGATAGGACTTCAGCTTCTGAAACACTCTGAAATAACACCATAGACCCAGTGGCATTTTCATACCTACAAAGGAATTTTGAAGACTTTGCTCTGCAGGAGCTTCTAAGTATTTAATGTTGATGCATTACCACATTTTCATCGTGTAAGAAATAATAGTCAAATACTATTTTTAAATTTTCTTTCACAGTCATTCAGTGTAAGAATCTGTTCTGAATTGTGATATGCTATTTTACTGTTAAGTTTGGTGATATTTAGGATAAGGTAGAATAACTAAGTTTGTGGTATAATAATTTTTCTATAATTTGAGTTCTGTATGTAATACATTGTTGCTCAGAACAAGGAGGTTTGATGCAGAAGAGGAATTTGTTCTTGTGGAAAATCTAATCAGCTGTGGAAGTAGAAATCATGAGGAGTGAATTTTATTGAATGTCTCACCATGAAGTTGTACTAGATTATACTACATAACTAGACTAGATGGCCCTGCCCAGTTCTGTACTCTGCAAAGGAGAACAACATTTGCCAGAATTCATTAATTCAGTAAGGTAATCGACTGGATGCAACAGCACCTCTGCAGTGGGTGTACGAAGCCATTACCTCTGATTAGTGTAAGGGTGTAGTTTACTCTCAACAATGATGGTAAATATGGTACAATGTTGTGTTCTGTCATGAGGGTCACTTAAGGAAAAAATAAACTTGGTTTACGAATGAAGTATTTTGCATTGGAACCCAGCAGATTGAAATTTCAGTGAGATTATTTGCTCTTTATGGCTCAGTTTTTTACCTGTAACCAACATTAGAAAATTCAGTGGGAACGTCTTCATGCAAAAGGAAACAAACCAAACAGTTAATGAGTCTTGAGCAGTGCCTTTGCCTCTACAAGATAATGTGGTTTAGAGGTCTGTTAGTGTCTTGTTGTTTGTCCTAATGTGGAATTGGAATCAATCTCATCAGTGGGTGACCTGCACAAAAATAAAATTAAATGAAGCACAAGCTGCTGTGGTTGTGGTACACAGCACAGGAATAGAAGAGATTGTGTCATTGATTAAGAGCAGAATTGTGCTTAAATTTTAGCAATTACATTTGAGGTAACCCTAATAACAGTGATCCAGATAATCTGAGGTCCAATGCAGAATCGGTGCTAAAATAACCTATTTCTAGCTGTAATTTCAGCTCTGGTTTGACGGTGAGATTACAAAACCCATTTTTGATGACTCTTGGCAGTCAAGTGAATTATTTTACTGTTTTCATGTGGATGCAAAAAGTATCTTGTTCTAATTTCTTAACTTTTTTAATTTTAGTTGTTGACCTCCTTTACTGGCGAGACATTAAGAAGACAGGAGTGGTGTTTGGTGCCATCTTGTTCCTGCTGCTTTCATTAACAGTGTTCAGCATCGTGAGTGTGACAGCTTACATTGCCTTGGCCTTGCTTTCTGTGACGATCAGCTTTAGGATATACAAGGGAGTTATCCAGGCAATCCAAAAGTCTGATGAAGGCCACCCATTTAGGTGAGACTTTTACTTAAGAAAAAAGTGTGTTCTTTTGGGAAACAGCAATATTGATGCTGATAGAAACAGTAAAAAAAATGAAGTGTCGTAATATGTTGCATAATGTTGTACTGACAAAGCTGTTGTTCAGCCCATGACAGCTCTTCCTTTGGTTTTTCTCAGTAGGCATGCACAGCAGTAGAGAAAACAAACTGAGCATTTGGTACAGTGGATTTCCCTGGGGATGCTACAGTATCCTGTTGGATTAAAAAAAAATTAAATCCTTCAATCTAATGGAGTAATATGTGCATTTAATTCGTATAGTGTTCAGATGTGAACCAGTGGCGGATGATGGACAAAATTTAAACAATACCCAGCAGATGCAGCCCTTTCAAGGGAATATATTCAGCAAAAATAAAATGTAGAAGAGGGTACTTTTTGTCTTTTGGGATTTTTTTTGAGAATACTGTTAAAATTCTTGCTTTAGTGTATTAGCTGTGTTCTCCAAATTTTGCTTCGGCAGAATCCAGGTTCATGGCAGCCTACCCAGGGCAGAAATCAGAAAACTTGGACTATGAATTCTCAGGCTTGAATAGCTGAATCATTTAGGTCCTCATAGAGGACCTCTGAGCTCTTTGCTTTAAGTGATGAGCTTACTGTGTGTACGGTATCCATGGTATGTATCCTTTCCTTTGTGGAGCGCAGTGGTGCCCATTATTGCAGAGCTGCATCTTATGAGAAATAAAAACTTCTTAATTATTAAGGAAATACTTAGGAATTACTAAGAGTGAATGATTGCTGTTTCCATACCAACCCTATCCCATACTGCTCAGACATGCTTCTCTCTGGTTTGGGGTTTTTTTTATCAATGAAGTGGTTCTCTTGCACCTTTTAAACTCCTGCTTGTCCTCCTATGTACAGCACACTTACTGATCTTGTGGTGTTTCCAATTATTCTTGTTCTCTTCCTATCATCTTCAGTAAGGCAAAGTAGAATGTTTTCTTTCTATTTCTCCCTAACTATGTGTAGTGGCTCATTAACTCATGGGAAGCCAGACTGTGCCTAAAACAGCTGTTGGACAAAAATCTTGGGGTATTTGCTTTCAAGCTTAGATCACAGAATCACAGAATATCAGGGACTGGAAGGGACCTTGAAAGATCATCTAGTCCAATCCCCCTGCTGGAGCAGGAACACCTAGATCAGGTCACACAGGAATGCGTCCAGGCGAGTTTTGAATGCCTCCAGAGAAGGAGACTCCACAATCTCCCTGGGCAGCCCCTTCCAGAGTTCCCTCACCCTCACTGTGAAGAAGTTTTTCCTCATATTCAAGTGGAACCTCCTCTGTTCCAGCTTGCACCCATTGCCCCTTGTCCTGTCATTGAACATCACTGAGATGAGCCTGGCTCCATCCTCCTGACACTCAACCTTTACATATTTATAAACGTTAATATGGTCACCCCTCAGTCTCCTGTTCTCCAAGCTAAAGAGACCCAGCTCCCTCAGCCTTTCCTCGTATGATATGATATAAAAAAATAAATATGAACAATTGGCACCAACTTTCAATATAGCAATAAGTGAAATCTGTATTTTGTAAACGTAGGGTTTTTTTGGAGGCTTGGGAGGGGGACTTTTTTTTTTTACCCATCAAGGCCTTATATGATCCTCTTATTCACCCTTATTCACCCTTACTAGGGGGAGTAATTCCCAGCTGAAAATCCTTTTTGCTTTGTCTATCCAGTTGTGTTCTTCAGTATCCAAATAGTAGTATTTCCACATTTACCTTTTAAGTGCGTTCTCAATGAGTACAAGCAAAACTTGTTCTACCTGTGCTCTTGCTGTAGTTTATTTCTAAAAATGCTGATACTTGCAAGAAGCTTCCAGGCATTCTTGTCCAGCATACTTCATTGCTTACTGTTTATCTGTATAGCTTCAACTACAGGAAGGATATTTCTACTTGAATTGAGCTTGACAGTGAATAGCACATCCATGAGCTCAAATGTAATTTTGATTCAGGTACTGAACGTCTTGCTGATGGCTTGAATCTGCACACATTCTCAATTTAAGTGTGGATAGCAGAATGTAGCCTTGAAATGGCTGCTTTCTGTAATCACTGTTTGAAGTATTGCAATTTGTTTTGGACTTGCCACAACACCATGTTTAGGTTTGACTTAAACAACATAAGGACATACATAGGAGCCTCCACTGTGCTGCTTTTTTTTTTTTTTATTAAAGAAAACCACCTCAAAGCAGACTCACCACCTAAATTTAAGTAAAAGTTTTAACAACTGTAGTAAATGCAAAATGAGTGCTCTGTTACAGATCTGTGTTGCTCCTTCCCCCTCCCAACATGCAAAGTAGATAAATTATTCTCTATTTAAAGAGTCTAAATTGCCGTAGCCACTGCAACTACAGGTAAAAGTTACAGTGTGGTGGAAAGAACACTTAACCAGATAGGAGCTTATATTTTTTTCTATTGAAAGAGCTGTTGTCACTAAGAAGTTTTTTAGTAAACTATTGAGAACTTGCTCATTTTACTGCACCTTAGGGTATTTGTTACAGCTTAATGGCACATACCTTCCTGTGATATGAATGGATATGTTGCTTTCTGTAAGATTTTTTTTTGAGAACTGAAGGAATCTCAAATCTTGTAGAATAGTAAGCCATCTAATAGGACAATAGCAAAAACAACGAATGGAGCACACACCACAGCCCCTCAGACTGTCTGTGTCTCACTTTAAAATACACGTTGGCTTAATTAGTGTACTAAATTACAGCATATGTTGAGGAGTAGGAGGAGACTTCATAGATGAAGTAGCGTGTGTGCCTCTGGTGCTGGACACTGTTTTGGCTACTTGCTAGCCTTGTCTCTTCACAGGTATATGTTAGTACACCTTTCCTCCCAAGTCCAGGTAAGACTGTGTGTGTGACTTAGTAAATGTAGTAGTACAACACAGTAATAAGAAAGAAACAATTTTTCTTTTAAGACATTGTAGAGATTTTTTTTTTTAAGGTTCACTTTTATCTTCTAAGAATAACATAGATTAGTTTTATCACTTTAGGACTTGGTTGAGGGTTTAGGATGGTGAGGTTTCTCTCTTTCTGTTGGCCCTGCCCATGGCAGGGTGATTGGAACTAGGTGATCTTTAAGGTCACATCCAATCCAAAGCGTTATATGATAACATAAGAAGAATCTATGTTGATAATGTATATATAACATATGTGTTGATACTGTTTGGTAGCACTGTTGCAGTAAAGTTTCATAAGCTCTCTCCTCCTGCAGGGCTTACTTGGAGTCCGATGTAGCTGTGTCTGAAGAGCTTATTCAGAAATACAGTAACGTTGTGCTTGATCACATTAATGGCACAGTCAAAGAACTGAGACGTCTCTTCCTAGTCGATGACTTAGTTGATTCTCTGAAGGTAAGTACTTCATCTGTAGCTACAGGAGCCTTGTATAAATAGATTCTTTGCCTACCTAGGTTAGCAAAGCCCACTAGTCGTTATAAATGAACAATGGCTATGTATAAGTAAATAGTGAGTTTTCATTTGCTTGTTGGATATCCTAAGCATTTTGTTTTTTAAGAAATACAGTTTTAAGTTAGGCATGCTGAATTGAACATGAAGCACTGCATACGATAATAGAGTGGATAACTTTGTTTTGACAGTATAGTAAATTTAATGGAAAACTGAACTAACCTCTGGCTGCGTGCAGTTCAGCTGTTACACCCTATTGCTGTTGCTTAACAGCAGAAATATTTTTAAGAAAAAAAGACATTGGGAATTCAAGATTTGTTGCTAACATACATCTCTTCCTCTTGAAAAATCTGCATTTTGGGCTAGACTGGCACAGTTTGGTTTTCTGTTGGTTTCTGTACTGAGACTAGCAAGTGGTTAGTTACCTGCTTTAAACAGTAGAAGCTCTTGTGTCCACATCTTTGCTGGGAGAGCAGGGACTGAGTGCTGCCCTTGTTTTATTGGGAAGGTAGACAACTGTTGAGTCCCCTGGATTTGGATGTGAATAGCTTTTTCTTGAAGTGATGCAAATTAGTGAACTGGGCTTATGCAACTTACTTGACCTCAAGTGTGCAATACTGCCTGACAGATATATTGAATATGTCCAAGTAGTATTTAATGGGGTTTATTGAAGGTGGCAGAGCAAAGCTGACAATGAAGAATAATAATTAAAAAACCAAAAAGAATTGGCTGAAAACCCTTTAGTTTTGTTCTGTGAGAATAGTACTCTGTCCTCTCGAGCTAATTGCCTTTCTTCATTTTTCATAAAATGTTTCTTTTACTAAATACAATGTGTCGTCCATTTCTTTTTCAGTTTGCTTAATTTTCTTGAAATAAAGTTGCATTTTTCTTCCAGTAAATCCCTTACTAATTCCTTTGTAAAGTCCTTAGAGTTGTTGTGTGTTTGGGGGAAGGGGTTTCTAGTGAAACTTGGCAAAAATTAAGAAGGCTGTAAAAGTCTTTGTTGTATTTGTGGAACAGAAATTGGAGGCAGATCTCAGGATCATCTTACCCAGAGTTTAGAGATCCAGTTTCTCATTATGCATCCAATTAAACACAGTGAAGACTGTGTGCTGGAAATATTGCAGCTGATGTTGTGCAAGTCTCCTGCAGGAGTTCTTTCCCTCTGGAGAAGGGAAAGGCAACAATGCTGTTGGGTTGTTACCTGAGGTCTGCTGATCGTGGTAAAGATTCATTTTCTCAGAAAAGAAAGAGGAGATGGGGTATTTTCTGGGATATTTGTGTAATAATCTTCCTGCTTCTAAAGGGCTGTGCAGTGTAAGTATTGGTATGAGGTGGCTGTGATTCTTATTTTCTGGTTACTTTTTGTGGACATGACAGATACTGCTGCCATCATTTTATAGCTAAAATAAGATGGCTGTTGTCTATACCATGCCGATGTTGCCACACAGGGACTGTGTTTTGACAGCTAAATCCTCTTACTGCTGCCCACTGGTCTGCAAGAAACTGTCTCACCTTCATGCTTAAGTGGCTGAGTACTTAGAATTCATCTCTATGGCATCTCAAGGCCACAACCTTGGCCAGAAGAATGACTGTTACTTGGCTAGAATTGCATTTTGGTAACTTAAACATGGTGTGTGAGGAAGGGAACGAATTCTTTAACTGTGTTTAAGGACATTGAGTTTCAGTGTTCAGAGAAAAGTTACTTTGCTTTAAGTCACATTTGGATCTAATTAAACAACATCACAGAAAAACTTGTAGTCACAAGGTCACTTTATTTCTTTAAGCCCTTTGTGATATGTTTCTTCATCTGAGTTAGAAGAATTTCCACACCATTTGCTTAGAGATCACAACCCTTGGCAGTAAAGGAAAAGGAAGTTGTAAACAGCCAGCTGCTGTTTCAGTTTTCACTGTTTTAAAAATAGGCCTTTCAGAGGAATTATGTTAGAAGTAGAATTAATTCCAGTCAAAATGTCTTCAGGGCACTTTTAATCACTTCTAAAATACTATGGTATATCGGAAAGATGTGTTTATTCAGCTGAACTATAATTAATTTCCCCTCTCTTCTGACATTTTAAACATTTTATGTAGGTTAATTAGTCTGATTTAGGGTGTCTGGGAGCAACCCTTACATGTAACCAGTGAATGTCAGGACAGTTCGTAGTTCGTGAGCACCAGTAACTGATGTTAAAGAGTTTGTGCTTGAGGAGAACATGAAGATGCTGGGGTCTTGTGTAATACCACAACTCTATTAAAAAAAAATCTTGGCTTGTGTAGTTTAAATATCTTCACTGTAAGAAACTGTGTTTGTATATAATTAGAGTTACAGAATTTTAATGTAGAAAGTATCTGCAGGTCAGTTTATTGTGTATAATAGTTCTGGCTGTAAAATGTGTCTTGTTAAGATTTTGTTTCTGTTCTACTAAGCAGTGCTTCAGTCATTGAAGTCTTACAGTGGACTCTAAATATTTATGCAGCACAAGCAGTTCCTCACAGCTCCTGAGGACAATTCCAGAGGAGCGCTGGCCAGACAGTCCCGGGAGAAACTGCACTTTGTCCTGATACACAGTGATCTAGTGCTTCACTGCCAGCTGTGCAATGGCAGCTGTTCTGTTCCGACACTGGGGCACACTTGCTTTCGAATTGTCATTGCTCAACCGATGTTTTGAGAAACATAACTATTTGTTGCATTTGAACTATTTTGTAGTAAAGAAACTGATACATGGACACTTCTGGATTTGCCATTAAATGGCAATATGTTTTGGATACTGGGGAGTCATTAATTGCTGTAATGAGGTAGGCAAAAACTCAATTCAGTCCATCAGATATACTGAGGTTATTACTGATCATTGTTGTAACATTCAGGATGAGCTTGGGCCCTGAGCTTTCCTTCTGTCCTGAGTGTGTGGGAAGAGCAATGCTGTCTTTGTAGGTCAATCCTGGCTTGCCTTCTGCTTTTTCTTTTTTTCTTAGAGCTGTGTTTGGATGTTTATATATAATGAAATTCACAGAATTTTAATGTAAAAAGTATCTGCAGGTCAGTTTGTGCGTAATAGTTCTGGCTGTAGGATCTGTCTTATTAAGACAGATTTTAAGAAGGTAAGCCTTTTTACATTTGTGAGTTTCTCATTTGTAAGGAAAAAAAAAACAAACACAAAGACCAATACATAAATGTGGGGTTGAGATCAACTCCACCTGAATCCTGGATGTGGTGTTTTAACTGTCAGAAGTGTGTTGCAGAGAGGAGGCCTTGTGGGAGGGGGACTCTGAGGTTTCTCCCTAACTTGATTTGCTTTAGTAGCCCCAGCTTTCAAAATAGGTGTCCCTTATTGACAGGGCAGAGAGAATGGGTGGTCTCGCTGGGGTGAATAAGGGAAGTGGGTTATAAACTGAACACAAAATGCACTTCGTTGTTGGACCCTGATGCTGCTCTGGACAGACTTTTAGAGAAGCAAAACCTGTGTCAGTCAGATGACTCCTGGGTTTTAATCTTTTTTGGGCCATAAATTTGATGCTCACTAAATAAGACTGGATAGTTGTGGTAATTGTTAGGCTTTGATTCATATCTGTTACCCCTCTGCTTAGATAAACATGTTTTCTGACTTGGTCATAGTCTTCAGCCATATTACTTGAATGTATACCTGACCAGGGGAGTGTTCATGCAGAGGAGATTTTGGAGAGCTGTCAAGATGTTTTGCTGTGTGTGCTTGAAGCTGGCATATTTAATTTACTAAATGCACAGCTTGCAAGAGAATAATTCTGAATGATCACAAACGCAAGGGCTTTTTGCTATGTGAAAGTTGTCGGCTTTCCTCTCTGCTTGGGAGGGGGATGTGCTGCAGCTACAGACTTGCTCTAAAGGCAAGTATTTGCTCTGTTAAAACATCCTGGGCAGAGGCAGGCAGTCAGCACTCACACTTGTGTTGTGGAGAGCAGAAGTGGGCCAAGCTTTGAGTGAATCATGAGGCAGTTACATCTGCTTCATTTTTCTTGATAAACTTGCTGAAAACTGTCAGTGAGAATGCTGTTGACAGTAACGTTTTAGTCTTGTCTGAAGGTTGACTTTGTGCCTTGCTGCTTGCATTACATCTAGAAAGAACTGGCATCGTTTGCAGTTAATCGACTTGAATGGGATCGGCTTTGAAAGGAGCTCTTGAAATAAACATTTTGTACAGGGGTTATGTGATTAAACTTATATTGATAGTCATGCCCATATTGTTGGCTGTTGATTTTTGTTTGGATATATTGCGTTGCTGAAAATGGATATTTGGATATGTAACTGTGAGGCTGCAGGGTAGATCCTTGCACACACCTGCAATCCTTTGACAAGCTTTTTTTTTTCCCCACAGTGCTTTGTACCCATCTTTTCTTTGTGTGTATCTCCTGCTCATCGGAGTGTTTCACCTTTGGTTGTTAACAGTGCCTAGATGATCTCTCCTGGATGGAAGCGGCAGCCTCCACCCTGTGTCTGTCCAGCTTTTTCAGTGTTTCGCAGTCTTGCACATGAAATAACCAGATATGCTTAGTTGATTAAAGAACTAGGGGTCTTTGTGCATTGCTCTGCACAATACAAAGCATAATTCAGTGCTTGGCAAGAAATAAGCACTGGTATATCTATATATCTGGATGTCTGACATTCAGATCCAAGCTTCTGCTCAGTTCCTTATGAGCTGTGCAACACTAGAAGAAACTGGCTGATTTTCCTTGAGGAAGAATCCTACACAGAAATAGAGCTGGCAGCCTTCAGCCCCCTCCTACCCAGCTATAGGTCAGAGGTGTGCTTGGGACACTGTCCACCTAGTGGAGAGCTGAGGGGCTTGAACTTCTCCAGATCTTTGTGTAAAGCTAGTGAGGTGGAGCAGAACCTGTACAGAGCAGGGGAGCTGTAGAAGTGCAGTCAGCAGGGGCTGGGATACAAAGCTGAAAATTAGTCAGATTAAGGTGCCTATTAACAGAAGGATGTCTTTGCTTCTGAATTTGTCTTAGAACCAGCTTCCATTTTATGGCACTGTTGTCTTCTCTGAATTTTTAGTATCCGAATCTCCTATGTCATTTGTGTTTTTAACTAAAAATGTTGGTTAAGCCAACCATGCCACATTACCTTCCAGAGATGTTTTTTTTTTCCCCTGTAGTGACAGCAACCACTAAGCAGTCTAGTCAAGGGTTCAATGAGACCTTTGCTGAGATGAAGCATGGTTCTGACAGCTTGATGCTGCTGATTGTGCTGCGGCCCTGGACTGGGTGCCCTTGTATGTTGGCTGCTGGGCTGCTACACAAATGACCTGCTTGCTTTCTGACTGTCACTGAGTGCTGTGTCCTGCACCAGCCCATTAACCTCTCACTTGCCTGTCTCTTCCAGCTCTTTGGAGGGTGAGAGGTAGAATCTGTGTTTGCCCATCATTATTAAATTGGGATTGGAACTATTGTGTAAATGCAGAGGGCATTGAACAGCCACTGAGTACAAACAGCTTTTGGTAACTGCTGACCTGGCTGAATTCAGCCCAATGACCAAAAGGCCACATATCCTATTACTGAACCCTTCAGCTATTTTGTCACTTATTTATACATACTTGAGATGTACAAGGATGAAGTGGAATTTGGGGCATTTTAGTTCCATGCGTGTATTCAGAGAAATCCTCTGACTGCTCTAACTAGTATATTCTGGTAAGACAGACTGTGACTGACATACTGGTGTCTTTTCCTTTTTAGTTTGCAGTGTTGATGTGGGTATTCACTTACGTTGGTGCCTTGTTTAATGGTCTGACGTTACTGATTCTGGGTAAGTGTTTTGAATTGTGTCAAATGCCTGGCATAAAAACAACATTGGAAAAGCGATGAAGTTGACTTACTAATGCACAGTGTCCAGTGGGAATGTAACAAGATGTTGTAATTGTGTGTCCTTCTGTAGGATGTTGTCAACAATGCAAAACTGATATTTTGAATTGCAGTGTTGAATTCCTAGAGATTTCTGGAAAAATCAACAATTGTACTATTTAAAAATATGCTCTGCTGTGCTTGTCCCTGACAGGGTTAGCCTGTTTTGAGTATCATCACTCTATTGTGGCTTTGGAGGAGGTATAAAATTGGCACTGGCCATATCTCTGTGCAGTCAGTATGTTTCACTGGCAGAAGACTCTTTTTGAAGAATTTGCATAACCCACAGTGAAAAAGTGAATTGTGACCAAATTTACTGTACTGTTAATAAGACATAGAGAACAGCCCACCTTCTTAAAATGGATTATTTAAATTACTGGCTATCTATTATTGTATATGGCTTATTTATTTTTCTTGAACCTTTTTGAAAGAAATGTAAAGGTGTGAAAAACAGTCATTGTACCTGAATAGTACCTGAACACTGTACTTTTCGTCAACATTTACACCTTTGATATGCTCTTTTCTAGCTTTGATTTCACTCTTCAGTGTTCCTGTAATTTATGAGAGACATCAGGTGAGTGTTCAAAACAATTCCTTAAATGCTTCATAAAATGTGCTCTACCACAATTCATTTCAGGGTTCTAAAATTTTAAAAGCCTTTCAAAAATAGGTCTTTAACCAGGAGTTAGTTACAGGGACAAGAGAAGAAAGTCTACTTTGAAGTCCAGCATGTGCTTTCCTCTTCTCCCTTTTGGTGGCAGTGCCAGAAGACTTCCCCAGCAACTAGTTGCAAAAAAAGGCGCAGTTAACATGGAGGCCTTTTTTCCTCTGATCCAGTTTTGGTCACAACTAAAGCAACAGCAGGCACGGTGTATTAATGCTGAGTTTTAAAATAATTTCTGAAGAAACGTCTTTGGAGCTGCTATTTAGGATTTATGTCTTAAAGCCCTGTGGAATTTGTAGCCCTGGCAAAAACAGGAGGTGGGGAGATGCTTGGCATAGTCTGGTGCTTCTCCTTTGGAGAGACTAATGTAAAAGAAAAAGGTAAAAGGGATCCAAAATTAAATGCATAGGATTAAACTGTAGCTGAGCTTGAGCAAGGACTGTCTTTAGGAGGTCATAGCACAGGAGGGGGGCAGACAGCTCTGGCTTATCAGTTCCTTCTCCTCTTTCAAAAACAACCTTGCTCATGGAAGCCAGCCCAGGACTTAGGGAGGGGGGAAGAAAAGCACTGAGCAGAAAGGCACTGGTAGAGCCTCCTGGGCTCCTTTCCAAGCTCCTAGGACAGGAGTCCTAGTCCAAGCTCCTAAGACAAGAACAAAGTGCACTGCAGTGAAAGGAAAGCGTTGTAGCCCTGAGGAAAGACAATGAGCAACTTGCATTGCTTAACCTGGGCTCCTCAATCATCTTGATGAGCTGAAGGCTGCTCTCTGAAGGCATAAGCTGTTTAACAGGCCCAGCTGCAAAATCAAGAGAAAAAGGAGAGTTTACACAACATGGAGAGAGGGGCTGGCCACTTGGGAGGAATATAAGACTGTTGTCTGAGAATGTAGGGATGCAACTAGGAAAGCTAAGGCCTCCTTAGAATTAAACCTTTCTCGGGGGGTCAAGGACAACAGAAAGGGCATCTTCAAATACATTGCAACTAAAACTATCACAAGAGGCAATGTAGGCCCACTGATGAATGAGGTGGGTGCCCTGGTGACAGAAGATACAGAGAAGGCTGAGTTACTTAATGCCTTCTTTGTCTCTGTCTATACTGACGGAGGCTGGCTGGAGGAGCCCCATAGCCCTGAGGCCCTAAAGGAAGACAGGATAAAGGAGGAGTTTGCCTCAGTTGATGAGGACTGGGTTAAGGACCAGTTGAACAGTTTAGACATCCATAAATCCATGGGTCCTGATGGGATGCACCCACAGGTGCTGAGGGAGCTGGCGGAAGTCATTGCTAGGCCACTCTCCATCATCTTTGGCAAGTCGTGGGGAATGGGAGAGGTGCCTGAGGACTGGAGGAAAGCAAATGTCACTCCAGTCTTCAAAA